>OY992876.1:465085502-465450502 GCA_963921405.1 Cepaea hortensis | reverse complement strand
TTATTGGGAATAGTCGAGAATGTGACCAGCATTGTCATACTGTCTCGACAAGGCTTCAAGAAATGTTCCAATGTACTTATCATGGCTTTGTCCGTCTCTGATGTTTTATTACTTGCCGGTATGAACAACATCCCTAATAATATTTATTTCGAAAACACTCCTTCGGCATTTAGATTCTCAGAAACAATCAACCATATGTTGTATATTGTGTCCATTGTGTTTTTTAGTTCTCACATTATAGGATATCAATCATCATTGGTTATACCTATACTAATAACAGGAGAACGTATATTATCTATATTTTCTCCATTCAAGGTTTATTTCATCTTAACTCCCGGTCGCATATTCACTGTTGTTTTGTGTTTGTATAGTTTAAGTGCGGCATATTTCCTGTACCGTTACATAATCTGTATGCAGTTCAAGCAATTTGTGATAGAAGGCTCCACTGTGGGTGTATTGTTGTACACCGATGTGTATGCAAATGATGTTAGAAGCGGGCTCTATGGATTGATAGAAAGTATAGTTAATTACATGACAGGAATAATACCCATTATCATTGTAACATCCGGATGTGTTGTTATTGGAATCCAGGTGGCAGTAATTACCAGCAGGCATAAACAGCTGACCGGCCGCCAGGTAAAACTTAGCGCTAACACATCACCGTCAAGGACAACTAAAACTTTGCTCAGTATTTGTGTCGTGTATATTGTGTGTAGTGGCTTTGCATTTATTCTTGGATATGTTTCAGAGATGAAACTTGTGAGAAAAGACATTGGCCTGCAGAGCGTGTTAGGGTGTGTTCAAGATCTGCTGCTATGTGTAAACTGTGTTGGAGACTTCGTTATTTACGTCCGTGCTAATAAAAGGTTCGGGAGATCAGGTGACATGATGCGTTGTCTCATTCAGTGTTGAAGTGATGACAAATACATTACTTTTGATACACAATAAAGTTATAAACATACTTTAGAATGAACAAAGTGCAGCCGTGAGAATATGTGATGATCCAACAGACTGGGTTGGCATAAACAATTCCGTCAGACAGTGTTTCATGTTGCCACTTTGTCTGTTTAACGTATATACTGAAAACATCATAGAGCATGTTAGAGAAAAGGAAAATAAAAAAAAGGTAAAATGTCATTCCATTGCATATTGAATAGAAATACAGGATCTTCGATACGATGACGACACATTTTTACTTTCAATAAGACAAATAGAATTTAAACATAGAAGACGCAATCAATATGTTGCACGATTTACAGTCTGACATTTTTCGCTGCATCTTTACAGTTATATCTCATATAAGTGAAAAAATCAATATCAGATGATATATAACTCTGCAGTATACACCTTACGATATGCAGCGAATTATGCCAGGCAGTAAATCGTGCAACATATTGTTTCTGGCTTCTGTGGCTAAATTCACTAAAGAAATACATTGTATAGAACAAACCCATCCATCCATCATGTGCCATGCCGATAAACGTGGGCGGTCATGTTCTGCCATCTCACTCGATCACCAGAGTCGTGGATCAGATCTGTGTTCCTGTCTCGACCATGCCACTTGGCTAAGCCATCCAGGTATTTACTTTTCGGTCTTCCCCTTGGTCTCTTCCCTTCGTTCGTGCCAGTCGTCACCAAGTTCTCCAAGTCATTTCTTCTCATAACATGCCCAATATATTTTGACTGTCTACGTCTAACGACTCTAATCAGTTTATGAACTTCATTTGTTTCTTGAAGGACTTGTTCATTGGTTTTTCTGTCTGTCCATGGTATTCTTTGCATTTTCCTCAGAAACTACATTTCCAAAGCCATCAGCTGTTTTTTTCCGGCTTGACTGCATATTGCCAACGCTTCACATCGATACAAAAGTATAGGTTCTATGTAGCACTTCAACACTCTTTTTCTCGTTTCAATTGATATCTTTTATTGGTCAGTAAGTTTTTTCATCTTGCAAAAGGCTACCTTCGCAATGGCAATTCTTGTTCTAATCTCTTCAAGGCATCTCCCATCAGATGTTATGAATGTGCCGAGATAACTGTATCTATTAACTTGCTTAAGAATATGCCCACTTATTCGTATATCACATTGTGGTATTTCCTTCTTCCCAGTGACGATCATAATTTGTGTGTTCATAATATTCAGTTCTAACCCTAGTTGTTCACTGTGTGCAACAACAGCATCTACTAAATTTTGCAGTTCCTGTTCATTGTCTGCAATCAAGACTGTATCATCTGCATATCTAATGTTATTGATGTACCGTCCCCCAAAGTTGATTCCTTCCATATCTTCTATATTTCTGAAAATAGATCTGGCAAGACGGCGTTTACCTGCAAAGTGTTGTGGAACGTAATGAGCACGGCAAGGCACTATAGCGCCCTGGTCATCCATTACACCTGTATTCGTCTCCAGTCGTCTCGACTTGTCTTGCCACTGGACTCAGATGGACTCAGACAAGAGATTGAGGTCGACGAATTGCGCAAATCTTCCTCACTTTAATCCAATTCATCGAGCAAGTCCTTCTTTATCCAACGTCATATATCACCTTCAAGCCCTGTGGCGATGGGCGAGCGGCGAAGTGGCAGGCGTGGGTACGCTGGCAGCCGTAGTCGCAGACCTGCACACAGGCGGCTCAGGCCATATGGTCGTCTTCTACTGACCGGAGCAGCAGTGGGATTCGGCAGCCCCCTGAGCGACTGAGCAACCCTCTATAGGAACACACGGCTAACCTCCATAGCATGAGGAAGGGGCTAGAAAAGGTGCCCTAAACATTGTCTGCTCCATCACTACCTAACCAGCTAGCCGCGGTTGGTGGGTACCCTAACTGCGGTCGACATGCAAACAAAGATAAAACAAGCAAAGCTAAAAGAGTAAACCATATTCCCTAAACAATTGGAACTTGAAATGTACGCACCCTACTTGACAGAGACGGCGCGTCGGGTCCAGAGAGACGAACAGCACTGATTGCGAGAGAGCTGGGCAGGTACAACATCGACATTGCAGCCTTGAACGAGACACGACTTGCAGAAGAAGGCCAAATCTGTGAAATAGGTGCCGGCTAAACATATTTCTGGAGTGGAAGGAAAAGCGAGGAAAAACGCCAATCCGGTGTGGGATTTGCCATTAAGTCGGCCCTGGTCGGCGAATTAGCTGGATTTCCAAAGGCTATAAATGACAGGCTCATAACCATTAAGTTGCCCCTGCTGAATGGAAGGAAGCATGCAACCATTGTGAGTGTCTACGCACCAACTATGACCAACGAAGATGATGTCAAGAACAAGTTCTATGAGGACCTGCACAATGTATTAACATCTGTTCCCAAAGGAGACAAACTTATACTGCTTGGGGATTTCAATGCCAGAGTAGGCACGGACACCATCTCTTGGAGTGGCATTATTGGAAAGCATGGAGTCGGAAATTGTAACAGCAATGAACTCCTCCTCCGTCAGGCATGTGCCGAACATGATCTCCTGATTACGAACACAATTTTCCGTCTCCCCATGAGAAATAGGACATCATGGATGTACCCTTGCTCGAAACACTGGCACCTCATTGACTACGTCGTCGTCAGGAGGAGTGACAGACAAGACGTTCGAGTGACAAAATCCATGTGTGGTGCCGGATGTTGGACAGACCATCGTCTCATTGTCTCGAAAATAAACATTCACATAGGCCACCACGGCGTCCTCAAGGGGTGAAATGCAAAAAAAGCTAAATGTCACCCTCCTAAATAGCAAGAAAATGCAGCAGTCATTTGAAAATATGCTGGAAGACCGCCTCAAGCCCAATGCTGCTGCTAAACAGGATACAGAAACAGAGTGGAGAGCCCTAAAGGACATAATTTACAACACTGCTATGGAAATCCTGGGCCAGCCCCCCGAAAGCATAAAGACTGGTTTGATTAAAATTCCGAAGACATCAACCAATTGCTGGCCGAGAAACATCTTCTCCTCAAGGCACATTTGAATGACCCTAAGTCAACATAAAAAAAAGATGCTTTCAAGAACATTCAGACAGTAGTGCAGCAGAAACTTCGGCACATGCGGGACTCCTGGCTGAGCAGAAAAGCTGATGAAATTCAGGGCTTTGCTGACAGACATGATATGAAAAACTTCTACGACTCACTGAAAGCGGTCTATGGTCCTACATCACCAGGCATAGTTCCCCTCCTCAGTGCAGATGGGGGATTATTGGTCACCGATAAGAAAGAAATCCTTCAACGCTGGGCAGAGCATTTCAGCAACATCTTAAATGCAACTTCCTTCTTCGATGATGAAACCATGAACTGCCGTCCTCAAATTCCCACCAATGAGACACTTGGTGACCTGCCAACCATAGTGGAAGTAAACAAAGTCATCCAGCAACTCTCCAGCGGCAAGGCACCTGGTCCTGACTCCATCCCAGCAGAGATATACAAGGCAGGTGGGCCGGTCCTAACAGAGCAGTTTCACCAGGTTTTTACAAACATATGGGTGAACGAGACCATGCCACAAGATTTCAAGGACGCGTCAATAGTCCACCTTTACAAACGTAAAGAAAACCGCCAATCCTGTGACAACCACCGAGGCATCTCCTTGCTTTCGATTGCAGGGAAGATACGCGCCAGAATTCTTCTCAATCGCCTCACGGCCCATCTCGATCAAGGTCTTCTTCCTGAGAATCAATATGGCTTCAGAAAAGAACGTGGAACTGTTGACATGATTTTCGCTGCAAGACAGCTGCAAGAGAAATGTCAGGAACTGTCATGAAATGCCGCCTTAACATCCCAGAATATTTTCTCGGCCTCAAAATTTGAGAGGCCAAATTGAGAAAGAATGAATTAATCGCGCTGCTCCACGGCTATCTAGTCGTGAGGTAAGATTATTCACAAAAAGCCTCTAGCCATGATGTAAGCTTGCAGATGGCAAGTAAAATGGACAGTGTAATTAAAACCGACCAGGCATGACACCTGATAAGCAGAGGTAGGAAATCGCCCAGGTGTGAACAACATTGACACAGGGGAAGATAATAGCCCCAGGGCTGTAAACAAGCCCCGTCCACTCTGACTGGCAGACTCAGGAATGTGTGAAAACAGATCTGATAAGGCAATTAGCACTGGGCCTGTAGACTTTGTACCAGACAGAGAGGAGCAAGGTGTGATGGCCAGGTTGCAGTGATAATTGCAATTACCGTCAGGGGGAGATAAGAAGAATTTATGACGGGAATGCCAAGGAGATAATACTGTCTGCTGGACTCAGCTTAAATAAAGGTCCCTAGCCTGTTTTATGTTAGAAAATGTTTGACTTCAGAACAGGTGAGACAACCAGCTCGTTTGTAGTCATACGTATGATTCTTATGTTGCTAGATTTCACTAGGAGAATTATTTCTTAGTAACTAGTCCCTTAGTAAGTCTCCTAGTCTCTTAGATGGATGTACCGATTTTCAGTCTATATCTGATCTGGGTTATTTCAAGAACTATCTTTGGCGTAGGTTACTTGAGAGTTCTTTCTAAGTTCTATGTTCAATATCATTGTGCTTCATGTAGTACTCTTCTGAGAAGTAGAAACTTGTGAAAGGCATATCATTGTCTAAGTATACTTTTAGGTGTCTTGGTAGATGCTTGTC
The DNA here is from genome assembly GCA_963921405.1 of Cepaea hortensis. Lineage (NCBI taxonomy): Eukaryota > Metazoa > Mollusca > Gastropoda > Stylommatophora > Helicidae > Cepaea > Cepaea hortensis. The sequence continues at coordinate 465,444,901 of OY992876.1, read as the reverse complement.
ATTTCTTTGTAAACTAGACTAGTCTCTTTTTGGTGTGTGAATTTGTTGTACAGAATATAGTCAACTGACTATTTATTTAATTCTTACAACAGCAGTGACTAAGTGGTGATTAAACCGGGCAGATCAGCAAATATGGCTGGTCTGTGTGGTCACTTCAATTAGACCTGTTGTATATCTCATTTTGTAGCTATACAATATTAGTACTCATTAATAATGCCTGATGCTATTATGTTGAGTATCATTAGATGTCCATCTTGAAGTAATATAATGTTTATGGATAGGTTGGATGTATGTATGTGTAATTTCATATGAATACACGATGCTAGGAATATGCTTCGTACATATTCTTTTTGGTGTATATACGTCTCATTTCGTATACATACAAACTAACTAGTGCATTATGCTATGATGTTAAAGTATCATAATATGTCTAGTTTAATCAATATGTTTATGTGTATTGGATGTTTGATATATTGATTTGTCATATGCAAACCTACCAATATGAAGTGTTATGCTATTGTCTGCGCATTGGCACATTGGCCAACGAGTGTGTTGGAAGCAGAGGTGTAATGGTACAGACATTACCCACAATTGGTATAGGGTATATGGTGCTAAACATTCTCAGTGTATTGTGGGGGTGCGTTCACGGTAATGCATGGGAACCTGGCACAGCTACTGGTCACGGCTTGTAAGCCCGGATGACCCGGCATTATTATAATACCATTACCGATCCTGTGAGCTGCTAAACCAACTTTGGATGGAGCGGCTGTACGACACAGAATTTCTGTATTAGCGACATGGACATGGGGTGACAGAAATGTAATCATTACAGGCGTGTGAGACAATTGAAAAGCCCGTCCCAGACTAAAGACAGTAGGGAGAAGGAGGATGGTGAACGCAGTAGAGCTGGAAGATAAATTTGGCCAGACTGGTCATTGTATATGTTTGTGTTATGATATGTTTTAATTAGGATTGCGCTGATGTAGAATTAGATATAACACATTCTCGACTTTCTTTCAAGCTCTCACAAGGACGAGTGAAGACTAGGTCGTGTCAGGACTGACAGGATTCGTCAGAATACCGGCAAGCTGTTTCTTTTTGGTTGAGTCTACTGGAGAGTGGGGATCTGGACCACAGATCCAGATAGATCAAGTAACAAGTAAAGTTACGTAATGTTTGTCATCAATATCAATATGTATATGATTTCATCATCCTCATATTGACAATCATCCTATGTCTATTGTTATGATTAGCAAATAAATGTTGTAGTATTGTAACTCATAGTTCTGTCATTATATTTTTTCCAATTTTGCATACGTGTTGTTGTGTACATTGGTGGGGGTTCACTTAGACACCAAGGAAGGGAGCAGTCAGGGAGAAAAACCTGTACTGAGATAGTCGTCTATACTCATATATTTAGACTTAAACATCTATCTTAGCTAACCTTCTCTTTCCCATTCCTTGGCGAATATTCAGCACAGTTCATTTCATTTTGTAACGAGCCACTTGGAGCTGTACGTTGGATATTCAGGGCTTAATCTATAGTTCAGCCATATAGTTTTGTCCCTAGTCAGTTTCTGACTATTTGGGGTTGCTCGCCAGTGAATAATACTTTCTAGCCCGTGGGGCACCCCGACTTATGACAGGAACAGAACTGCGAAATGTTCTCCACTTTCATTGACCTTACCAAGGCTTGTGATACAGTCAGCAGAGAAGGACTGTGGAAGATTATGGCAAAATATGGCTGTCCACGAAAGTTTGTCCAAATAGTGCGGCTATTTCATGATGGCATGCAGGCAAGAGAACAGGAAAATGGTGAACTGTCTGAACCCTTTCCTGTCACCAATGGAGTGAAGCAAGGATGTGTCCTGGCACCAACACTGTTCAGCCTCATGTTTTCAGCCATGTTGATGAATGCCTTCGAGAACGACGACATTGGAATAGACATCAACTACCGTATGGTCGGAAAGTTATTCAATCTCAGAAGGCTGAAAGCTAATACCAAAATTAACAGCGACACCGTCAAAGAGCTCCTGTTTGCTGATGATTGCGCTCTATACGCCAACTCAGAGGCGGACATGCTGTTACAGCTTTCTCACATACCTGTGCCAACTTTGGGCTCAATATCAACTTGGAGAAGACTGTAGTTATGTACCAGCCAGCTTCAGGGAATAATCACACTGTGCCGAATATCAAAGTGAATGGTCATAGACTAAGTATTGTGGACAAATTCACCTATCTTGGCAGCACTGTGTCACAAGCTGTCACAATTGATGACGAAGTGAATGCAAGAATCTCCAAGGTCAGTGCGGCCTTTGGCAGACTGTACAAGAATGTATGGGACAGAACTGAAATAAGCCTGCAAACAAAGCTAAATGTCTACAAAGCAGTTGTATTATCCACACTGCTATATGCTTGTGAAACCTGGACTGTTTATCAGCGACACGCTAGGAAATTAAACCACTTCCACCTGGGCGGTGACTTGAATCGCATGCCAGATCACAGGCTCCCCAAACGAATTTTTTACAGCGAACTGCCAGAGGAATCGCTTTAGAGACACTCTGAAAATCTCACTGAATGCTTTTGGAATTCATCATGACACCTGGGAGGCTGCAGCCAGAGACTGAAATTCGTGGCGTGCATCATTACGCAAGGGTGCAGTCATATGTGAGGCAACCAGGACTGCAAGAGCTGTGAATAAAAGGCAGGAAAGAAAAACCACTGCAGGAAATCCTCCTCCAGAAACGTCAAGCATTCTTTGCCCACATTGTCAAAGAACATTTCGAGCCAAAATAGGCCTTATCAGCCATCTTAGAACCCACGGCTCCATACCTTCAACCCCACTGGATGAAATGAATGGTCATCATCATTCTTGATGGACAAACAACACAATACTTCATTATCAATTCTCATGGCAGCTTGTTGTTTCCAATATATGTTTTTTACAAGTCTAAGGTCTTTTCCATCAATTTGTAGATCTTCAAGCATCCTTATCATGTCGACTTGTCTCACTTTAACATTAGGAGAGGAGAAGAGTGGGTCAGAGTGTCAGCGGAGCAGTCAGACTTGTGCAGAGTTATAATCACATTGAGCCGGGAGTGCAGGGAGTGGCCAGCAGGGGCCACGAAAGTGGAAGTCCAGCAACTAATTCAGGATAATGTTCGCTCAGGTGATGTGATTATCTACACAGATGGGTCGGTGTTGAGAGGTAGGAGAAGTGACTGGGGGTTCTTAGCAAAAGCCAATGGTCGACGTTTGGTGCAGGAGAGCCTGGCATATGATACCACAACATCTAGCTTAAGAATGGAGGTGGAGGCGGTCAGTGCAGCTTTCCGCTGGATGGAGAATACGATACACACACATCGCGATTGTAATTGACTCAGAAAGTATGCTGAGTAGGGTGAAGACAGGCAAGCTTCGTACAGAGTGGCTTGCTTCGCTTGGGAGGTCACGGGTGACAAGCATCGTCTGGATCTTTTCCCCGGGGCATGCTGGTGTGCTGGGGAATGAACAGGCAGACAGATTGGCTGGCTCGACAAAACTTCGTGGAGTATTGATGCATGACAAAGCAGATGTGGTTGCAACCTTGTGGGAGCATGTGTACACCTCGGAGAAGCAAATGGATCACCATGGTCTGGCAAGAATGCGACAGCGAGGGGTGACGAGGGGATCTGGCCGACGATCAACGCTCAGAGGAAAGGCGAGACGGACATATAATCAGATTGCTACTGGTACTATTAGTGTTGGAACTCTTCGCTGGCTTCTGAGAATTGGGACGGAGCGCTTATGGGAATGCCCCGAATGCTGTGATGTCGGTTCCTAAATCAATCAAATCAAATCACTTTATCGAAAGCCTTTGTGTAGTCAATAAAGCAAAGATATAGATCTGTGATTACTTCTACACAACTCTCAATTACTGTTCTCAGTATATGTACAGCACTTACTGTGCCCTTGCCTTCTACAAACCCACATTGTTCTTCTCCTATTTCGGGTTGTATTTTCTTCCTATCTCTTTTCATAATTCTCAGCAGAGTCTTCGTCTGTGGCTCATTATACTAATTGTTCGATGTTAACAGCATTCTAAGGCTCCTGATTTCTTGGGTGCTACACCAGTCTCATCTTGTCAGCATGACCTTTTACATGATGTGTGAATCGTAACTGTGATTTACTTCTTAAATGTCTGTGTAAAATGCAGATAATTAAGAAAACAAGTAATAGTTTAAGAGACAGATAGCAGAAACAGACGTTGTGTTATATGCAATGATGTCGGTTCAAAGTTCATAACTCATAACTCACTGTGTATCGAGCAGCTTTTGTCAGCTATTAGTTCAATTATGCAGATTTTGACATAGGTATCAGCAAAATAGAGAGAAACACACAGAGAGAGAGAGAGAGAGAGAGAGAGAGAGAGAGAGAGAGAGAGAGACAGACAGACAGACAGACAGACAGACACAGAGAGAGAGACACAGAGAGACAGAGAGAGAAAACTAATAAAAGAGAAATAGCGAGAGACAGGCATAAGAAGAGAGGAGAGGCATAGGCAGAGCAGAGAGAGGGGGAAAGAAAGAGAGAGAAAGAGATAGAGTGTGAAAGAGAGAGGGGTAGATAAGGAGAGAAAAAGCGATAGAGAGAGAGAGAGAGAGAGAGAGAGAGAGAGAGAGAGAGAGAGCAGAGAGAGAGAGAGAGAGAGCAAAGGAAGCAGATTAAAATATCGATAAAACTCAAGTTTCTCTGGCAATCAGCTCTCAGGTCTCATGAGAAATACATGAATATGCAACATTGTAAAATCGGTCTCTCGATGAAGTAAAGTAAAGAAATAGCGGTAAGAAAGCACGAGAGACAATATACATTTACCAGCAACTTCCGCACATCGGCTGTGAACCACTACAACCACAGAACAACGGTTCCATTGCCACACGCTACAGTCCAATTAGCCTTACGAGCTGTCTCTACAAAGCAATGGATCGCATCAGTCTCACGCTACATTGACAGTGAAAACATTATTGTTGAACTGCGTGCTCTGTTTTCTAAACCACGTTTTCACTTCACATTCAAATTCGACGTCATTCGCGAAATGTCTCCCGCCAAGGTGGGTTTTCAGTGTTTATGCTGACAAATTTTTGTCCCGTAAAACGGTGTATAGCTGGGTAGAAAAAGTTACGAAGACGAGTCAATAAGTAAGTCACACAGTTCTGTGGGATGGCTGGTAAATGGGGAAAAAAGCACGCAGTTCTATGCAGCCGGTTTGAGAGGATTGATATAAGGATGGGATAAGTTCATCAGTGTTGGTGGAAATCATTTTGTGAAATAAAGGGACAATGTATGTATAAAAATAAACTGGTTTCAAGTTGTTATCATATTTAGGTATTTTTCTACAGTGTCAGCAACTTGCTTGCGACAAGTCTTTCAGGACTCCCCTACTTTTGCACCACACGAAATAATAACTCGTGTCATTTGCAAAAGGAATGCAATTTATTTAGAGCTAGCGATAAACAAGCTCTGCCAGCGGAATACTTCATTGACAATAAACAGCATGGTACGTTACATAGATGCAATGAAGAACTGATAATGATACCATTAAACACTGGATGAAATCTAAAGCCTAACAATCACTATTGTCTAGAAACTTATAGCATTCGTAAGGAACACGTCTATTCTCTACTCGTCTCAGTCCTGGTCTGTCCTCACGCAACTCATTGCGTGTTCAAACAAGGACGTTGGATTCTCCGTGCGCTGGTGAGTCTTGCGTGCATCGTGGCTCAGCACGCTGGCCAGCTCACTCGAGTAACCCGGTACTCCACGGTTACTCGTAGAAGCGAGTTTCCCAATGTCTTGGGGAAACCCTCGCTCAGCTGTACTTAATGCTCCCTTGGTTGACACAAGTGTGTCCCGTTGTGAAGCTATTTATAGCGCTGGTGTCTCTCCTGTCTGGTGTCTTCTACTAGACTTTGTCTTAGCTCTATTACTTATATTCTTAACTCTCTAAACCCTTATTGGGATTTTGACAGGCTCCTCTCCCCTCTGTGAAGTGTTACAACCCTTTAACTCCTGCTTGTAACACGTTGTATGGTCACAAAAGAAAATTGGCTGTCCAATTTTGTCAAAAATCCAATAAGTTGTAAATCTCTCTTATGGGGATAGAACAAACTCTCTTCTTCCCTTACTCACACTGTTCTATTTCTTCACTCGGCTAATTGAGTAGCCCATAGTATCAGTATAGTTGGCTATAAATCTTCTTGGGAATTGTTTTGATCCGGAACCGTTGTCTTATGACTTATGTCCTGACTTCCATCTTTTGACCCTCTGTCTTCTGACTTCCGTCCGTTGACTTATATCTTTTGACCTGTCCTCATATTGCCCAAAATGACAACCCAATACAAGTTGACTCTGTTATGAGTACAACGCATGATCATTAAATGTTCATGTTCCCAATAATATCAACTCCAACTCGTATACATTAAGTTCTACTCTTCACCTTCTCGCTTCCGCTTGTGAAGACATATTTTCAATGTTACATTAAAGTTGTTAAGAAATTATTGTGTCCCCTGATTTGGGTTACTGTACTTTGAAATAAATGGTGTGTGCAACTTTTATGTGTTTGTTTTCCTGTTTGTTTGCTTGTTTTCTAATAAACTACAGTGTATTTAATTTTCTAACATGTGTATGCGTTACTATTCTATATGTGTGTATTCCTTCGAGCGCCGTAAATCGGTTTATTGTGGTTAAAAATGTTTGTTATTCTTGTTTATGACCACAACTCCGTTTCAAGATGCTCAAAGTATTTTTCCTATCTAATCTACTAAAGTATAGCAGTAACACACATAAAACTTGACAACACATTGGTTACACAGGTTGACACAGACAAGTCATAATAAGGAATTTTAAGCGGTGAATAAAAAGTTTGCCACTACCTTTCTCTCTCTCTCTCTCTCTCTCTCTCTCTCTCTCTCTCTCTCTCTCTCTCTCTTTCTTTCAATGTTTAGTATTATATACATTCTCTCCTCTCATTTACACATCTTTTATCCACTTTCATACCATTCTTGCTGAAACATTCAATCGTCATTAAAATATGGTTCATAATATCACGTAAATGACCATTACATTAAATGATTGGCTGACTTATTGAAGTCTTCACGCCAAATGACTGTGCGATTTGTTTGCACGCGTCATGACTATACAAAATGTACAAGTTTGTGAGGATGGTTTGTTACCGATCCTGTAATACTAACTACGGTAATTTGGTGTGCTGTTCTAAATTATCCTAAGGGAAATAATCTAACTAATTACTTACATTTAAACAAATTGGGTTAATTACCTTAAAGTGTTATTGGTAAATGAAATGATGTTAATCCCTAAATGGTTGGGTTAGTTTAGAAATGATATTTTACCTAAATGAATTTATAAATGATTATGATTATGCAGTGATAAAGTAAAGTACTATCTAACAATTGTATTACTATTATTGGGGTCCTGCCTTAACTGGGTTATTACCTAAATGATGGTGACTTCTAACTAACAAATAAGATAAATAAAGTTATATATGCATTAGAACATTTTGCAATTCAATTAATCATAGAAAAATGAGGTTATGCGTACTGTTCATAAAACAATAATATATATATATATATATATATATATATATATATATATATATCACAGTTACGTTTCTATACTAATTACACTAACTAATGTTGTCCCTTGCAGGTGTGAAGATGGAGCAATGTTCTTTGTAGACTATTTTCATATCATAGTTCATTTCACCAAAGTCTTATATGCTCTCCTTCTCGGATAGTGTATAAATATATAGTTCCCTACCGATTTATGTAGGTTCACAGCTAACACTTCAATGTTAATATGGCGTATATATATATGTTAGCGCTGCAGACATATTACTTATGCGTCTGTTCGTTTCACTGATAATGGCACTGTTACTCTTACACAGTTTTACCAGCTTGGCGATGATAACGCACTTACAGTGTAACTTATTCACCACATACGGCACTGATCTAATTCGCAATCACAGTGTCACTGTTTCTGGTGATCTCTGGTCGATCTGTTCCTGTATATCAGGTATTTCAATGGTTGACGGTCGACTCAAAGTGTCTGCTAACGGGTTCAATCTCCCCTTTAAATGCTGGATGGTAAATGCATAGTTCTGCAGTATCAAAGCCCACCTGTAGACTCTGTTGTTGTGGTTAATACCAGACTGCATAACAGACAACGGAGAATTGTCAGTTTCGATAACAAACTGTGCTCCTGCCAAAAACCTATGAAGTTTTCTAACACAATAGATTAAGCTGAGGCCCTCCAATTCTGATGCTGAGTATCTTGATTCAGCTGGGCTGACCTTACGACTTACGTACATTACTGGGTGGAACTTCCCTTCGTAGAACTGTCCTAGTACCCCAGATATGGAGATAGCACTTGCGTCTGTACGTAAAAAATAGGTAAGATCTTGGTTAGGCAAACGCACGATAGGTGGAACACTGAATAAATATTTCAATTTTGATAGAGCACTAATTAATCCTGCATCTTGCACATTTAATTTAGCCGAAGCTTTCAAAATATTCGAAAAAACACTGGTGATTTCCGCCAGATTGGGAATAAATTTACTATAATAATTCACAAGACCAAGCAGACTTCTGACCTGTTTCTTGGTCGTTGGCATAGTCAAATTTAGAATCTTGGTCACGATTCTTTCATCTGTTCTGAGTTGGCCCCTGCAGATAGTATGGCCTAGGAAGTCAATCTCTTCCATGCCCAACTCTACTTTAGTGGGCTTGACTGTAAGCCCAAATACTCGCAACCTGTCAAAGACATGCCGTAGTTTCTGTAGGTGTGACGTCCAGTCTACCGTATGAATGCATATGTCATCAATGTATGTAGAAGTATTGTGGTCACCCCGTGGAGAAGATCCCTAGTTAGACGGACGGAAGTCGCTGGAGCATTACGAAGGCCAAAAGGAAGAAATCGCCACTCATAGAGACCTAAAGGTGTGGAGAAAGCTGTTAAAGGAATCGAATTTTGTTGCATCGGGACCTGCCAATAACCTTTCGTGAGGTCAAGTTTGCTAAAGATGCGAGATGTAGACATATCAAGGATCAAATCCTCGCATGCTGGGATTGGTTCAGCATCAATTTTGGTTATTTTATTTAAACGTCGATAATCGACGCAGAGTCGAATAGTTGAGTCCTTTTTTGGCGACAAGGACGATAAGGAAAGAATACTCTGACTGAGATTTCTGAATTATTCCACTCGACTCAAGAGATAGTATTTCTTTGTCGAGATTAGCCCTATAATTTAGAGGGATGGAATAAGGTCGACACTTGATTGGGGTGTTGTCAGTCAGAATAATGGAGTGTTGTATTCTGTCTGTCTTTCCTGGGATGTCGGAGAAAATGTCTCTGTATTCCGTCACAAATTCTATCATCTGTCGTCGTTGCTCGTCTGTAAGTTTGGTTTCTATCTTTATACTGTCTATGGTCCCAGTCGTGTCTACAGTAGGGACAGGTAATTCTATTTCGTCGTCATCTGTCTCGTTCAGTACTGTTGTTGTACTAGCTGCGTGTGCTGTTACCTGGCTAAGTGTGTTTGCGATGTCGTTGTCATGTGTCGCCCTACCTGGCGTAGTTGTGTTGTGTACGTCTGTCGTCCGATTAATTGGTGTGGGTGCATCTTGTTTGTCTGTCTGTAGTTCTTGTCGTGAAAAGTATGGTTTCAGCATGTTGATATGAAATATCTTTAAATTGCCCTTTTTTGATATTTCATAATCGACATCTGATATTTTACGTTCAACGTTGAATGGCCCTTGCCACGATGTTAGTAACAAATTACCTTTATCCGGTAGTAAAAGCAGAACCTTCTGATTTGGTTCAAGGTGTATAGTTTTAGCACCCTTATTTGCATAGTCGCGGTACATCTGTCCTTTCCTCTCCAAAGATGTCTTAGCTATTTCACACGCTTTCATTATTCTATCGCGTGTCTCTGTTACCATCTCATACGGTGTTACTGCAGTTGGATTTTCTGGTAAGCTAGTAATTAGCTGATGGTAAATTGTTAGGGGTCCACGAGGGTTCGCCCCATACACTAATTCAAAGGTGAGAAACCCGTACTCGAGTGCGGAATTTCTCTATGGGCAAATAGCACTGCTGGCAATAGCGTGTCCCAATCAGATGGGTATTCTGCTGTTACTTTAGCCAGCATGTGTTTGAGATCCCCGTTAATTTTCTCTATGATCCCGTTGCTCATTGGATTCGATATCTGATTGTTGGAGAAACTTCGCAAAAGGGGTAGGGACGGTGGATATAGCCTTGTCCATTACCATAAGATCTTGTAATTTATCATAGCTTTTGCCCACTTTCGCCGCTCTAGTCCATTTATTAAATGTGCTTTGCACGTTAGAGAGGTAATCTAGGAAGGTTTCAGTTGTCTTTGGCTTGATTTGGGAAAACTGAATTTGGTACCCAGTGGCATCTAGAAGAAAGTGTTTCATGATCCTATCGTGAATGTACTGATAATTGTTCCTTAGTTCTGTAGGTATTGATTCTATTACCTTTAATGGCTCCCCACTGAGGTTTCTCATGTAGATCATTTCCCAGTCATCCAAAGGTATTTTCTGAGTCTTCAGTTGGAATTCTATATTCTCAGTCCATGCAGAAATTGAATCCCCTACGCTATATGGTTTGATAAGGCCTTTATACTTACTAAACTTATTCTGTTCTTCTTGGCTCTTTTGTTTGCTAGAGGCTATTTGTATGTTTGAATCTACCTCCATTTCCTTCATCTTTAATTTAGTGGCTTCTTCTACTTGTTTCATCTCTTTTTGATGTTGCCTTTCTAATGCTCTTTCGTCTCTCTCTAAAGCAGCTTTTCTCTCTGTTTCTTCTCTCTGTCGAGCTATTTCTTCTCTCTGTAGAGCAGTTTTTCTCTCTGTTTCTTCCTTCTGTGGAGCTAACTCTTCTCTGTATTTTTGATCTACCCATTTCTCTAACGTGTCTCCAGTGTTACCCATTTCTTTTCCCGCCTGGATACAATCATTTAATGATGCCATTTTGTGGCTTTATGTTAGTTAGGGTCTGTAGGGTGTGGAATGCGCCTGGCCCTGCAGCCAGCAGGGTTAGGATCGGCTAGCCTCTCCCAGGAGGGGTGAAGAGCGAAAATTAATAGCCTGCCGATGACCCGCAGACTACACAAGTCAACCCCCACCTCCACGTGGTGCAGACCGGGCAACAATGACCACGAGTTCATGGGCTAACGGGGCTATGGCTCGCCATAGGGGATGGACTCTCTGTGGTCAGATTAGTGTCCTAAACCTGCGACTGGCCTAGCAAGCCGGCAGGGGATCTTCATACTGCTCGTAGAAAAACTAAGAAGTATAAACGGAGATGAGATGTTAGTTCACAATGATATCACAGTAGTTTTACACAATGGTTTGTAGTTATGTGTTAGTTATTTACATTCTTTCTGAAAAAAAAAAAAGATGCATGATTAACATAGTGTATATCAAAATATTTCAAAAATATACTCATCTAATTCTTTGGAAAATACGGTTCTTGGGATGTTCCACCGCTGTCTTCCCGACACACCAAAATGATCGACTTGAGCACAAAACGGATGCTTCTGTTTAGTAGAGCATCAATACTTTAGAAACATGCATATGTTGTAAATACATGTTTATCTTTCATGCGGCTGATGAATGAAAAATGTGATTTAGATAATGATAAATGATGTTAATGAATGAATGTTATGATTGTCTGAATGATTGTCATGATTCGTAAGATGATTCGTCAATATGACAGTCGCTGTCGTCTTGTCTTCACTTTCTAACTAGTTTGGTATAACTACGTTCCAAGGCTTCTGTTCAGTAGTTAATGTCTTCACTTTGTACAAAAAGAACTTATTTTGCACAAATATCTACCTGAATAGATGGATGGTGACATTGATGGCTGTATCACACAAAATGAAATGTACACGATGGTTTGCTTGATAATTTACATTAATATTTGTATACATTATCATTACTTAGTAGAATAACACACTTTCTAAATTTTCGTAGACTAACACAATTTGTAACTTAAACTTCCTTCATTGTGGTTCAAGCTCCACAAATGGTATGATACAAATTATCACGCAGTAATGGTGTTAATCACTCACGTTATTCACAAATCAAAATTATTTCTGCCATTTTATGCCAAATAATTTACGTTAATTTTAAATATTTTAACACAGAAATAATGTCGAATGATGCCTGTTTACGTTGGTTCAGAGCCTTCTGATACCAATTGCCTGTTGACGTTGGTTCAGGGACTTCTGACACCAATTGCCTGTTGACGTTGGTTCAGGGACTTCTGACACCAATTGGGGTCCTGCCTGTCAGCAACTTGCTTGCGACAGGTCTTTCAGGACTCCCCTACTTTTGCACCACACGAAATAATAACTCGTGTCATTTGCAAAAGGAATGCAATTTATTTAGAGCTAGCGATAAACAAGCTCTGCGAGCGGAATACTTCATTGTCAATAAACAGCATGGTGCGTTACATAGATGCAATGAAGAACTGATAATGATACTATTAAACACTGGATGAAATCTAAAGCCTAACAATCACTATTGTCTAGAACCTTATAGCATTCGTAAGGAACACGTCTATTCTCTACTCGTCTCAGTCCTGGTCTGTCCTCACGCAACTCATTGCGTGTTCAAACACGGACGTTGGATTCTCCGTGCGCTGGTGAGTCTTGCGTGCATAGTGGCTCAGCACGCTGGCCAGCTCACTCGAGTAACCCGGTACTCCACGGTTACTCGTAGAAGCGAGTTTCCCAATGTCTTGGGGAAACCCTCGCTCAGCTGTACTTAATGCTCCCTTGGTTGACACAAGTGTGTCCCGTTGTGAAGCTATTTATAGCGCTGGTGTCTCTCCTGTCTGGTGTCTTCTACTAGACTCTGTCTTAGCTCTATTACTTATATTCTTAACTCTCTAAACCCTTATTGGGATTTTGACATACAGCCATTTGTGACTTACTTATTAACTCGACCCTCGTAGTTGAAGACAAAACTCACTTGTGTAGTACAACTGCTGACAATCACTACGTTTCAAATGCATCACTTACAGGCACGCTGTGACTCTCATATTGGTTCTTACTGACACACATTCACGTCTTTAACCGTCTACGATGTTCGTTGGAAATACATTTGCGATATAGAAATAGGACGTGGGTTGTTGTAAAGTACTTGTCGTTGTAAATATATATGCTGGAATAATGTTCTTGCTTGTTTGCTTTGCGTCTAGCGTGTGACCTTATCTCTACGCTGCTCCCTGCCCTAATGACCAAGTATTGCACCGTCGGTTTAACACGTCGGCTTTGGTTGTGAGTTTTAAGTCACCGGAATACGGGTGTCTGAGCTGGTCATTAACTGCTTGGTCGCTTGACTGGTTTTTGGATAACGCAAACAGGGGTTACTCAGTCTTACTCTACGTCAATGCTTAGTGAAGGAGAGCTTGGCGTATGATACCTCAGTCTCAAGTCTGAGAATGGAGGTTGAGGCGGTTACTGCAGCTTTCCGCTGGTTGGGGAACAAAATGTATATGCATTTTGTGATTGTAAATGATTAACAAAGCATGTCAAAGGTGCTTTATGTAGAATGACATACATCGATTATGAAATCGCGGCTTGTAAAAATTCTCTGGTGTAGTTGGAAATTAACAGGCAGACAGATTGGCCGGTGCCGCGTCTTTAACGGGCGATTTGATGCATGATAATTCGGGTGTGGTGAAGGCGTTCTGGGAGCATATGGTAATGTAGATGAACAGATAGACTATCATGATCTAGTGTTATGGTCTTATATTAACATTGGCTCGCTCTCCAGAACAGGGGCGAAACAATCATACACATTCAATGATTACACTCTTACACACGGCGACATGAAGTAAACCCTTTTATTCACGTAACCTATTTACATTGGGTACATTCGTGGAAGTTGCGCCCATAACTATGCGCAACTCGTACATTATCACAGCAGTATATATGTCGTAGTATTTCCTGGGGTGAGGGAAGCATACTATTACACCTTAATAACGGGATAGAGGCACTCTGGGAATACAATAATTCTCAGTCTACAGACCCCCCCCCCCCCCAGCCCTTGGATTCCTGTCTCTCTCACTATCAACCGCTGGACAATACCCTTTTCACCTCTCATCCAGAACAGATGACACGACTCTGGTGTCTACACATAATGACTAGATGATATAATGTACAAGACGATTATCAACAAGGGGAATGTTCATGAGAGAATCCTGGCCACCGCCAGGCGATAGAAGAAATGGCTATCTGGATTAGTCTCAGGCCGTCTCACTCATCACTGTACACTGGGTACGATACCACAAGGTTAAAGAGGTCACTCATCTGCACACGTAGCGTGGAATGTCTCTGCCGAGGTGTAGACTCAACTGGAATGACTAACACGTCAATGTGGTGACTCCAAGTTGCGTTGGTACGTGATGACTCCGGACTAACATCCCTGTAGAAGTTCTGAAGGCCGGTCATTCAAGCTTCACTGGTAAGGCCGGTGCTAGACAACGGTCCTAAGACGCCATCATAACATTTAACACACATTTAACAATGTCAAAGTTCTGGAAATAGATGGTGGTCTCTAATGGGATCAGGATGGGTATAACTGGGCCTATAAGCACAGAAAGTTGGCACAGTTCAAGTGGACTCTGTCACTCAAAGTCAGTACTGGTAGCGCGTGACCCGGTAACGAATGTCACAAATGTTCCTATTCCTACATGGTAGACTGTTCCCGGAACACCAGGCCATCCTGAAATAAAGGGTAATGTAGTTCTTCTCTACCCGTTTGGCTAGTGGGTCACAATGTCAAAATTGATCACAGACAAGAGGACACGATACTCGCCCGTGAGTAGCCATCATAATACTTGGTGGACTGACTGAAGATCATTTAGGGTTGAGACAGGACTGGACTGTGGTGTAGTGACTTCCCGGCCCGTGGTGTGGTGTAGAAGCCTCACTTCACGTCACATAGGTAGCCAGCCATTTAGCAGCCTTCACCAAGTCATCTTTCTCTGGTCCCGTCAAGTAAGTCTCTCAGAAGATAGAACCTGCCAAAGACAACACCATGTGTGAATATCGTGACACAGACTTACCCCCAGAGGTACACGTTACCTATGTGTACTCAGCATAGGCCGGTGTCGCCATGACCCGGCCGGCAGCCTCACAGACCAGGATCCACTGCCAACTGAACTAGGTCTGGGTCCTAACAAGTGCTGGCTGAACCGTCCTCCGTCTCGAACCCGCCCAAGGTAGGGCTGTGTATCTGGTCATGGTGTCGGCGAAATCCTTCTGTCCTAAAAAGACTTCTAAGGACACAATCGCCCTGGCGTGGGGTAGATTTATACCTCGGTTGTATCCCTTCGACTAGATCGGCTGTTCTAGGCTGACATAAAAGGGGAATTGGACTTTTGGGAGTTTTGCCAGGTGAATTATCAGCAGTTCCATGACAATATACATGCATCATACATCTTATAATAGCATAATACAAAATAACTCTCTCACTGCCTCAGCTCAAGCACATCTCAATCTACCAGTCAGTCACGCCATCCCTTATTACAGCCATCTCACAACGATCATGAAACACAAGCATATCCCTCTCTGTCCGTCCGTCTCGAAGTCCTTAACCCGTCTGGCTGACACAGGTATGTTCGGTCAGTCCTTCACTTCTCACAGTTCGTGTCGCCCGTGCGGGGTACTGTGGCACGACGACCACAGGGCTTCAACTGGTTAGTAGTTGACCTGTACTCAGTGACACCAGGCTGCCTATCCTGATCGCCTGTCGTGAGCTGTCCTACAATAACTCCTGTCATGCAGGATATTGGGATCCTGACACTCTCTCCCTCTCTCTTTATGATAGGGACCCCTTTCATTATGTGGGTAGTTACACATAGTCTGTGTTTACATTATAATCTCATGTTAGCACCCAATAGTTGTTCACGTTGATGGTTCATAATTTTATATCATCGAAAGGTGCTATCTGTTTGGCAATGATGCATGATGTATACTTAATTCATTGCTGCCATCAGGCTACTCGCATCAAGTATAGTCCTCTGGTTGGATTGGTACTTCGTTTGACAACGGACTCAGCACAGACCGGAAGTTAACAACGATTGACGCTATCTCTTAAGCTACGTCCTCACTCTCAACAAAACACATGTTAGGCGTCAAGTCATCGCCCTGTATGATGACTTCAGGACCAGAACACTAACCCCTGTGGCTAGATTTTCTAATCCTGGTCCTGTCATTTTTTATTAACCATCGTCCACCTCTAGTTGGTGCAACTTGGTACTTTGTAATGATTTGACCACTTTGAAAAACCCATATATATGAAACAATTTTACAAATATCAGATTGTTTCCCTTTAGGTACAATCATAAAAGTTATGTAGGGTAACTTTTAGATATTTAATAAATAAATAAATAAATAAATTAGTACATTTGTTTTTTGTCTAAGTGTCAAACGTTTGGCCTCACTTTATTCATAATAGTGACATGTCTGGCACTATTGAACAATGGGGTCAATCGATGATCCTTAGATTACAATTATATAAATCCTTTCTCTCAATATCTTATATGCAAATTCAAATGTCATAAAATTCATTCACTCGCTCATTCATACTTAATTAATTGTGTTAATTAGTTTGCTGTAATAATAATTTAGAAACAATTTAGAAACACACTGGGAAAGGAAACGGAAATAAATACCGTGTTTACAAAAATTAGGAACACGCTTGAAGAAAAAGAACATTTTCGTTTGTATACACTGTTGAAGTAAACTGTTCCGGGCAACGGTGTCGTTTCACTAACACAGTACGTAAATTAATTAAAACGATTGCAAGTTTCCGTGGAATTATTATACAATGTTGTTAAGTGCTGGTACTGCACACTAGTGCTGGAAATTCGGTAAGTTCTTGTAGTTGTGTAGTACTGTTTGTTCTGCACTTTAGTGTGAAAATATTTACAACAGTTAAAGTCCTAGTACACTTACACGTTCGGCTCCCTTCATTTATTCGGCACATTCACAATTTAAAAATTTTATTTGGAAATATAACTGGACATAGTCCATATCACATTAAATACGTTTTAGCAGCGTTCTTTTGTGACGGGGTAGTGTCTTGCGCTGCAATGTGATATTTCGGTCTGGTGATAACTTTATTTTAATCTTTGCGCTCCAGCGTAGTTAGACCATTGGTGGACTCGTCGAGAGGAATCCTTGACAGAAGGTCCGCGATCGTGTTCTCAGTACCGCTTATGTGGCGTACTTCAAAGCTGTAGTTTTGTAGCAGTAACGCCCATCTGGCAATTCTATGATTTGATGGTGTTCCTTGCATTACTATCTTAAATGGGCTATTGTCAGATTCAACAATGAAGTATTTGCCCAACAAATACCTGGATAGCCTAGATAATGAGAATGTCAGAGCTAAACATTCCAATTCCGGTGCGCTGTATCTCCGTTCGCTTGGCGTTAACTTGCGACTGACGTATGCCACTGGATGCAAAACGTTGTCGTAGGTCTGTAGGAGGACCCCAGCTACGCCCACATTGCTCACGTCAGTTCTAGCTGCGAAACAAAGATTAACGTTGGGTAATTTTAATATAGGGTGAGATGGCGCCTCCTTCCCTCCGCTAGCCTACGGGACACCCTTGGGCAAGGTGGAGTACCCGTTAAGTCTCCGATCAGGGTTACGTGAAGCCATGGGTGCAAGTGGTGGATGAAGATGTAGAGCAGCCGACAGATAGTTGTAGGTTATGGTCTCCACGTTCATGACGGAAGGCAGAAGATCTTTATTTTTTTTGGAAGAGACAATGGCTACGGTCACTGACCAGTATGGTCACTGCTAGAAAGGAAAGAAATGGCAAACTACCTTCTTTATAGATACCAAGAAAATCATGTTGTGTGGACTCATAGATAATCAGAGAAACGGCGTAAATGGGTGCTCCTTAGGAGCAGCCTCGCTCGGTATGGATAGTCATGCGCACCAGGTGACTGCAGACCGTCAACGGGTTACTAGGTGCAAAAGATTAATATCACTGAAAGTAGGAACTTGGAATGTTAGAACAATGAATGCAGATGGAAAATTAGAAAACATCAAAAACGAAATGGAGAGAGAGAGAGAGAGAGAGAGAGAGAGAGAGAGAGAGAGAGAGAGAGAGAGAGAGAGAGAGAGAGAGAGAGAGAGAGAGAGAAGATTAACATATTAGGAATATCGAAAACGAGATGGAAAGGAGCAGGGATAAGGACAGGAGAGGATTGTAAGATTATTTACTCTGGAGGAGAAGAACAGCAAAGAGGTGTAGCCATTATATTAGATAAGCAATCATCAAATTCTGCCAAAGGATATCGGGCTGTGTCAGACAGAGTTCCATTAGTAAAATTAAACGGAAAACCTATTAAAATAAATGTCATTCAAGTATATGTCAGAACAAGTGAATGCAGTGAAGAAAGTATAGAGGAATTTTATAATGACATGGAGTCTGCTTTGAAAAACTGTAAAAAATCGGAAATAAATATCATAATGGGTGATTTCAACGCAAAAATAGGAAAGCAAAGCGATAATTGCAGTGTGGGCAACCATGGTTTGGGAGAGAGAAATGAAAAAGGATACAGACTTGTAGAATGGGCAAAAGAACAAGAAATGGTTGTAGGAAACACCTGGTTTAAACAGCATCCTAGAAGATTATGGACATGGAGGAGTCCAGACAGCAGGATTAAAAACCAGGTAGATTACATCCTGATTAGCAAAAGGTTTTGAAATGCTTTAACAGTCGTAAAATCAGTTCCAAATGCAGACTGTTACAGTGATCACAGATTAATTATAGGCACATTGAGGGTAAAGTTAAAGAAAGTCAAGTATACAACAGGAAACCCTAAATATGACTTGTGCAAATTGAAAACTGACAAAGAAATACAAGATAATTATAACATAGAAGTAAAGAACAAATTTGATTTATTGTCTGATCTAGAGATCCTATTTCAAGATGTAGATGATCAATGAGAAATGCTGAAAAATTCAATCAGTTGTGCAGCAGAAAATAATATTCCAAAAGTAAAGAAAGTGGGCCTTAAGACATGGGTGACTGAAGAAATTTTACAACTAATGGAAACAAGAAGACAGAACAAAAATAATCCTGCCAAATATGAAGACATTTACAGAAAAGTCAGAACCTTATGTATGGAGGCAAAAGAAACATGGCTTAAGAAAAATTGCAGAGAAATTGAAGAACAACACACGAGTAAAAATGCGAAACTAATGCACAAACGAATTCAGGAACTTACTAATCAAAGAACAAGTACATCAGAAGGCTGCCTAAAGACAAAAGATGGAAGAGTCATAATAGAAAAAGATCAGATCTTACATGTATGGTCAGATTACGTGAAAAACCTTTATGACGATAACAGAGACAAACAGCATGATGTTCAAAATAATAATGAAGGACCAGCAATTTTGAAGATGGATGTTCAGAATGCTCTTAACCATATGAAATCAGGCAAGACCCCCGGTTCAGACAGCGTCACATCAGAAATGATTAATGCTTTAGAAGAATGTGGAATAGATAAAGTTACCAGTCTGCTTAATACAATATATGATACTGGAAATATACCTCAGGAGTTATGTAATTCTTTATTTATTGCAACCCCAAAGAAATACGGAGCCTTGGAATGTGATCAACATCGAACAATTAGTATAATGAGTCACATAACGAAGATTTTGCTAAGAATTATCATGCAAAGAGTTAGGAGGAAAATACAACCTGAAATATGAGAAGAGCAATGTGGGTTTGTAGAAGGCAAGGGTACAGTAAATGCTGTGTATATACTGAGAACCGTAATCGAACGTTCTATAGAAGTAAACAAAGATCTACACATTTGCTTTATTGACTACACAAACTGATCTTTCCAATACTTCAGTATTTGTGATTTTGACTTGTCACTTAATACCAATAATTCTTCGCAGACACCGCATATGAAAGCTGTTTAAATGTTTCTCTTGGTGTGAGTAAGTTGTCCAGGTTTCACTGCCATAAAGAAGAGTACTAAGGACACAGGCTTGATAGACAAGGACTTTTGATTTTGCAGTAAGCTTCCTGTCCTCCCAGACTCTTTTTCTTAACCTGTTCATTGTTGTTGCTGCCTTACCAATCCGGATGTTGATTTCCTGATCTAGGGATAATTTGCTATTTACCACTGATCCTAGATATGTAAAATGGTCTACCATCTCTAGTTCGGCGTCGTCAATAAAGATTGATGGTACCCCATGTGCACCTTGTGACATAATCTGTGTCTTCTTTTTGCTAATTGTTAAACCAAATTCAGAACAAGCATTGGAGAATGCAGATAGTAGACATTGCAATTCTTCCTCAGAGTGGGTCGTAACTGCAGCATCATTTGCAAAAAAAGCAACTCTCTGATCAGTACCCTCCTAATTTTGGTCTTGGTCTTCAATCTCTGAGCATTGTAGAGGCCGCCATCTGAGCGTGAGTGAATGTATATACCACCATCCATATCACGAAAGGCATATTTCAGTAGAAGTGAAATGTATATTCCAAAGAGGGTGGGAGCTAGTACACAACCTTGCTTAACTCCCCTCTTGATTTCAAACTCTTCAGAAGTTGCACCATCAAACTTGATTATACCCTTCATGCCTGTGTGGAATGATTCCACAATGGACAGAATAGTTGGTGGACAGCCAATCTTCTTTAGTGCCCTGAACAGACCCTCACGACTGACCAAATCAAATGCCTTTGTGAGGTCGATGAAGGCAATAAACAGTGGTTGATTCTGTTCACGGCATTTTTCTTGCATTTGTCGCAATGAGAATATCATATCAATGGTAGACCGGTTCTGTCGAAAGCCACACTGTGATTCGGGGTAGACTTGATCTCCTAGGACTTGAAGTCTGCGCAGAACAATTCTGGCAAATACTTTTCCAACTATACACAGAAGTGAGGACCCCTATAGTTGTTGCAGTCGCTCCGATCGCCCTTGTTCTTGTACAGTGTTATGATGCTTGAATCTTTGAAATCCTGTGGAACTTGTCCTTCTCGCCAGCATAGCTCTATTAGCTGGTGGATCTGTAGAGTGAGTGTGTCTTGCCCACTCCTGATAACCTCTATTGGAATCCCATCCTTACCTGGAGCCTTGTCAGATGCAAGTTCATTTATAGCACACTTAACTTCTGTTATGGTGGGAAGTGTGTCCAGGTGGTCAAGAGTTGGTAGAGCCTCTATGGCGTTGAGGGCATTATCCGCTAGTTTGGTCTCACTTGAGTAAAGCTCCAAATAGTGCTCTACCCATCTGTCCATCTGCTGTTTCTTATCAGTGATGATTTCTCCAGTCAAGGTTTGCCATTGTGCACTTCTTTTGATTACTGGACCACAGGCTTTCTTTATTCCTTCATACATGCTTCTTATGTTTCCCTTATCACTTGCGATTTGAATGGACTCACATAACTTGATCCAATAATCATTTGCACATTGCCTGGCAGCCTTTTGCACATCCTTCCTAGCTTGCCTTAGCTCACTCAGAGTGTTACGCGTTGGTCTTTCCTTGTTTCTTAAGAAAGCTTTCTTCTTCTTATCAATCAAGGGCTGCAGAGTCTCGCTGTTTGCCGCAAACCAGTCCTGCCTCTTATGATCCACAGTGCCGTAAACTCCTATGGCAGTTTTATAAAGTTCAGAAAGCAATGGCAAACTACTGAACGTAACACTTGCCTAGTACATCAACAGCAGCTGAAAATGCTGGTGTTGACTGCAACGTCCCGTAAGGGATTCGCAATAAAGTAAAAAAAAAAAAAGTCACCAGACTCCTGAATGTCATATATGATACTGGAGATATATCGCATGAATTATGTAATTATGTATTTATTGCTCTTATTATTGATCAGAGACATTAGACGTAGACAGTCACAATTTTTTGGGCATGTTATGAGAAGAAATGATTTGGAGAACTTGGTGACAACTGGTAAGATCGAGGGGAACAGACCAAGGGGAAGACCTAGAAACAAGTATCTGGATGGCTTGGCCTTGTGGCATGGTCGAGACAGAAACACGGAACTGATCCACGACTCTGTTGATCGAGTGAGATGGCAGAACATGACCGCCCACGCTTACCGGCATGGCACATGATGGATGGTATTTATTGCAACCCAAAGAAATCAGGAGCATTGGAATGTGATCAACATCGAACAATTAGTATAATGAGTCATATCACGAAGATTTTGTTAAGAATTATCATGCAAAGAGTTAGGAAGAAAATATAACCTGAAATAGGAGAGGAACGATGTGGGTTTGTACTAAGCAAGGGTACAATAAATGTTGTAAACATACTGAGAACAGTAATTAAACGTTCTATAGAAGTAAACAAAAAAAAACAAACAAAAAGGTTTTGGATAAAGTGAGACATGTCGACATGACAAGGATGCTTGAAGATCTACAAATTGATGGAAAAGACCTTAGACTTGTAAAAAAAACATATACTGGAAACAACAAGCTGCCATAGGAATTGATAATGAAGTAGGTCAGTATCAGCCTATTAAGAGAGGTGTGAGACAGGGATGTGTAATGTCTCCAGATCTGTTTTCCCAGGAAAAAAACCAAGGGGAAGACCGAGAAGTAAATACAAGGATGGCTTGGCCACGTGGTATTATCGAGACAGGAACATGGAGCTGATCCACGACTCTGTTGATCGAGTGAGATGGCAGAATATGACCACCCACGCTTATCGGCATGGCACATGATGGGCGGATGGATTTCTTCATTTAAAATGAGATTACGGCTGTTTATCGGACAGCTGACTGAAGGGACTTTAGAGGCGTTTCCAACCCTGAAGACTATGTGGTGGAAAATAAATATGACTTGTTACAGTACAAAGTAAAAGTTGAAAGTCTTTTGGATATCTTTCAGTTGCAATTTCAAGAGTTCAAAATAGAGGAGGATATGTTGCCCTCTTCATAAATCCGTTCGTATTTCCTGATGCCAAGCTCTGTCAATTACAGCAAAATCTTCATCACGAAGTAATTGATTTGAGACGCAATTCTGCACTGACATATAAATTTCTGTAGCTGACTGCTTCACCTTCAGCTGATCATATGATTTCATTCTGGCGACTAGTGCCTGTCGAACAATTTGAACTCTTGCGTTCATTCGCCCAGAGATACATTTGTCTTTTTGGTTCGACTTACAAATGCGAGCAGTCATTTTCCGCAATGACCGTTATAAAAAAAAAAAAAAGCAACGTTCCAGACATACAGACAGTAACCTAGCTGCGCTTATGACTTTGGACACGACAGATGTGTGCTCAGACATTGATGAACTGGCATCTGAACTTAAGTAACTGGTTATGAAGAACTGTTACAATTGTAAATTAAGTACATTAATAGCGATTTTCGAAACTGATTTAAACTTTATTTTTAAATGAACTTTTGAATTTAAACCAAAAATTTACCGGAGTGTAGTAATGACACTGACTGCCTTTAAAGTTTTAGAATTTTGTTGACGACAGTTAAGTAAGATAGGAATGATATTGCTCGACTTTTATAATTTTATAACGTTGTGGCCCGCTTAACTACCGAAAATAGTAGATATGGCCCTCTGCTTGAAAAGCTTGGGAACCACTGGGCCAAAGGTAGCTTGGAGCATTTTGAAATAGGATTTTGTGAATTAGTTTATTTGAATAACGAAGACACAAACAATAGATTGCACTATTTATTGCCTGGCATATTTCACTGCATCTCGTCAGGTACATACTGCAGAAGTCACACAACTTACGTGAATTAACTAGATAAATCCTTCAAGTTGAAATATACACATATTCGCACAGTAATGTCAATTATCTAATACGGTAATTTTAAGCTGACTAACATGTCTTTCTGTTCGCACAATTCTGGCTTGCGTTGACTGATCATAATTGCTTCTGCAAATTTTAACAAGCGAGTATTTTGTGTGTTAAACAACACGCGAAAGGCAGTGTCTCTGTCAACCACATGGCCGCTCTCGACAATGTGCCTACCAATTGAAGACGCCGGGAGCTTCCGGTGTGTTGGCCCCACGAGGCTAGCATCTCCTGTGTGTTGTATCTTGTTGACCCATCTATTATCTATTTTATCTATTATTAAGTTCTTAAAATAGTTTTTCTTTTCCTTTCGAATAACATATTGAACATTGTTTCTCAGACTAAGGTATAGTTATATCTCTATTTGTATGTGCCCTGTCCCGGTTTCTCATACGTTCAACAACCTATGAATTAGTTTAGCCTTATTAAAAAGTAGGCGTTTGTGGAGTGGCAGTAACCGAACACGATTATGTAGGTTAGAATTGTCGGTAAGATTTTCACCATTAATTAAACGTACTGCTCTTTTCTGGAGTAAATAAAGGCGTTTTGTTATTGATTTGGGGTATCCATTCCAGATTGCGGAGCAATAATCAATGTGTGTTTGTATATGGGAAGTATAGAATATCTTTCTTGTGATTTCGTCAAGGAAATTTTTAATTTGGGCAAGTTGGTATACTTTTTTGGCTGTTTGTTTAACGAGAACATGAGAACATGGGAGGTAAAGGTTAGATGTTGATCTATGATATGATCCAGTACATTGTGCTCTGTTACACTTTCTATAGGCATGCTACCGGTGTGCAGCTGTAGAGTTCTCTGCGAGTTTAGCGTGTGAAGTCTTAGCCTGGTTCCTATTAACATAGATTTTGTTTTAGAAATGTTAATTTGCATGCGGTTTGCATGACTCCAGTTCACTACACTATTTATTTCTTGTTGCAAGGATAATTCTAGCATATTACGATCAATAGCGTTTGTATATACTGTGCAGTCGTCTGCAAATAGATCGCAGGACGACGACAGATATAAGGGAAGATCATTTATATAAAAGGCAAATAACCGAGGGCCAATAATAGACCCCTGAGGTACTCCAATATTAATGGTAATGGCTTGAGATAAAGATTTATTGTGTGATACTACTTGTTTTCTGTCTAATAAAAATGTTTTTATTAATGTCATTATATTAAATCTTACTTTCATTGTTTCTAGTTTTTTAATTAGAATAGTATGATTTACCATATCGAATGCTTTTCTAAAGTCTATAAACACCGCTCCACATTGAGTATTGTTGTTAATATTTTGATGCCAGTTTTCTATCATATTTGTCAGGGCCGTATGACAAGAGTATTTTGGCCGAAATCCTGACTGACTGTCAACTATTAGCTTGTGGCGAACTAAGTGCTCTAGTGATGTTTTGTGGATGTGCTTTTCTAGCGGTTTGGATAGTGAGGATAATATGGACATTGGCCTAGAATTACTCATGAGACGATCGTCTAGAGAACCAGCTTTTAAATGAGGATAAACTTTAGCGATTTTAAAGGCTGATGGGAAGTGACCTTTGGTGAGACATTGATTATATATACAAGTTAGTGACTTCGCCGGTGCAGCGAAGGATCTGATTACTGATTCCATCTAGTCCTGACGAGTTATTGTTTTTTAGGTTACTGAGATTAGTAAATACCCCAGTGGTCGTCATTAGCAGTATATTGGAGGGGATGTCTCCATAGCATTTGTTCTCACAGAATGATGATAATAAAGATATGTCATGGGGCGCATCTGGTATTGCAGCCTTCATTTGGTTTATGTCGGACTGAAATAATCTATTGAATTGATCACGTGTAACCTGATTTGATGGTAATTATTGCGATTATTTGTATTTGTTTGTCAAGGTATTAATTGCTTTCCATATATCGTCAGTGTTGGTTTTATCTATTATTAAGTTCTTAAAATAGTTTTTCTTTTCCTTTCGAATAACATATTGAACATTGTTTCTCAGACTACGGTATAGTTATATCTCTATTTGTATGTGCCCTGTCCCGGTTTCTCATACGTTCAACTACCTCCTGTGTGATCCACGGGAGCTTAGTGTGATGTCCAACACGAACTTCCTTAAATGGAGCATGCTTATCAAATATACTTAGAAAGGTCTTTAGCCAGTGGTCCAGAGCATCGTCTGGGTCAGGATGTTGGTAAACATAGTCCATAGATGGGTTGAGCAAGTCTTGTAAAAAGACATCTCGATTGAAATTTTTATAATTTATATATGTTATACTTATATGTTTGTTTGAATAACGAAGACACAAACAATAGATTGCACGATTTATTGCCTGGCATATTTCGCTGCATCTCGTCATGTACATACTGCAGAAATCACGCAACGTAAAGTAAATTAACTAGATAAATCCTTCAAGTTGAAATATACACATATTCGCACTGTAATGTCAATTGTCTACCACGGTAATTTTAAGCTGACTAACATGTCTTTCTGTTTGCACAAATCTGGCTTGCGTTGATTGATCATAATTGCTTCTGCAAACTTTAACAAGCGAGTATTTTGTGTGTTAAACAACACTCGAAAGGCAATGTCTCTGTCAACCACATGATCACTTTCGATAATGTGCCTACCGATTGAAGACGCGGGGAGCTTCCGGTGTGTCGGCCCCACTAAGCTAGCATCGTCTGTGTGTCGTATCTTGTCGACCCATTGACGTATGTGTTCTGACACTCTTTTGTTTAGCTGTCTCTCTGTTCTACCGATGTAGAAGGCCTGGCATCTACATCTGAATTGGCAAATACAATTGTTTGTGGCGTACAGAGAAACAGGCTCTTTGTCTGCTGGTGTGGGAATCGGTATGGTCCTATATCTAATGACTGGAGTTGCAGCAGACGGCACAATTCAAAGATCGGTGCACCGCAAAGAAACATGAACTGGCCAATACTTAAATTTTCAGAGCTTCGCACCTGTCCAGTACAAACGGGGCTTAGTACGGACCCTGTTTGACCGTGCTAGGAAGATATGCACCCAGGACACACTGAAAGAGGAATATGAAACTCTGAAGAATGCCTTAAACCTGAATGGGTACTCCACAGGATTTATAAAGCGCCACTGCCAACAGCCCAAACCGAAATCAGAAGTAACTACAGTCCCTAAACTCCAAGTATTCATCCAGCTAACCTTCCGAGGAGATGACGTAATGCAACGTCTGCGGGACCGGCTCACCACAGCAGTTGAGCGAACATTCTGTGCTGCAGCTCTAGTCATCAGGTACAGAAACACACCGATCCCAGTCCCAGCAGTAAAAGAACATGTAGCTTTGTACGCCAAATCAAATTGTATTTACCAATTTACATGCAGATGCGAGGCCATCTACATAGGCAGAACTGAGCGACAGTTACATTGCAGGGTTTCGGAACATATTCCGAATTGGGTGGACAAGATACTACACACAGAAGATGGTAGCCTAGGCAGGCCGACACACCGGAACAGTCCGGCTTCATCGGTCGGGAGACATGTGCTCGAAAGCGGTCAGGTGGTTGAAAGAGACAGTGCCTTCCGTGTGTTGTTCAACACACAAAGTAGTCGATTGTTAAAGTTTGCTGAAGCTATAATAATCAACCTTCGTAAGCCGTCCTTGTGCAAGCAGAAAGACATGTTAGTCAGTTTAAAATTACCGTGGTAGACAATCGACATTACTGTGCGAACATGTGTATATTTCAGTTTGAAGGATTGATCTAATTAATTCACGTAAGTTGTGTGATTTCTGCAGTATGTACCTGACGAGATGCAGCGAAATATGCCAGGCAATAAATCGTGCAATCTATTGTTTGTGCCTTCGTTATTCAAATTCATCACGGGAAAACATTGTTTTGAACATTTATTTCTGCCCGGATAAATATGGACATTATCTGCTTCACACTGGAAAAAAATAACCGACAGCAACATCTAATGAAAAAGACTGTAATTAAATAATTAGTTTAATTATTAGTACTAGCAAATCTTCTATATGTGGTTTTTTCCCTGCCATGGATGTGTAAGGTCAATAGCTTTTTTCAGTGAATTGTAGAATCAACAGGCGGTTGTTGTTTTGGTTGAGTACTCTGACACCATCTCATTCTTTTATTTTAAATATGAGAATTGTAACTGGTGTCAGAAACAATTGTTTATATGTTGGGTTTTATGAACTTAGACCATTGTTTACTTTACTGATCTACAGGTGGTCAAAGATGTAGAACCAATTAGTGTTTGTTGTGTTGTTTGTAATAACATTTTTTTTTTTTTTACTGGGGACAATGTGGGTAATGTGTTTTTTTTTTCATATTGAAATCATTCCCATGTCTGTTCTGGAAATTCATTGTGGCCATTACAATTTCATGTACGTTACTACAGATCTTGATTTAATGTCTGAACTGTTTGTCCAAAATTGTTGATGTTTACGTCAAGTCCAGTGTTGATGGTTGTTCAACCGTGGTTGTTTTATATGTTGTAAACAATCAATATCCTCTAACACTATAGGACATTTATAAGGTGATAAGTGGGAATGGAGAAGTACTCATAAAGACAGTTATGAACAGGAGTGAAGTATTTTTCTTCTTGTGTTTATTGTAGAATTCCATGATCACCTTGCATTCTAGCAGTGACCAGAGAATCAAACCTAAATCCCCTAGACACTTTTAACAAAATAGTATCATAAATTAAAATCCACATCCCACAAGTGTCTATGTTGAAGTCACCTGGCAGTATTATTTCTCTCGCATTACTAAGGACTACATCCATCATAGTGGTGAATTTTTCATACCAGATATTTCCCGCACTTGGGTTTCGATAATGATAGCCAACTACTAGAGATTTGAGATTTTGAACTTTAACCTCAAGCCATACACACCCAATCTCACAGGTTTCAAAATCTAGCCTGCGGTGGGCGTTAAGCGAGTTAGAAATATAAACTGCAATACCCGTCTCTTGTTTCTGATAGAGATCTCTTCTAATGGTTGTAAAACCTCTGATAGCGATGTCATCATTTGAGATGTTACCATTTAATCGACTTTCGCTAACGCCGAACATGTGAAAATTTTGATTAAGTATAAGTGATAGTTCGGGCAGCTTCCCTAATAGATGGCAGATGTTTAAATGCCCGATTCTGGGCCAATTATTACTGAGCCAGTGTTCGTACTTATTAGACATTTTAACAATGCGTAATCATAGGTATTTTAAAAACGCAAAATGAATACAACTTAGTCTTTTATAACAATACACACACTAAAGTACAGAGAAACAGTAATATCTCTGTCAATATACAAAAAGAAAAAATACGTATACAGATAAGTAAGGATGAGCAGTGAAGACCCCCTCAATCACAGTATCAACGCAATAAAAAGTATTATAAAAGATATACAACTAAGTATCAATTTATGTGCTGCCAATACGAGTCATTGTTTATAGTCACGTACAATCTAATACGTTACTATATAAAACAATAACCAAATATGCATATAAACGTTCTAGGAGAGGCTCTTTCTTGTACCGAGATCCGATGTTGCTTTGTGCTAAGTTGCTAGTAAATACCAGGTTGTGTTGGTTGTTGGTACAGCGACAGCATAAGTGCTTGACGTAGTGTAGCTGGGCTAAAACGTGCGAGGTGCAACCACACTGGGTTACAATGAAATGGGTACTGTTGATGTCTCATGGGTATGTAGTGACTACCAACTACAGTCTCTGGTTGGTGGCTAACAGGAGGTTGTAGTGGCACGTCGTTGTTGCTGAAAGTTGGTTCCTTTCTGGGGAGAATAGGAAACATATCTTCATAATTATTACCCTCCTGTGTGAAAGACGACGTATTGAACGGACTTGGTGTGGTGTTAGTGTCTCGTCTGGCTTGGATTTCATGTGCAGTGTTTATGGGTGGTCTGCGCACTTCTGGTCTATTGGTACTTGATGTGACTGGAGTATGTCGTCTGGTTTGAGTTTCAGGTGGAGTAGCTAAAATTGTCCGACGCGATCCTGTATTAGATGTATAGTGTGTCCGTTCTGGATATTTGATATTTTTGGCGAGCATGCTGGTGCCCAATGTAGACAAATGTAATTGATCCTTATAAAGACTCTTCTCTTTTTTTGGTGCACCAGCCTGTGAAGTGAATGACGGTGTGTTGTTGATGAACTGTATCTTGTTTTGCGAACGGAACTTCTGCTAAATGTTGTTATTTATGTCAGCTGGACGGCGCTGGAGTCCAGAACTCGGTGATATGATGGAGGAGAAGAAAATGGACGAGTTAGGAAAAGTGTGACGTAATCCGTTCAAGAGTGCCAGCAGCTGAGACCTTGTGATTTGTTTGTTGTTCATGGTGTCGTTAATACCAATGAGTACGCTTGCCTTTTCTAACGTTGTGATTTACAGCCAACCTGCTGATCTTGTCTGTTAGCCGGTCAACGCCAGCCCCAGGCAGTGCGATTATGGAAACAATGTCTTTGTCTGAAGTGGCCATCCGGTCGCTGCTCTGTATAAATCTTTAATTAAAGTATCGCCTAGTATGTGTGTACATTCGGGTCGTGCTATCTGTACGTGTTGGTTGTCAGCACATCTCGACCATTGTTTCATCCATTCCCAATTATCAGCAGTCTTTATGTCTCCATGTGGTTCTCCCTGTGTATCTTTGTAGGCATGTGTTGCCCGTTGGCAGTATGTTAAAGCACTGTACATTTTCTGGTGATTTTTCTTGAGGCACTTCGAACCTATTGCTTATTTTGACGTCAATGGGGTAGACTGCTTGTTGTTGTTTATCTTCCTCTGCGCATTGAGGTGTTTGTTGTTGTTTATCTTCCTCTGCGCGTTGGGGTGTTTTCATAGTAGTTATCTGTTCTGGGTGAGAATGAGCTTCGCAAAGATTTCCCAAGGATGAAGCAGTTGCTTGGGAA
Organism: Cepaea hortensis; assembly: GCA_963921405.1. Classification (NCBI taxonomy): domain Eukaryota; kingdom Metazoa; phylum Mollusca; class Gastropoda; order Stylommatophora; family Helicidae; genus Cepaea; species Cepaea hortensis. Next base: position 465,414,102 of record OY992876.1, on the reverse strand, counting down.
TTACATGCTTCTTCGGTTTGGTAGGTAGAGGACACATTCTGTAAGGTTTGAACTGTTTTACTCAGCAGCAAAATTTAATCTCGCAGGAGCCCGACTTCTGTCTTGAGAGCATTGTAATCACTGCTTATCTTGCTGTCTGCTTCAATGTTAGTTGAAACAGTGACAATACGAGCCCTTATTGATTGTTCAATTTCCTCAATGCGCTGTTTACAGTCGCACGAATGTCCATTGATAGTGGGAGATGCCTTAAAGAGATTAGAACAAGAATTGCCATGACGAAGGTGGCCTTTTGCAAGATGAAAAACATACTGACAAATAAAAAGATATCAATTGAAACGAGAAAAATAGCGTTGAAGTGCTACATAGAACCTAAACTTCTATATGGATGTGAAGCGTGGACAATGAGCTGACAAGCTGAAAAACATCTGATGGCTGTGGAAATGTGGTTTCTGAGGAAAATGCAAAGAATACCAAGGACAGACAGAAAAACTAATGAACAAGTCCTACAAGAAACAAATGAAGATCGTAAACTGATTAGAGACACAATTTTTTGGGCATGTTATGAGAAGAAATGACTTGGAGAACTTGGTGACAATTGGCAAGATCGAAGGGAGGAGAACAAAGGGACGACCAAGAATTAAATACGTGGATGGCTTGGCCACGTTGCATGGTCGAGACAGAAAAATGGAGCTGATCCACGACTCTGGTGATCGAGTGAGAGGGCAAAACATGATCACCCACGCTTATCGGCATGGCACACGGTGGATGGATATAAATATATGGTTTTATGCTTAGATCTGCTAGATGTGCACCGTTTTTGCTTTTCAGTATTGAAACAGGCTTTGTATCAGTAAAGGGAGCTATTTGATTCGCTTTATTTTACCATGTCAACAACAATTCTGCTACAATGTTCAAGGCCTCTATCACAGCTCTGAAATTTCTTGAGAACGTTCCAGCTGCTACTGGCTCTGTTTTCTTAGCTCCATCTGTTAGATGCCGGTCTCTCTGGCCGAGGGGTTACAACACTTTCTCCGTAATCCCGTTTATCACGCAGAGTCTAGTAGCGGACGAGAGCTGGAAGCGGTTCGATCCTCGCTGGTGACTTGCGGGATAACTGAGCCGGCCGCTGAGAAAGCAATGGCAAACTACTGAGCGTAATCTTGCCAAGAAATCAACAGACAGCTGAAAGATGCTGCTGTTCACAGCGATGTCCTGTAAAGGATATGCGAAAAAAAAAAAATCAGTTAGATTCTGGAGAAATTCCCCTACCGCCGTTTTCTGTTGAGCTTTTGCGGAACCGTATGTATATGCGTGGGTCCAGGTACTGCTTGTGTAATAATATTCGTCTATGTAGTTTATGACTGATTGTATTCCGTCTAAAACATTCCTTTCTGGGTGTTCTTCTTCTTAACACCAGGGATGTGTTCTAACAACTCCGACAGACACTGTTGTCTTCAAGCTGGAAATCGTTTTCTGTTATTAACGAGTGTAGCTATTGATATACTGAGTATTGGATCTGTCTGAATGTTTCTCTTTGTAGATTATGTAACGTTGTTTCGCCTTTGTCTTCCCCTTTCAAGACTATTACACCTCTGATGCATCGTGTGGTCTGTCAGTATGTTAAATCTGTCTGCTTGATGCTGGGCTCTCCTATCTCTTTAATCTTGGATAGGCTGTAGACATTGATTCTTTTCAATCCGTCTGCTTGATGCTGGGCCTTCAATCTCGGATAGGTTGTAGACATTGATTCTTTTCAATTTATAGGTGTTATTTTGAAGGCTCACGTTACGATCCGCTGTCCTTGATTTTGTACCACTACACTCACCAGACTATTGTTTAGAAACAGCAGCTAAGTCAAACCTTAACTAAATCATTGTTAAGGTATGACTTAGCAGCTGTTTCCCAACAGTAATCCCACTGGTGAGTAAATAAATGTTTTGCGTATCCTTTTACAGGACTTAGCTGTCAACAGCAGCATCTTTCAGCTGTCTGTTGATCTCTTGGCAAGATTACGCTCAGTAGTTTGCCATTGCTTTCTGAGCGGCCGGCTCAGTAACCGCAAGTCACGAGCGGGGGTCGAACCACCTCAGTTCTCGCTCCGCTGCGAGACTCTGCGTGATAAACGGGATTACAGAGAGAAAGTGTTGTAACCCCACAGCCAGAGAGACCGGCCACTGGTGAGTGGGAGTGGTAAAAACAACGAGTTGGTTTTGATGACTAACGTCACGGCAAATTTGGTAATAGTGATGAATGCGATGCTGTTGCTGAAAACTATAATTACCTGCCATTGATACACATTGATACAATAAAAAAAAGGAAACATAATCAAAATGCGTTGATACTTTTCAGACAGTGTTTATTTCAAGTCTAGATTTTGCACCAGTGTCATATTAATTAAAATATAAGGAAATAAATTAAAGCTAGATGGAATACCCTGGGATACGATTTGACTGGCAGGTATAAAAGCCATTTGAATTTTAACTGCCACGTCAATGGCTCCGCACATCTGCAAATAAAGTTACGGAATACACGGTGTACATATATGCGACATAGCATTTATCCTATTAAAACAAAGTTAATGTATATTTACACCCACCCACGCGCACACACGCACACACACACACGCGCGCACACAAATACACACACTTAAGTATATATGTCTGTCTGTCTGTCTGTCTGCCTGTCTGCCTGCGTGTCTGCCTGCTTGCCTGCGTGTCTGCCTGCCTGCGTGCGTGCGTGTGTGGGTGTGCGTGCGTGTGTGGGTGTACGTGCATACGCACGTACGCACGTACGTACGCACGCACGCACGCACGCACACACGCCGTACTTACGTACGTACGTATGTACGTATGCACACACGCACGAACGCCGTACGTACGTACGCACGAACTTACGTACGTACGTATGTGTGTACGGTTTCTACTTCTGAATGCGGTTGTTGCAGACAGTGAACAACTGGGGTTAAAATTAAATTGTAAAAAGACACAGATTATGGTCGTCACTAGGAAGAACGAAGTGCCGCAATGTAATATACAAGTAAATGGGAATACTCTTCAACAAGTGAATCGGTACAATTATCTCGGAACAGCCATGCTTGCTTGCTTGTGTTCGTTGGTGTAGCATGATGAAACAGAATTCCTCATTCCCAGTCCGACACATTTCATAAAAATACTTTCTTAACGGGGACCATCCCATATATAAGGGCTATTCTTAGATCGAATGTTCTAGAACGAGTTGGGGGAGGCGGCGGTATGCACTTGTCTTTTGATTGGTTCATAATTAATGAGCCCACGCTATTCCTGGGCCATATTTTAAAATCTAATTAGTTTGAGCGGGGATTTCACCGAGAGCGGTCGCTAGTGTGATGTGATGACCCAACAATGCCCTTAAAGATTCAATAATATATTGTTCTCTGGACAGCAGGTACCACTTTAAAACATACTTTAATGTTGTAGTTGTGCCTGATAACCGAATGAGAAGAATGTATGAGTATTTTATGAATAAAATGTGAAAGTGGAAAACCTAACTTCTGTGCGCCAGAATTCTGAACACTGCATCTTCAACCTTGACACGTCTTTCACGCTGTATACTCCAAATGCATATCAATCCCTTGTTGTGACTGGTTGCGTATGCTTGATGAATGTATGACACACTCATGCAGATTCGCAAACCCAAACCCCTTGTGCATTCTTAATGCCTAGGATGACTTATTCTTAAATCAACTGTACCTTTGCTCTCGCGAGTAACATATGGCAGTTTGGATTGGAATGAGTGATGAAACATGTACAAGTTCCTTGGTAAAAAGCTGAAAATGATGGAGTGAGTGAGTTGGTGATTTAATAAATAGCCTCTCACATCTAGTGGAAGGAATGATGCTTCAAATATCCATATGTAAACAGGTTGTGTGTGGCACGCCAGAATTGCTAAGTCCATGTGATGCCTGGTTGCTATAAGCTCAAGAGAATTAATATAATTTCTCTCTGCAGCATTACACTGTTACCTCTACTGTTGGATGGTTCATATAAACTAGTTCCTAAGAGAACCATAGGTGTGTGAACCTGTGTCTCAGTTGGCTGAATATAATGTATGGCTCATGCAAACTTACAAGGACTAAACATGTTTTCCCACATATGTGCTTGGTGCATATGTGAACAATTGTGTATGCAATTGAGCTTCTGTTACCTACTGTAGTAGACATGAAAATTACTCAGTGGGGAAAGAGCACATGATGATGATGATGTACCTGTGAGACAAGTCTGGTGAAAAAGGGGTGAGGTCTGGCATTGCTGAGTAAGTGAATATGGAATAGGACATTCATGCACCAACATCACAGCCATAGGAATGGATGTCTGGTCTGCTAATTGGGTAAATGCCATTAGTTGATACATATTGCATATTGCAGTTGTAAATGCCTATTTTCCATTTCCCTTCACAATGCCTGTCCCATGTTGCTATGTCACAATGATTGCTGTACTGTGTCTGGTCCTCCTTGTGCCCAGGTTTACTGTGGTTCAAACATGGTGAAACTTAGACCACATGAATGCTTGTAATTGTGTTAAGCTACCCTGTCTCAGCATATGGTCTTGTGATTACCACAGATAAGGGTGAATGGAACACATATCACCCACAGTACATCAGAGTGAAATACACGGCATCATCAAACTAGGAGAGGTGTGTTTGGACCACACCCATCCTTTTCCTCCCCATCCCCAATCTGTGTCTGTTGATGTATAATAACATTATCTTTTAACATATGTAAAGAGATGTTGTGCTATTTTATATGTCGACAGAGAACAGTATGGTGGAGAGGCCATCCATATATCATCTGGGACAACTAAACAGAAGTCCTAGATCCAGATGTGACTCCCTATCAAAATGTGGGAATATCAAGAAGAGTTTTCTCTCAGCTCAACAGCTGAATGCATAAATGGGAGAATAACACAATCTGAAGCACTACAAATGTGGTGAACTGGACAGTGATCTTTGAGTCAGTCAAAAGGTCAAATGAGACTAACATCAAATCTTGTTCTATGAATTACATTCATGGAGAACTATGGGGTAATTTGGGAGTGTTTGTTTATCTAAGACAAAACTTAGAAAATATCCAGCCTGATGCTCACACAGTGATTCTTGAAGAATGTGAGGAACAGTAGGGAAGTTGATCTGGCTAAGTGAGTAGCTGCAATGTATGGGACATTCTGTATGTCATTATTGAAGTACCCAGTGACAGCCTTCACTAACAGCCTGATCAACCGTGAGATGCAGTACCATATCATCATACGAAATCTTGTCTTCAAGAGGAATGAATCTGCCATGAAGCTTATTCTGGGGAAGCTGCTAACTGGAGCTAGTCCAACATCCATGCTGATGATAAAAGGATCCAACAGACCCAGAACAGTAGTTTCTTCCTTGAGTTGCCCATGGATAGGATTTCCTAAATTCCCAAGAGTCAGGAAATGATGATAGATACAGATACTGTAACGGAATGGTGTGGTGGTAATTAGAGAGGAGAGGTGGAGGAGAGTTATTGGGTGGTGGAGTAAATAAGAAGTGTTGTATCATGTTTATCAACCTGCATGTGTGACATATTTTATGCATTTTCTATGCAATAATTGAAGTGTTGACATGACCGGAGATGAGGCAATGGTCACCACTCTACTCACCAACTCAATAAATTGTGTATTGAATGAATCAGTTTTAAGTACATGTCCCCAGTGAATTTCTTGTACAGTTGCTGTCAAGTGTTGTCTCTGGTGACTGTCTTAAGTGCTGTGGTTGGTTATACATATTGTGAAAAGTCCTGTATAGATGTTGTCAAGTATCACATGATGTCTATCTTGTACAATTGTGGCGTAAACAATTCCTTGTGAATGTATGTCCCACTTTTGGCAGGAAACTGTCATGTAGATGTCTTGTCCAACAGATGTAATGTACCCTTTATTGTTGAAGTTTGTTTGTCTACAAATAAATAAAGTCCTAAAGTCCTAAAGACTAATTGAACTGATATAGGTCACAAAATGACAAAAAATATAGGGAAAGATCTATGTGACGGACGAATAGCATACTGGCAACATTATGTTGAGTGAGAGGGATCCTCAGTTGTACAGGCGCTAATGGTTCAGATCTTCTCTGGCCTTGGGTGAACTATTTTACTTCTTATATAAATTTCTGTGTAGATACATAGTGGTATCACAGTGGGGGTTTGAGCCAAAAGTAAAAGTGGTTCTCCAAAAAGGCTATTGCGGGAATGATTAGCTCATTTGAGTGACCTCTAGACAAAACGTGCTAAATCATAACCTTTATCTTGTTATTGATTATTCAAGATATATCTCCAGAGAACACTACAAACTAGGTCCTCTGTCAATCATCAAATAATTTGTCACAGTTGGCTTGAGCTCTAACGCGAAGTCCTTATGTCGGATGAAGGCATCCTGTTGTCCAACTTCAGTGTGATGTCATAAATTACCTGAGGTTTGCGTGAGTATCCGTTGTCCCATGTCTGGCTTATTGGTGTGCAGACTGGTGGTTCCTCGCCGTACATGCAGACACTCTCCGACTTCGGAGGAATCGGCGATCCTACTGACTTTAGCCAGGACCCCGAAGGGACCTATTGCCCAGGACGCTCGACGAGGACGCGTCAGTAGGTCTTGGCCAGTATATAACCCGGCCCTGGTGATTTGGAAACACCTCTGCGTCCCGGAACAGTCATAACAGCCGATGGGAGATGCCTTGAAGAGATTAGAACAAGAATCGCCATGGCGAAAGTAGCCTTTAGCAAGATGAAAAACATACTGACCAATAAAAAGATGTCAATTGAAACGAGAAAAAGAGTGCTGAGGGGATACATAGAGCCTGTTCTTTTGTATGGATGTGAAGCTTGAACAATAAGCAGTCAAGCTGAAAAAGATCTGATGGCTGTAGAAATGTGGTTTCTGAGGAAAATGCAAAGAATACCATGGACAGACAGAAAAACCAATGACCATGTACTACAGGAGACAAATGAAAATCGTAAAAATTGATTAGAGAAATTAGACGTAGACAGTCAAAATTTTTTGGACATGTTATGAGAAGAAATAAATTGGAGAACTTGGTGACATCTGGCAAGATCGAAGGGAACAGTCCAAGGAGAAGACAGAGAAGTAAATACCTGGATGGCTTGGCCACGTGGTGTGTTGAGACAGGAACACTGAGCTGATCCAAGACTCTGGTGATCGAGTGAAATGGCGAGTCATGACCGCCCACACTTTCCGGCATGACACATGATTGATTGTTTCTTCTACGTAAAATTATATAAAATATAAAATTTACAACATGCGTAAACATCTCAACACTATCTGTTGTGCCTGATATATTACTAAACGCATGACATTATATATTACAATATAAACCACAGTTAATATTCACCGAGAGTAAACCAAGGCATAAGATAACTGATATCGTCTTCATGGTCTGATCAGCGAACTATACACACGAATCAACCTGTGCAGTAATTTATCGGTTCACGTCGGTTCTCGTACATAGTTATATACTTTTGTAGCTGAACATATTGTTCCATAAATTATGCTTATTACAGTATGAATATAATACAGTATTTGAAATTTCTCGTGTGGCAGCCTTTGTTAGATTCTTCCTATAACATTCTGATGTGTAGTCATATTGTCTCTTTTTCTTCGGTATTTCCTTTTGATTTCGTTGTCAATTGTTTATACATCATAAGTGACGACAGCGACTCTGTTCATTCGGTTATCGGAATGAATTAGGTTCGGTGTTTTTATATGTTGAAAGGAGTGTATAAACAAGAGCATAGATGACCACCTTTCACACCATAAGACGTTGCTACTGTCATATGTTTAAACCAATCGGCACTAGATGGTTGATGTGGGTAATATCAAGCTGGCCTCTTTTACTTTCCATGACATTACCTGAAACATATTTTATAATCGTTTACTGGGTTCCCAAATCAGTGGAAGAAAATACCCGCCTCGAGGGGGACTAAAACGCGGGACCACATGACTGGGAGGCTAGCTAACTAGCCACTATGTCACCGTTAGTCAACTGTCATTTACTGCCATATAGTAGTACCTTGCGGTGTGTGGCAGGGTGGTCTTTAAGCCTGAGGAATTAAGGCCGCCTGGCTAGTGCAGTCGCCGCGAACTGTGCAGGTTAGGATTTTCTTTTTTCCCCCCGACAGAAATAAATCCCACACCTTACCGAGGGATCGAACCCGGGTCTCCCGAAGGAGAGTCCGGCGTTCTAGCGACTCGTCTTTGTACGAATTGGTAATTCATTGGTAATGAGGGGAGTGGCTTACAGGTATGGCGTCACCTTTAATTTTTGCAGAGCTGGTTCAGTTTTCTTTTTTTTTACAAAATGAAATAGTGATATAACCTCAAATCAGATCAAAGCGGATGAGAGGTCTGTCGATCCTGGTCAGATAAGGGAAATCAACTAGAAGGGTCATTGGGCATATTAGCAATCTATGGGCAGCTGAAAATCGTAAAGATCGGGACGTGTTGATGACTTCCAAGGTTAAATTTAAACTTTAAAAAAGACCAATCCATAGAAAATATTAATGGCCTGCGATATTTGAGTATGTTCACACATTTTGACCCTCTTCCCAGCTACAAAGTTTGTGAACTGTGCTGAGATTCTAAGTGTGTGATTTATAGAAGGAGACAGGAGCTTCTGTGGAGACATCCGTGTGCTATGTCAGTGATCCTTGACAAATCACAACTGCCATGAAAGACTTGTAAGATCTTGGGCAGTCGAGGTTATGGGAATGTCACTTCCCGTGTGGGATTTTATTCAGTATAAAATTAATGGAACTGCGGTGAAGCTGTGGAAATTTAAACAATATAAAATAACACGACATAGTGCAACTGTACAGAACACAGTTATGGAAAACAGGACGTTGCAGCGACTAGCCTTGATAAGCAAACAAATACACAAAACACAACAAAATGATACAGAGAAAACACCACAGTGACTAAGTAAGGCGTAATAACCAAATGAGAATAATGGAAAGAAAAAAAAAAAAACATGACAACTATGAAAAGAACATGAAAATGACAAAATGTTCTTATGCAGTCACTGTAGTGTTTTCCCCGATTTTATTTGTTGTGTGTGTGTGTGTGTGTGTTGTGTGTGTATGTGTGTGTGGGGGGGATGGGGCGCTCGCTGATGAAGGCTAGTCGCCGCAAATCCTATATTTACCCTTATTGTGTTCTGTAAAGCTGAATTATTTCGTGTTATGTTATATTGTTTAGGATTTAAGTCAGACACTTTTCAATCCTAGTTCCGTTGTTCATTTACTAATTGGCTAGATGTCTCATATAGCTCTTCATTTACGCCAAGAAATATTAACCAGATGGGTTGATCCTGCGCAGAAGTTTGTCTGGTAACAAGGTATGTCAATCATTTCTGATATTGATGTTCGACCATACCATGACGTCAAACTGTCCAGGATCTTCTCTTTTGGTATTCCCTTGCGATTTCTCCTCGCCAACTTCCCAGTTGCCAGGATGTACTTCAGCTTTCCCCTGATCATAATGCGACCGAAGAATGTGGACTCTCCTCTTTTGATATCTTTCAAGATATATTTATTCGCCCTTTCTACCCGTCCACGATGTTCTCACAATTCGTCTATAAAACCATATCTCCGCAGCCTCAACATAATTACTCACTTGTCTGCTAATTGGCCATGATTCGCTTCAGTACATCAGGATTGACTCAATATAGCTCATGAGACTCCTTTCCACACCTCGATTCACAAAGAAATATTGAAAAGAATACTCTTTATCACGTGAAACTCTGCCTTTTCCTGGGCTATTATACATTTAACTCACTTAATACCTCTTCCAACTGCTGTTATTAAAATACCCACATACTTAAATACATTGACTCGTTTCAGGCTAGTTCCATTCATTGTAGCGTTTCTGCAGTCTTCACATTTAGGGTATACACTACACAGACATAATTAGTTCTTACTGATGGCAACAACTATACATGAATTGTGTTTGTTTGTTGTTGTTGTTGTTGTTGTTGTTGTTGTTGTTGTTGTTGTTGTTGTTGTTGTTGTTGTTGTTGTTGTTGTTTGTCGTAAGTTATCCTTTCTTACTTTAGCGTCGTCCCTGGAGTGAGGGGAATCAACACCCACATTTTTATTAACCCAATATTATTGTCCTAGAGAAACCACCAGACTCCGTCCACAAAACTCCGTCGGTCTGCAGACACCTCTTTCTTACTCTCACTCACCCCTGGATCATGCCCCCTCTCACTCCTCACCAACACAACATACTCCAAAACTCTAGCTTTAACAAATAAATACAAATTAATGTATTAAGCAAAGAGTATGTGTGTGAGAAGTGTGTGTGTGTAATGTGTAGAATGTATGTCGAATTCTAGTGTGTCTGTAGATTCAGAGCAGCAGATCAGGAGCCAAGTCAGATGATCATCATAGCAAGGGTACGTCACAGCATGATAGCTTAGTACGTGTACACCTCACCCGGTGATGCGTCTCTTCTTCCAGACGTTGACTTTCTCCGGGATTCACTGGGTCGACTAGATGCATGATCCACCAAGAATTGTTATTGTATAACCCCAATCCTGGATCTGTCACTCACTGTAATGACTAAGGTCCCTATAACTCAAATAGGTACAGATCGCTGTACTGTGAAAACTAGGTTTCAATGTCACAGGTCTCACATTTGTTCTAATCCATGTTCATAGATTGTCACACACAAACTGTTCTAAAGTACTTCTTCACTGCACTAAATTATTCCACGAGAACTTCATGTTCAAATGTCTTTCTCTAGACTCTAATGTTCAGTGGTATGTGGTGAAGAAACGAGTATCACCTGGATTTTAACGCTAAAGTCCTATGTACTGACGTTCTGGTCATTTAGCCAGAAATACGGCTTGCATCTATCGCAATGAGGTTTCTGTAGCACTCAAGAATTACTTCCGCCGTGACTGTTTTACGGAACTCCCTTCCCCTCTCCAATCAATGGAATCAGCGGCGAGTGCTGGCCTGATACTGGAATTTCATACCAGCGGAGATTTCATATATACCAGGTCAAAATATTTAATGACGGTAGAAATGTGTTTTCTGGGGGAAATGCAAAGATTACCATGGACAGGCAGAAAAATCAATGAGCAAGTCCTACAAGAGGTAAATGAAAACCGTACAGTGATTAGAGAAATTATACGTAGACAGTCAAACTTAATTGGGCACGTTATAAGAAGAAATAAAACAGAGAACGTGGTGAGAACTAGCAAGATTGAGAGAGAAAGAACAAGGGGAACGCAGATAAGTAAATACCCGAATGATTTGGCCACGTGGCATGGTCGAGACAGAGCTTACCCACAACTATGGTGATCGTGTGAGATGGCGAAATATGACCGACCACTTTTACCGGCATGACACATGGTGATGATAATGATATACCAGGTTATGATACACCACAACACACATGGACTATCTGGGATTAGAAATGTTTCAGTCACAACACAGATGGACTATCTTTCCTTCACAGCACTTGAACCATCTGGGATTAAAAATGTTTCCTTCACAGCACACATGGACTCTCTGGGATTAGTAATGTTTCCTTCACAGCACACATGGACTATATGGGATTAGTCATGTTTCCTTCACAGCACACATGGACTCTCTGGGATTAGTAATGTTTCCTTCACAGCACACATGGACTATATGGGATTAGTCATGTTTCCTTCACAGATTCTAGGTCCTTCATTGTTAACAGACCCCAACCAAATAGCCAGGGTAAGTAATGAAATTTTAGAACAGAAATCAAACTGAGAGAAAGAGATGGAGTGTGGTAAAGAGAAAAGTTAACATCTAGTGATAGCATACATTCTTACCCGGTTCTTTAGAATGAGACCTGTGGAGACACATCATCGACCACGCCTGACGTAGGGACTCGTTAGTAAAAAGTACAAATTTGCGGATTGTAGAATGGGATATAGAAATGTATTCTATATTAAACGTGTTTATTATGATCAAAGAATCGCCAACGAAAAGATACAGAGGCAATGAATTCTGTTGTACGATTCGATGTGGCGACTTTGATGTTTTTAGACCACACAAAGAAGGAGAGAGGGGCGAGACAATGTATAAGTATCGAGTAACTAACTCTCCAACAATAATATATACAAGATACAAGCGACTGCAGGGAGATCTCACAAAGAAACGGAAAGCGGCAAGACAATGTATAAATACCACCCTAAAACTAATATATACATAATTAATATAAGATAAAAGTGATTGCTGAATGATAACATAAAAACCACCAGCTTGTGCACAGTCACACGTTTTGGTGTATAGTACCATTGCATATTCATGAGTACTATGTTCGTGTATTGGTAATGTTAATTATATTGTATAAGGCAAACCCCCTCACTGGACAAATTACGCCAATACTAAAGAACAAGTACGTATCAATAGTTACTAAGAAAGCACTCTACAACATAATCTTCCTATCAACTCTGTGCTATCATTGTCAACCCTGGACAATGACAGAACAAGAGAATTGAAAAATCACAACAACGGAAATGAGATTCCTGGCAAAAATATTCAATGTATCACGAAGAAAGAAAATCATAAATAAAGAAACCAAAACTAATGTGGGGAGGGGTGGGGGGTGGGTGTAATGGCAGTGCTAAATATTATCAAAAGGTGGTAACTTAACTCATTTGGCCATGTAACTAGATTACCAACTAACAGTATACCACAACAAACAATGATGTACAGACCAGATGGAAGCAGAAGAAGAGGTCGACCACGTAAAAGGCGGACAGAGGAAATAACAGAGTCCATGGGAATCTCGATACATGAAGCCCATAAACGGGCATTCTCCCGCTGCATATGCTTCACCTCAACACCGCAAAAGAGGATCAAGATGAGATGAGATGATGACATGTTGAGATGAGATGAGATGAGATAAGATGAGAGATGAATTATATTGTATCTGCTTTTTCGGAGTCGAGGTGGCTTAGTGGCTAGTTCGTTTGCCTGATGACCCGATGGTCATGGGTTCAAATTTGCATACATTTGGATTTTATAAATCGAATTGGGCTCTCAGGTCGACCCAGCCTAAATGTGTACCAGAAAATGTCTTGGAGCAGAAAGTGGGACCTATATATATATATATATATATATATATCACTCTACCAGTGTCGTTTGGTCTATGAAGCGATGGGGTTAGCACAATATGGCCGGCACGTATCAACATATCTACAACGGATCTTTAATGTTCATTATCTTTCTCTTTGCCGGTCTCCGTGGCTAAGGTCTTACGAACGCGATTCGTGAGTCTGCTTACACAGATGCGACCGATTTGGTAGCAGACCTCGCCGGGCTGGGTTTTAACGTGTTGGTTTGGGAGCCGGTCGTTCAGAAATCAATGGCAAACTACTGAATGTAAGCTTGCCAAGACATCAACAACAGCAGTAAAATGCTGATGTTGACCCCGATGTCCTGTAAATAGGATATGCAAAACAAAACAAAAAAACAAAAATAAAAAGAAAGGACGGTGGAGAGATAATATATATATACAGACCTACAAGCACTTGGAATCAACGACTGACAAGAGAAGGTCAACCAGAGAGACGAATGGAGACGAATTGTATCTGCAGCAAAGAACCTCAATGGCTCGGAACGCTGAAGAAGAAGAAGAAGAATCCTTCTCTTTATTTACTCATAATAACAATGCAAGAGGAAATCAGAAACAACAGCAAACAGTGTAGCAATACAACATGGAATCAGGGACTGCAGCAATCAACACATAAATAATACAACATAAAATCATGGACAGCAGCAAACAGCACAGAAACAAAGCTACAAACATTCAGCGACATCAGCAAACACCATAGTAACAATACAAACATAAAATCAGAGACACCAGCAAACAGCATAGTAACAATGCAACTGTAAAATCGGGGACAACAGCAAACAGTATTGTAACAATAAAACATGAGACCATAGACACCAGAAAACAGTATAGTAACGATACAACATAAAATAAAGGATAGCAGCAAGCAGAATAGAAACCATACAACATGAAATAGGGGACAACAACAAACAGTATAGTAACAATACGATTAGAAATCAGGGACAACAGCAGAAAACATGTCATCTCGTTTACTTGGGGAAACTGGTCGCAATAATGGTAAATAATGAACTAGCCTCTAAAATCCACTTTTTATACCAGTGTTTTAAATATTTGTCCATATGCCAACATCCTCAAGTAATTGTCAAGTAACTTCAAGCCGTATTTGCAGCATCATTTTCTTCTTCAGAGACCAACTTTCGCTTTGCGTCTATTCCTGCATTAGCCACGAAAGCGACGGTTCACTTGAGGTCTTCGATGGTTTCCCCAAGAGTTTGTCTTGAAGGGTCGTTCCTGTGGGCCAGATTTCCTCTCCTTCTCAGGCGAAATGTATAAGCGCCGGTCGCTCAGAAAGCATTGGCAAACTACTGAATGTCAAAAATGGCATTTAAAATAATATACAGTCAAAAACTGGTGAAGTGTGTGTGTGTGTTTTTTTTTTTTTTTTTGCTCTCGCTAGGTTTGAACTCAATCGTAGTCCATACACACTAGTTCTAGTAGTGCTGGACTGAATTGTGCGTGTGGATTAGCGTTTCCAATTAACGTTGTCCCTCGTCATAAGGCGAACCCACTCCGACTTCAGGGGTGCTTATAATTTACGTCCCCAAAGTCAAGGACGAGAGGTCAACATTTTAATCCAACTGTCCGGTGTAGGGGTTGAACCCCTGGTGGAGTTGATTGCTACGTACTGCGAAGGACATGCAGCTAACTTTTAACGTACCATATTCACATTGTACTTGATGGCGTGGAAAGGTGTGCCTGATGATATAAGAAAAGCAAGCATAGTGACATTTTAATATGACCGATATACCCGTACAGCGCATCAGAACAATTTCAGCAATTTGATAACATAAAACAAAAGTTGATCCAGAAAACCAAAGACCGAGATATGTGGAAAGTCATGAACGCCTACGTCAGCCGGCATAGCACTTGATGATGATGATGATGATGATGATGATGATGATGATGATGATGATGATGATGATGATGATGATGATGATGATGATGATGATGATGATGATGATGATGAAGATGATGATGATGATGATGATGAAAACAAAAGTGTGAACAGAAATGTCATCCAAGAAAGCATCATGTATTTCAACAAGAATGCTGAACAAATAACCAGAAAATAAACAACATAACACTAAACTAAACTACACTAAATACTCGTGATAATTATTCGCATTCGAGTGTTGCCACAAGACAGAATCATGTTTTCAAATATGAAACTGTTAATTAGTCGAGCGGACGTGTTAGCGATGTTGATAGTGAACAGAGCTGATAATGTCCGTGGTGAAGGGATTTCGGACGCAATTCGTAATCCCGCATACCCTCGTTCGAAACACAGCTGTGGATGATTTGGCAGCAGACCGCCATACGTTAGTTTTTTACGAAATTGTATGGGTGTCGGTCGTTAAGAAAGCAATGGCAAACTACATAACATAAACTTGCCCACGAATCACGAACAATCCAAAAATGATGGGATTGGCTGCTACGTCCTGTAAAAGGATATGCAACAACTTCAATGTCATGAGCACGGTAGAACGAGAGTTCTACGCCTGGGCTTGTCGCCTGCTAAGTGGGGAAATGCTGGCAAGCTATACCTCCGTGCATTCAGACCTACACAATGTGACGGCCCTATGACATCATCACCCACGGCCGGAAAGTGCTTCGGGACAATTTAAATTGTGATTGTTGTTGCACCAGGGGCTTTTAATGCTGTTTAACCTGTAACGTGATGTGTGTGAGAATCGGTAGCGGTTCGCTCCGCGTTGGTAACTTACGGGATATGTGAGCCGGCCGCTCAGAAAGCAATGGCAAACTACCGAGCATAATCATGCCTAGTACATCAACAGCAGCTGAAAAATGCTGATGCTGACTGCAACGTCCTGTAAAAGATATGCAACATTAAAAAAAAACCTCTGCACTGCTAGGTCAGTCTTCGTTTGTCGTTTTTATGTCAGAGGCTTTAATGCTGTTTAACCTCTGTACTGCTAGATTAGTCTTCATTTGTTGTCGTGCCAGGGGCTTTAATGCTATTTAACCTTTGCACTGCTAGGTCAGTCGTCGTATGTTGTTGTCGTGCTTTTGTACAGTCTTCACCGCTGTCAATTATTATGAAGCCAATACATTCAGAGTTTTTTGACATGTTCAGTGTTTTCTTTGTTGACAGTTCGTCAACACGGCAAGGACTATTCTCTATAAACTTTGCAAGCCTGTAAAACAGATTATGCAAAGAACATGTATGGGGTGGCATATTTGTTATGCAGAAAAGTTCAGCCATTTCATCAAACACAAATATCTTCATACTAGCTAGACAGCGAACCAGCCAGTCAACCAGCCAGCCAACCAATCAATCAACCAATCAACCCACCGACCAAACAACCTACCAACCAAGCACAGAACTAACCATCCAAATAGCTAACCAATTAACTAATAAACCAATTTACTAACAAACTAAAGACGTAACCAACCAAGTAATCAATAAACCAACCAAACAACCAACCAGTAAGTCAGTCAACTAACGAACGAACGAACGAATTTTATTTTAAAAGGGGAACAAATTGGGCACGCAGACCCGTCTTACATTCGGCCCTTTCGATCACTCATCTTTCATTCATCAAATGTGCATGTTACATTTACATAGGGGAAAAAAACATTGTCAAATGGATTTTGTAAGCATAAACAATGCATATTACGCATGGTACATTCACATGGGAAAAAAATACATTGTCAAATGAAAGTTGTAAACTTAAACAGTGCACATTGCAATGTTGTGAGACACATCCCCCATCCACCCTCACACCCCCACCTACCCACACATACCTACACGCACTCACCCACCCACATATTCTCTACCACCCACAGACCCGCAACCACCCAGCAAAACACACATCACAAAACCACACACACATACTCCCGTCAACCCATACATCCCACACCAATCCACACATACATCCCGCACCCTCACAATTTTCCCCACCCACCCACACACACACACATCAGCCAACCTACACCCACTCACCCACCCAATATCCGCCACGTCTCAACTACACATCCCCCACCTATACACACATCCCCACCCACAAACACATCTCCCCACCTGCCCACACATATCCCCCACCCATAAACACCCAAAAACACACACCTCCCACCCACACACACCCAACCACCCACATATACCCCACCAGCACACATCCGCCGCTAACACACATCTTCCCACAAACACACACATCCCCCAAACCATACACTCATCTCTCACACACATCCACTCACTCACGTACTCATCCATCAACCACTCACACCCACACATCACCCACCCACCCATCAACACATGCATCTCTCATCTACCCTCCCACCCACACACACTCCAACCACCCAGCCAAACACACATCCCCCATCCTGACATACATCCGTCATCCACCTGCACATCCCACACCTCCCCCACCTCTCACACATCTCCCCTCCCACACAAACCTCCACCCATAAACACATCCTCCAACACACACACACACACACACACACCCACTTGCATTCCTCATACAAATCCCCGCCCACACATTTCTCACCTACACACACATTCCCCACCCACCCACACAACCCCCACCTACAAACATCCTCACCACCCACACATACATCCTCCACCCACTCACATCACACAGACATATCCCATTTACAGACACCCCCACACTCATCCCCCACACCCATTACACACCCATCCCCCAACCCACACAATCTCCTACACACCCATTCACCCACCCAAATACACATTCCATACCCACACCCCGCAACCCACCAACACCCACATACTTCCAACTTACAAGCCAAAAAGCCAGCTAGGTAATTAGTCAGTCAACCAACAAACGAACCACACAACCAGCCAGTCAGTCAACCAACCAGCCAACAAATCAATCAGCACTCTAGCCAACCAATTAACCAATTATCAAACCAAACAACCAGCCAGCCAGCAAGCTAATTAGTCAGTCAACCAACAAACGAACCAAACAACTAATCAACCAGCCATCTAACCAGCTACCCAACCAATGAATCAACTATTTAACCAAACAAGAAACCAACGAACTCACCATCCAACCAACCAACCAACCAACCAACCAACCAACAAGCCAGCCAGTCAAACAAACAAAAAGTCAAACAACAAAACAACTAAGCCAATCAGTCAACTAACAAGCCAACCAATAAGTCAGTCAACTAGCCAACCAATCAACCAATCATCAAACCAGACAACCAACCAGCAAGCTAACTAATTAGCCAGTCAACCAACAAACGAACCAAATAACCAACCAACCAGCCAGTCAGTCAACCAACCGATCAGTCAGCCAACTAGCCAACCAATCAAACAACCATCAAACCAAACAACCAGCCAGCCAGCTAGCTAATTAGTCAGTCAACCAACAAACAAACCAAACAACCAATCAGCAAGCCATCTAACCAGCTACCCAATCAACGAATCAACTGTTTAACCAAACAAGAAACCAACCAACCAACCAGCTCGCTAAACAACCAAAATGTCAAACAACCAAACAATCGACCATACAAGCAAACAACCAACAATCCAACTAACCAACAATGAATACTATTTCTTGCGCTTCTCCTGAATAATAAATAAAAGTTTGCATATCCTTTATAGGACATCGCTGTCAACATCAGCATCTTTCAGCTGATTGTTGATTTCTTTGGCAAGATTACGCTCAGTAGTTTGCCACTGCTTTCTGAGCGACCGGCTCCATACTCTCATAAGTCACTGGTGAGACTCGAACCGCTTCCAATTCTCGTGTACTCACGTCAACCACGAGAGTATTCGGGGTTACAGAGAAAGCTGCTAACTCATCGACAATGGAGACGGCTTCTCCTGTATACACTTGTGAAATGAACCAAGCAGACCCGTTACCATTTATGTCAGTATCTCTTTATCTCTTGAAGCCAAAACATTCCATAAAGGGAGACCATTCAACAATCCCTCTTCTGCATTTGAAAACTATTATTCTTTCCCTTTGTGAGTGAATTAAAGTTCTATAACAGTGGTTCTCAACCATTTTTGGCCAATGCACCTCTTTACCATATGTTCAGAATGCTATCTCCCCCCCCCCCTTTCGTAATTCCTCCCTATAAATCTGCCCCCCCCCCTGCCCCTACACATTACACGTGAAAATGGAAGCTAAATTTAATAACAGATACTAGAACAAGTCTAAATGTCTACATAGAACGTGATTTGCGGGTCTACTTATTTTATAACATGAATTTCAGAAGGGCGAGAAGTACAGAACTGTAAAGTGTGTAGGGAAGAACAATATCAAGTAGTCGGTTTTTGTATTAACCGGGGGGGGGGGGGGGGTTGGAATTCCCCACCGGTTGAGAACTACAGTTCTATAATATATGCAAATTTCTCAGTTCGCTTGAAACTGATTGTGTGTGTGCGTGTAAGTGTGTGTGCGTGCGCGCGCGCGCGTGTGTGTGTGTGTGTGTGCGTGCGCGCGCGCGCGTGCAAGGTTGCCTCCTGTATTACCTTGACTAGCAAATACTGAATATATTTTAGCGAACACAAGATTCAGTATAGTAATTGCCATGGGTTGAATTGTACCCCATGGCATAGTGACGAAAAGTCACACAGAGGGACGGGGCGATCGTGGATCTTGACTCATGTGGCTAGCGAGATTGTCACCGGAGCGAACACACGTGATCGCGAAGGTGACAAGGGCATTCAGGGGCATTTGATTCGTGGCCGTTAGCGTGATCGGACGCACCACGATGTAGAAGATGGTGATGGCCACAGATTGCGCCTACCATGTTATTATCTGTGTAGATCTGTTAGATTGTAATTTAGTGTTGTGTATTTCTGTACTCAAATATGGAGTTGACAATGTGTATTAGAGTCAGGAATAAAGTGAAGAAATTCGCACTTGTGTTGCGTCTTACAAGAGGTGTGAAGTTGAGGATCGACAGAAAGAAGAGTTTAACAAAGTAGCCAGGGAATGACTGAGTTAATATTATATCACTAGGCAATTCGCTATTCAATCAGAGAGGAAGATTATCAGGACCTATATATGGGTATTCTGACATGTAATGCTCTTCGGTCACTCTCTGACAGTTCAAGAGCCAGATTATCATTTCGCTACAAGAGGAAATCAGCTCCCTGGCAGTAATATTACATACTATTGCGTGCAATTTATTATCTCAATTGCGGTGTCAAAAAGAGTTCTTACGAACTATATTGAAACATTCCTGATTTAAGGAAACAAATCGTGGACAATTAGCAGACAAATGAGGAATTAAATGGAAGCTACAAAGATATGGCGGTACACAAGAATGATGAGAACACAGTGGATGGATAGAAAGAGTAATGAAATTGTCTTGAAAGAAGTTGTATGTGATGTTATCCATTTCTGATATTGATATTTCCACATGCCATGATGTCAACACAAAAGAAGAGTGAACATCACAACTTGTATCTTAAGATAGCAAATACAAAGATAATACAAACAGATAAAACTATTATGGAGAAAGAAATATATGTTAATTAGGAAAAATTGAAGGTGGTGGACTTTTTCTTTTCTTTTTTGCTCGCTCACTTTAAACTCAAGCGTACTTCTTACACACTATTTGTAGTAGTAGTGGACTGAATTTTGCATGTGGGTTAGCTTTCCCTTTTACCGGTGTCCCTCACCTTCAGGCGAACCCACTCGACTTCAGAGGTACGAGGTGGTGGACAATTTTGAATATCTTGGTTCATTAATTACCAACAATGGTGATGACACTGATGACACAATGAAGGAAATTAAACGACGAATATCTATTGCTTTCCAAAAACAAACACAACTGAAAAAATTGTGGAGAGGGACAGATGGAACTACAAACATTAGACTTTTAAGAACATCCATCTTTTCCATTGCAACAAACGCATGTGAGATCTGGACACTGCCATGACAGGCATACACCAGAAGAAGATACATAAAGAGAGAAAAATGGACACACCAAACGGAACGATCAGCACGAAAACCAAGGAAACCTTGGACGTCAGAGGACAACAAGTAAACAGACGTTGTGCGATTCTGCTGATGCGCGGATGCATTTTCGTGAAGCCCGTGTTCGGTGAAGATATGGAGGCAATGATTGCGATGTTCGGCTGGTAATTAACAGGAGGAGGAATAGTGTGACGATGAAACGATCCATGGAAGGACCGAAAGCACAGAACCTAGACAATCCTGAATTCGGAATGGCGAAATAGAAACTACGCTCCAAGGTGACATCGGATCGTATAGGGAATTTTGTCGTAGACGATATATAAACGCCGACCCTGCATAAAAGGGTAGTTTATAGTCTGGGCAAGCCTATTATTGTTATACAGCACATTAATAAACGTGTGTGAGTATTCGCCTGGATTGCGTCAGTTGGTTTTTCGCATTGCTTTCCAGAAGTTTCAGGTGAGAGTTAATATTTTCTCGTTGTTCGAGCTATGAAGCATTGATGATAATTTTCCTGTTCTTTAATTAGTGAAGTTACGTCAAGGCAGACACTTACTTCACAAGCTGAACGGCACATAAAATACCTTTGAATATAAATGTTACAGACGGGCTCTAAGAATATCTTGGATAAAGAAAAGAACAAATGCATCCATACAACAAGAACTGAATACTGAAGAATGTTAAAATATTTTGGTGACTTGAAACGCCATGAAAGTTTGGAGAGAACAATCATGGAGGGGTATATGCCCAGGAAGAGAAGAAGAGGAAGGCCAAAGAGAAGATGGGTGCAGGATGTGGCGGATGATCTCCAGAAGGGTGTATCGGTCGCGGGACATCTTGCATATGACCGAGAGGTTTTTCGGAAGGTTGTTATGGGAGCGAGGTTATGCAAGGGACATGCAAATGAACGGTGTCAAACTGCCCAGCATCTTCTCACTTGGAATCCGCTAGCCTCTTCTGACTTCAAACTTTCCAGGTGTGACGACATATCCTAGCTATCCTGTTCTCATAATACGTGCAAGGAATGTAATCAGATAAACAACACACATGTGAGTACAGATTGAGAAACAATACATCAATCAATCAGGTGCCGTCTCAACAATGAAGGTTGGCTGCAATGGATCACTAACACTGTCTGTCTCTTGCCTTGACTGTAAATTCTGTCAGGCTGATGTTCGTCCATCTCTTGATGTTATCCCCCCACTTGTATGGTTGTCTACCTCTTGCTCGCTGCCATACTGTGATTCACCTTAATATAATAACTGTACCGATCCAACAGTATGTATAATTCTTCAGCTCAATGAAATCTAACAACTAAGAGCAAACTGGAGCCTCAACTGTTAAGTGAAGGACGAAGCAGACTCCTGGCTTTCAATTATAAATATCGCTATTTAATTGTCACAGCTTACACAGTCTGTTTCAACAAATACTATAATTGCTAACTTAAAGGGCCTGTGGCACCAGGCTGGCATTAAGTATGTTTGACATGAATATGTATTACTAGAACACAAACCTTGTTTTCTAATTATCAGCCATTTATTCAATTCGTCCGCAGACGTTCCTCTGTCCATCCACCCAGTGTTCGTCTCGCTGCTCTATAAATTATGTCTAATTTCTCTGCCCGCAGGTTCTTCAGTCTGTGGCGATATTCTGTAGAATTTCGGCAATCTATTCTTTCGTCTGTTATTATACTTCCAGCCACTGATCTTATGCCAATCCAATCCTTAGCCACGCCGATTCTCCAATATCAAAATTGCACCGCCTTCTTGTTCAAACGTCCCCGCAAGTCTGCCGTTGCTATTGTCATCTCCATGTGAAGTTTTTGTTGTTGTCAACTCGTCTCTTAGATTTTATGGCATTTTAGGCGTACAGGATTTCTACATAATTTCTATTACGTCATTTTGTTGCACTCGCTATATGGCAGTATGCCCTCCTCTTCCCTTTACATGATGTAATCATTTTCTTTATCGTCGTGAGTTTAACCTGACACATAGCAGTGCAGACGTAATGGCATATATTGATCTAGTAAGATAGTATGGTCTCCTATCAATCACACACAAAATAAATACAAAAAAATTATTATACGACGGGCACGCACTCCAGTCTACAATCCCGAGGTAGACGTCGTGAAGCCAGCCCATGGGGAGGCTTTCTAACTAACTATAATCTAGTAGCCCCTCATTTGTTTAAACCGACAAGCGTCCTAACTCTAGCTAAGAAAACCGGAGTAGGGGGCGTGTGTGATTCACAGGTACCAATCCGTCAATACTAGTTACTGCCCTATACTATATCTGCAATCTTTCCACTGCCATGTTATAGGTCCTTATCAAGTGTGAGGAGAGGTTCTCTGCCTATGAGTCGTAGACGTAGCACCATCGTGTTTAATGCCCACTTTCCAAGACTTATATCACATCATCATGTTGAACACCATGCATTTTTGGTTATAATGAATTGGAACACTGTTTATCTGCGACAGAAGCATAATTCTCATCGTGGCTGTATGTGTCGACAGCGACTAGGATAATAATAGAATAATCTATGAATATTAACCAATTAATTAATAATTTAATAATTCGTAACTAATTAATTATCATAATTTAATAATTCGTAACTAATTACACTTATTAATTTAAGAATTGCATAATATACACAATTCAACGCTAAGAAAGTCAATAATCGAATATACAGTCTTTCTCTGCACAATGCTAATACAGTTAGTAATCGAATGCACAGTCTGTAATGACCATCGTCTGAATGCAATGGATAAGTGTTCACTCCACAAATATGAATTTACGCATAGGCAATATGACTAATAAGTACCACTGAAGAAAGTTATATGTTCATTACTCTAAATATCAATATGAAATATCCTTGTCTTATAAGTAAACACAACGAATCCCTCACGAACGAGTACAGTGCTCCGAAAATATTCGGCGTCCACAGCGCACAGTACAATCGTACAATCATAGCATCTGAAGTACGTGTATGAATAACCGCTTCATCATGCCGAATAATGTCTCTACCATGGAACGATAGCAAAAAAATATGTATACAACCAAATTAACAATATGAGAACAATGTATCATTTGCTGTTTGTTGTGATAAATGCAATCCACTTGGGTGTGTATGTAAAACGAATCCATCGGCCTATATAACAGATAACGCAGACAATTAGTAAGAAAAGAGCTAATATGTAAAAGATCTAGAGTCGACTAAGAAGATCTGCCAAGTTATTGTCTTTGCCCGGAATATGACAGATATCAAACTCATAGTCTTGTAAAATAAGTGTAATCCGTAGGGATATGTAACGAAAGTGAACAAGAAATATAAACAGAATGTTCTACCAAGCCAATATTTATTAGAATTTATTAACGCTCTCTATTATAGATAAAGTTAACAACAAGTGTCTGAGGAATAGAGAACCGGAAGTACTTTACCAAGATGAACTGTAAAAGTATCACTGAGATAGCTTGAAACAATTTCGTAAAAGTTGTTATCAAATCAGCGAAATTCGGAACAAATTTAATGTGTCTGTAGTGAAATTTGTGTTGATATAATTATTCATTCCATCCTGTTTTTTCACTCATTCTTGTCTTCTTTATCTTTTCTTTCATTCTTCCTTTTCTTACCTTTCTTTCTTTCAAACTTATGGTGTCTCTTTTCTGTATGTATGCCATTATCTGTACATTTTAACTTTGTTGACATGAACCATGTTATATTTATCACTCGTGTGTATAATGTGTACCACATCTGTCGTAATGATGTAAGTTTGGTATCTCCAATACGAAGACAAGTCAAGTAACTAGAGTAAGCAAAGACAAGTGTAGTTTGTTTTCTGTGATGATCTTTGCATTTATTCAACCAGTTTGTTGAATATTCACTTGTTTGTGCGCAAATGTCTGTGACATATTTCTTGACTTGCGAGTGAAATTTTGTAATAAGCAAATTGAATTGTGAGTAAATGTTTGTAACCGTACAATCAACATAGGTGAGGGGTGGTCGAATGCTCATCAATATGTGGAACATACATATGGTTAGGACGTTCCACTGCTCTTTTTCTGTGCACTGTATATGCTGTTTGTTAAGCTTATGTGTACTCTTTGTATTATTATTGTGTGGCTTCTGTTGGTTATTTTGACTGTTATTCTTTTCAGAAAATTGAGACTGTCTGCTTGTTTGTTTATGTTTGTCACTTACACCATTCACGGGAATAGACTTGTTTAATAATTGTAAAGTGTCATGTTTTCGATAATTGGATATGTTTACTTCCTGAATATTATTAAATACATAATTTTGTGTAATTCTGTCGTCCTTCTGTTGTGATATATTATCATTTGCACATGCTAATAAGGACTGTGTTTTGTCGTTAGAAGTAATCTGTGTTAGTGCGTGTTTTCTTCTTCTTGTGTCTCTTGAACTTGGGTTCTTGCGAGTACATTGGCAAATATGGGTTCGATGGTCACTTCCTGAGTGTAATCATTCTAATCTTTCACATTGGGTATTAGTTAGTTAGTTTGTTAGTTAGTTAGTTACAGTTCCAACTTCACAGCAACGGGTCGTCCCCATTATGCTCCGTTCCTGTGCCAGTGAATATCACACAAAACGCTCCCCACTGCCCAATGTGAAAAGTGGAAAAGACAGGAGTCTCGACAAACAACAGCATGCACAGATACACTGTGCATAATGCCGCCGCCAGAATGTCAACACAATAGTCCCCCACAAAACACCAAGTTCATTTCTGAAGGAATCGGCAGTCATTATCCCATCTGGATGTTTCTTAGATGTTCACCCACACAGTCCACGAAATACAGTTCATCGCCGATGGTATCAGTTATCAGTTATCAGTTGGGGTATCTTCGTTGCACTCCGGACATGTCCATAGGTGCTCAGATCCCCCCCCCCAGCATATGCATCAGCGTCCGGTGGCTAATAGTGCCAGTTCTGTGTTGGTTGACGAGGCACTTTGTTTTCCCGATGTACCTCTCGCGTCTGGCTGTGCCGATTCTTACTCCCAGGTCTTTCATCCTGGACAGCGATGTGGAATCACTGACGTCAAAATCCTCTGTTCTCGCCAAATCTTTAAGGACGTTAATAACATCGGAACGATCCATGGGCTGGCCATCTACAGGGGGTGCAGAGCCAGCCAGTTTGTCAGCTCGTTCATTTCCCTCGACTCCCGCATGTCCCGGGACGAAGATGAATGTGACTTTACGGACAACAGACTTCCGCAGCGATTCAGTCCACTGTCTACGTACAGATCCAGCTTCGACCTTCTGAATCATGCTCATTGAATCACTTAGTACACACACGTTGGTATAATGCTGTGATTCCAGCCATATGAAAGCCTGTGTAACTGCCATCACCTTCATCGTCATGCTGCTCGTGGTCATAGAGTGGGCACCACTGGATTCTTGAACGGTTCGGCCCGCTGAACGGGCTGTAAATGCCCACGCACTTCTCTGCTGCTTTACAACAGATCCATCTGTATAGATGAGCACTTCGGGGCTATCTGAGTGTTCATAGATGAGCGCGTTAACCTCTGCATTGACAGCGGCAGGGTTCTGCTCTCTGCACCGTCTGTAGAGTGTGATAATGCAAGAGAAAGTGCACTAAAAGGCTGGAGGCACCGGCACCCATTCCTTGCCGGGGTTGATACTGGTAAGACTGCAGACCTGTCTGACGACATCTTCCGCCCGACCCATCCATGATTTGCCCCTCTTTAGCCTGTCACCCTTTTCTCTGAAAATAGCGTCATGCAGAGGGTGCTGCTCATCTGCACTTATTTTTAAGTATGCACGAGCTCTCCAGATCTTGATCCTGTGTTCCATTGTCGGGAAGTCAAGGAGGTATCTCATTGCTACACAGCTGGTGTCTCTCGTGCAGCCCAAAATGATGCGCATGGCTTCGTTTCATACCTTTTCGAGTCTTCCAATCTGTGTAGGGCTGACAGGGAGGATGGCCAGGGCATACTCGATGCGTGAAAGTACAAGTCCTTGGAACAGAAGTATTAGCAGTCTTTGCTCGATATTGGCAGTCGCCATGACTCTCATTGCTGACAAACCTTTTCGAGCCTTTGTTATGACATAATCGACATGATCTCTGAAGGACAGGCTACGATCAAGCCTCACGCCAAGATACGTCATTGACTGGGTTCTACTCAAACTGCTCCCATCCATTCTTACTGCCGGCAGGTCTGTTTTCACAACATGGTTGTTTAGTGAGAACCATGTAACCGTTGCCTTTGCAGGGTTGACAAGGGCATCGGCATCAGCACACCATGAGGAAATTCGATCTAGTTCGCCCTGCATATCATTGGCAACCGCCTGTCTATCTCGACCCTGTCGATACACGAGGATGTCGTCAACGAATGACAGAGTCCTACCCCTCCCGTCCAACTGTTGTTCAGTGATCGGCACCGTATACACGTTGAATAGTACTGGTGACAGTGGTGAACCCTGCGGCAATCCTGGACGTATCGTTATCCGCTCAGAAGACCAACTCCCGCATCTTAGCACCACCTTCCTTTGGAGCAGAACTGCAACTATCCATCGTACAAGGTGAGGGTGCACTTTCAGTCTGAGGAGGGTTTGCATCAAGTGCTCGAAAGATAATCTGTTATATGCGTCCTCTAAGTCTATGGCGGCCGCACATGTCTCTTCTCTGACCTGAAAACCTTCGTAAACATCTTGAGCAAAGATAGCCTCATTCAGCCACGACTCTTTGTTGCGTCTGTATCCTCCAAGTGTGGGCGGGAAGCAGCCGATGGTAGTGGCAGTCAACCAGAAGCCCAGCAGCCATGCATTTCTGCATAAGGCAAAAACCGGTCGACTCTGGGACATAGCCATCTGCCATCGCTCTGAACATGCAGTCACATTCCAAAAAACCTCGGGCAGATTAAAAAGCATTTCACACGAAACTCACAGCGTCGCGCCACGCACTCACCCAGTAGCAGGGCGACGGAACCATCAAGCCTCCCTAGTCGCCTCTTACGACATGCGTGGTAGGCTACAGTTACAGTGTTGCTATTCTTTGCTTCCCTTATGGGCCCCGGCAACACACGCCCCTCGAAGTATGGAGATGTTATCGTGATTGTGGCAATTTTATATCTTTCTATTGTGCCGCCAAAAGTTCTGCAGGCAACATTCTTGCCTGTGTAACCTTGCTCTCTTATCAGTTTTTGGTCTACCCCAATAATTGAGGCCCCTGTGTCTCGAACGCACGTAGTTGGCTCACCATTCACCTATGCCTGGTGATCTTTAAGTGTGCCATTCTGGATATTTGCCGCATTGGCTTCTTGAATGGTCGCTAGACATTCGTCATCAGGAATGTCCTTCTCAGTCTTATCTAATTTGTCCTTGTATGTCTGAATGATAGCCGCATGTGTGTCCTCTATGTCATCGGAATCGCTACTGGAGAACACGTACGTAGTACTCGCCTCCTTCCACGTGTCTCATCGCAAATGACTTACTGGTATGCCCATACACCCGACAAGAATAACATTTTACACTCTTCTTTTAAGAGTCATACTTACATTACTTCTCTTCTTTGAAGTGATGTATCTCAAATATGCAGCATACCCTTGATGTTGGTCACACATTTCTAACGACCCGTGTGACAGTTTACAGTGTGGACACCGTGTGAAGTGACCCTTTCTAGGTCTGTCGGACTCTCTGTTTGTGTTATGATAAGGTCCTCTGTTTCTATTTGAGAATCTCTTAAACTTACCATTACCTCTGTGATTCTGGATTCTGGAACTAGCCCCTATGACAAGTTCTGGTTGTGTACATTCAGCAAATATGTCACGGTGGGCGTTATAGAAAGATTCACCCCGTGATTCCATCTCACTAAGTGACTTGTTTCAGATACGCCCAAGATGTTTTTTGCTTCGACAATAAGGTTATCAAACTTCCCTGCTTGATATAGGGTGAATACGTTCCACGTACCAATTCTTAGACTTCTCCTTCTACTGATCAGGTAGATATTGTCAGAATGCAACCTTTCGTCATTATGCACTTCCTTATTCACTATAGGAGTTGTCTCTTCCCTGTGAATATTTACACCTGTTTCATCTCGGGGGGGGGGGGGGGGGGGGGGCAAGAATTACCTGTATCGCTTTTTTTCTTGTTGTTGAATTACCATTGCCGTCTTTGGGATATTACATCGTTAGGTCCCAATCTCTTCCACGATGGCCAGCCATGTTCACTATCGTGTCCTGAACACGCCTCATGTGTGCCACACACTCTGCTGTTTCGCTTTGGAAGCCGTTGAACTATATAGATTCATCCGCCTTCTCTACGTCCCGGTCTTTGTGTACTAGGGCTGGACATTCCCTTAGTAGGATATTACCCCTACTTCACTCATGTAGTTTAGCCAGTCAGCCAAGACTGTTGCCCGTGGTGTGGCGACCAATGTACACAAGTGGTATTTGTGGAACCATACATGAGCTACAATACATATTTGAGTAAAGATTGAGACACAATACATATGTGAGTTCAAATTGAGAAACAATAATATGTGAGTACAGATTTAGATACACTACATATGTGAGTACAGATTTAGACACAATACATATGCGAGTACAGATTTAGAAACAATACATATGTGAGTACAGATTGAGACACAATACATATGTGAGTACAGATTGGGACACAATACATATGTGAGTACAGATTGGGACACACTACATATGTGAGTACAAATTTAGACACAATACATATGTGAGTACAGATTGGGACACAATACATATGTGAGTACAGATTGGGACACACTACATATGTGAGTACAAATTTAGACACAATACATATGTGAGTACAGATTGGGACACAATACATATGTGAGTACAGATTGGGACACACTACATATGTGAGTACAGATTGAGAAACAATACATATGTGAGTACAGATTGGGACACAATACATATGTGAGTACAGATTTTGACACAATACATATGTGAGTACAGATTGAGACATAATACATTTGCGAGTACAGATTGTGAAACAATACATATGTGAGTACAGAGAGACATAATACATTTGCGAGTACAGATTGTGAAACGATACATATGTGAAAACCCTAACCTGCAGAGTTCGCAGCGACTGCACTAGCCAGGCAGCCTCAGTTCCTCAGGCTCAAGAACCCCCTGACATACACTGCAAGGTACTATCAATCAATCAGTCATATGCCTTGCTGGAAGGTGTGGGCGGTCATGACTCGCCATTTCACTCGATCACCAGTCGTGGATCAGCTCAGTGTTCCTGTCTCGTACATGCCATGTGGCCAAGCCATCCAGGTATTTTCCTCTTGATCTTCCTCTTGGTCTGTTTCCCTCGATCTTGCCAGTTGTCACTAAGTTCTCCAATCCATTTCTTCTCATAACATGTCCAAAAAATTTTGACTGTCTACGTCTAATTTGTCTAATCAGGTACTATATTGGCAGTAAAACAAGAAATATGCGAATACAAACAATAAATATGTGAATACAGACAGAAAAATAACATGAATGTGAATACAGATACAGGCAGGCTAACAACAAACATGTGAATAGATATGCAGAGAGACAAATAACACAATTGTGAATATATACAGACAAATAACACATATGTGAATATAGACAGACAAACAACCAAAATGTGACTATAGATAGACAAATAACAAATATGTGAATACAGTTACAGACAAACAACAAATATGTGAATAATGATGCAGAGAGACAAACAGGAAATGTGCAAAAATAGACTGACAACCAACAAATATATGAATATAGACGAACAAACACAAAATATGTGAATGAATGCAAACAAGGAATATGTGAACAAAGACATGCAACAAATATGTGAATATAGACATACAACAAATATGTGAAGACAGACAGGCTAACAGCAAATATGTGAATACAGACATAAAAAAATGTGAACATAGACAAACAACAAATGCGTAAATATAGAGAGACAAACAACAAATATGTAAATATAGACAAACAAACTACAAACATGTGAATATAGATAGACAACAAATATGTGAATACAGACAAACAAATCAGACATATGTGAATATAGCCAGATAAACAAGAAATATATGCATATATACAAACTTCAAATATGTGAATATAGAAAAACACCATATATGTTAATATAGACAGAAAAACACCATGTATGTGAGTATAGGGAGACACAATAAATATGTGAACATAGTCAAAGACTAAGTATGTGAAGATAGGGAGACAAACACCAAATATAGACAGACACACAACAAATATGTGATTACAGAGAGACCCAATAAACACTGCAAGCAAACACAACAGATATATTGTAAATAAAATACAATAATTTATTTTTAATGATTATAACGAATCATTCGATGTGAAAACACAACACAACCAAAGGTCAAATAGTTGAGAAAACAATATGAAAATCTCTCTATGTACATACAGCTCTGGTTGAAAGCTAGCCGATTGATTGGCTTCAGGAATGGAAAAAAAAAGAAAGAGTAAAATAAAATCAACTCTTAATGTACGCAGTAAAACAACATTTTCTATTGTGCTAAGTACAGAATGTAACAGTTGGGCTTCATTTGTCATTCTAGCTCAGTGTACCACACCCTGTGCCAGATAACCCACTGAATTTAATCATGTTCTAAAAGTATTCCAGAAACCTTATTTGTTTGCATTGTGCTGTTTGGATTTTAACTTTCTACAACAGATATTGCTAATTTGTAAGTTATGATTTTCATGCCAATTACACCAGTGCATAGTAATAGCATTATATATAGCATTGAAAAAGGCTGGTTCTTGCCGGTGAAGATAAAATAATCACAATTTCTGATTACAAAAAAGAAAATACATGATTAAAATAGTTATTTATATTTTGATTGGGAAAATCCAAACAGACAATTTCCTTAATTCTGTCCATGGCCTGGAGAGAAAGGTTAATTAAAATTTCATTACAATTCAAGGATTGTACACTCGATTATGCGACTATTATGTTACATGCCTTCACAGCACCATGCACTAAGAGTAAGTAGAAGGTGCTTCAAGGTGTTTTTATACATCCAACATTTGGCATTCTTGATGAGTCTGAGCTTATTTGATATACAACTGTTTGTCACTGTAGCCAGTAAAACCATGCAAGGAATGCAGTCATGATGTCACAACATAAATTATTTCAAACACAGAGCAGCGTAAGCTTAAAGAACAATTTTAAACTGATATAACATCACAGCCCACTAAAGGCAGCAATATACATTACACTATGTAGTGCAAAGAATACATTCATGGTGTCACAGCAGAAATTATTTCAATCACAGAGCAGCGTATGTTTAAAGGACAATTTAACACTGGCAAGATCGAGGGGAAGCAAAAAGGAGAAGGCAGAGAAGTAAATACCTGGACGACTAGCCACATGGATGGTTGAGACAGGAACATAGAGCTGATCCACGACTCTGGTGGTCGAGTGAGATGGCGAAACATGACTGCCCTTGCTTGTCAGCATGGCACATGATGAATGAATGTACAGCCCACAAAAGTCAAAAATGCAAGATAGTAAACAGTGCAAGGAATACAGTAACAGTAGAAGTTATTGTAATCAATCTCCCTCATATAATTAAAAGACAATTTAACATGTACGTACCATTACACGTGGATCTCATGGAGAGAACTAGACAAATACTAGTGAAGCAAGATGTTAAGAGTAGATGCTGGCGTTGGATTGGAAATGCTGTGAAAACATATGAATTGTATAACTCAAAAGGCCATTGTCTGCAATCTACAAGCCAAAAGAAATAGAGGGAAACCCAAAAACATGTGGAAATATAAATGAATAATATGGGGAGGTCAAATACAAAACTGCAAGGGATAGCTAAGGAATGGAAGTCTTGAAGTGAGTTGATTGAGGATCTGTGCCTCAATGGGAGATACAAGGCAACAGAAGAAGGCCATGACAGGACAACAGATGAAGACCATCACAGGACAGACTAACGTCAGCAATGCGAGCCAGCAAGCCATGCCAGGAGTGCAGTCATGATGTCACAGCTGAAATTATTTCCATCACAGAGCATCATCATCATCATCCAGTGCCTTGCTGTCTAGCATGGGCGATCATACCTCTCTACAAATTACAATCTCAGATGTCATGGATCAATCTGTGTGTTGGCTCCGTTCCATGCCATGACACAATACTGTCAAGAATCTTCTCATGCTGTCTTCCTCTATCTATCTTTCCGCAAATCTGTCCAGTGGTCACGACATGCTCGTTTTTGCCTTCTCATAACGTGGCCAAAAATCAATGACTGCCTTTTTTCTGATGTTTGTGATAATTTGTCTTTGCGACTCAGCTTCCCTTAAAATGTCTTGATCACTCATTTTGGCTGTCCAATTAATTTTCAGCATTCTTCTATACAACCACATCTCCAAGGCTTCCAAGGATTTGTTTGCCTGTTTACTAATTGTCCAGCGGAAGGCAAGGGGAAACCACCACTGTATTTTTCCAAGATAATCATGCTTCGAAATAAAACAGAGCAGCATAAGTTTATAAATAAATTAACACTGATGTACCATCACTGCCCACAAAAGTCAACAATGTAAGATAGAAATCAATAAGAGTTCATAAAACAACAGTGAGCCACATTTAGCAAACATGACTTATAATAATAAATATCAAATGCAGTTACTGAAAGATCTTTAGCTGGCAGACAAGGAGAAAAGCTACCTGCAATCTCTTCACTTAGCAAATATAGAGAAAAGCTACCTGCAATCTCTCCACTTGGCAAAAAAAAAAAAAAAAGAATTTGAAAACTTGGCAAACACAAAAAAGAAACTTGAAAACTTGGCATATACAGAAAAAATAAAGATACATGAAAGCTCTTTACTTGGCAGACACAGAAAACAGTACGTGATAGCTTTTCACTTGGCAGACATAAAGAAGAGAAACTGGAAGCTCTTTACTTGGCACACAAGGAGAAAATAACCTGAAAGTGCATCATTTTGCAGATATGGAGAAATCTGTATTTTCAAGCTAGATATGCCATGTCACATTTTTATAAAGCAATGTACAAATCTGCAAATGAGGTTCACTCATTTTGATGTACTTACAGTACTGGAGCAGATGACCTTTCTCTATACTGGAAATCACCCAGATCTTTCACTAATTGCTTGTTAATTGCTTGGTCGGGTCACATACAAGACACCATCTAAGTATACTTTTATCCCAAGATCTCCAAACAGTAAAGAAAATCATTGTTGCTGTCGAAATAACAAGGGATCACTTGGAATATATGGAGAACTGGGCTACCATTCTGATGTGTGTCATTTAACAAGAGACGCACAAACTGAGGAATCTAATTTGAGACATTCAACTTGGGCAGTTTAATTTCTTGGTCATCATCATCATCATCATATATGCTGTAAACTGACACAAGCTTCTGCACAGATCTCTGTCCTTGATTTCTGGATCACTTTAGCTGATGATATTCCTCCATGTCACCATATCACTCCATCCAGCATTATTTCTCTCTGTCAGCCTCTGCCTTTTCTAGCACTGATTTTTCCAGCCATCATGATGTTCTCTAATGCCTCTCTTCTCATTACATGACCAAGGAAAGCTGTTTGTCTCTTTCTTACAGTTGCATATAATGTTTGATTTTCATTACCCTCTTCCAATCAATCATTGTTAGATTCTCTTGTAGTCCAAGGAATTCACATCTCCACTACCTCAAAGCTCTTTGGTGAAAACTGTACACTGTGTGTTAATGACCGAAATTATAATCATTTAACATGCCAACATTCATTTTGTAACACTCTGACTATATGTCCCACACGTTAATCTCACATGTACCAACACACAATGTGTACAATTTCTGCAGTGGAACCCAACATTTTTTGGGTTGAATTCAAAGCCACTTCAGCTGGTTTGCATTACACTACAACATTAAAACTACAGACATAAAATAGAGCCAACCTTAAGGTGGCAGACCTTGTCTTGATATGTTAACAGGGGTAATGGAATCAAAACAACTAGAAAACAGTTCTTTCAACTTGAAACATAAACTGACCGTTTCATACATAAACAGCAATCTCACAAGAACATCTGTGTAAGCCTGGGAAACTACATGCTGTCATGTTTGATGAAAAACAATTGGCGTAATTGACTAATGAAATTCTCTGAACTCTATTTCAAAAAGCATGTTGTACATGAAATACTTCCTAGTGCATCCCAATCGTTGTATCATGTGTAATATTATAGTTTATGATTAGTCACTATAAATTTAGCTTGAAGAACATTGTATACAACACATTCCTGACGCTGGAGTTTAAAAACACACTCTTGCATGCTACACAGAACCAGATTTAACATATGCTTGTGAATCCTGGGCAATTAGTAAAATTCAAAACAATGTTTTCCCGTATTGAATTTGAATAATAAAGACACAAATTATAGATCACATGAGGCCCGGGAAGGTTAACCCGGTCAACAAATGCCCCAGAAGTCGGGTGTGTCGGCCTAACGGTGCAAGAACGCAGCTCTGCTGTGAACAGGCACAACGCAATCACATCTGAAAAAACTCTCCGGATGAACGCAGAAGAAGATTGCATGATTGATTGCCTGGCATATTTAACTGCATCTATCGTGTTAGACAATTGAAATTACTGTGTGAATATGTGCATATTTCAGCTTGAAGGATTTATCTAATTACTTTAGTTTATGTTGTGTGATTTCTGCAGTATGTACCTGACGAGGTGCAGCAAAATATGCCAGACAATAAATCATGCAATCTATTGTTAGTGTCTTCGTTATTCAAATTAGTAAAATGTAAAACAAAGGGCCCATGTGTACGCCTCAAGGCATATTGAATATATGGTGGTCGCCCCACATTTTTATGGGAGCTAAGGCAGCAAGTGGCTATACGCTCACCTAGCACCCCGATGGTCATGGGTTCAAATAGTGTGGCAATACAACATGGCATATTATGACAGAACAATATGAAAACATTCATTTAACAGTGATGCTATGACATAAAATGAAAGAACATTATGAAAACATTCAATATCAATTAAAAACTCCCCCCAAAAGGGAAAATTCTCATGAAGCATATTTGGTGTCAAGAAATTTAAGGACAAAAAAATAGTTCTATGAGGTAACAAAGAACAGAGCGTCACAACTGCTCAACTAGCGGAAACTTTGATAGGAACATTTTTGCAACTCCAACAATGAATACCAATAACAAATATTGCAGTTCTACCATATGGCGGGTGGAATAGTGGGTCCAGTAGAGGTAATGTTAGCTGCATGACATTTTCAGGACATCACAATCAACCCTAGCATTCTTTGGGCTGTTTGGGATTTTCTAGGCAATTTTTACATTCACTAATTTGCCATTGCTGGCTCCATGGTGATGGGGTTACGAACACAGTTCGTGATCTTGCATACCCACATTTGAAACACAGCTGTGCGCAATTTGGTAGCAGACCTCTTTGCATTGGTTTTGTTTTACGAAATGGTATGAGTCCCGATTGTTCAGAAAGCAATGGCAAAGTACTGAATGTAAACTTGCCAAGAAATCACAACAGCAAAAAAATGCTGGGGTTGACAGCAATGTCCTGTAAAGGATATGCAATAACTTTTAATTTGCCACTGCTTTCTGAAGAATGTAGAGTTGGATTCTGGATATTGGCTTCAGACCCCGGTGGATGGATTTAAGACAAAGGTTCAGTTAGATAAGGGTCTGGGTAAGTTACATTCATGATCATGTTAGGGAGTCCACGGGATCCGCAGGGGGTAAGGACAACACTCAGCTCAAAGAGGAAAATGCAGGTGGAAACTGGTATCATCAGCAAGGAAACTCTTCGCTGGATACTGAACGAGATGGAGCATGTATGGGAATGTCCCCAGTGCAATGTGATATTTTCTATTAGTGAGTTATTTTCTTGATAGGTTAAATACTTAACAAAATCACAGTACCAAATATACACATCTGAACGAAAACACATTTGTTGCCAGACTTCTTTAATATCATCATCCAATGGCTTGCCGAATGGCATGGGTGATCATGTCTCCACAGACATCTCCGACGTCATGGATCAATTCATGTGTTGACTCCCTGCCATGTAATGACATAAGACTGTCAAGAATCTTCTCACACTGTCTTCCTCGGTCTCTTTCCACAAATCTTTCTGGTTGTCACAACATGTTCCAGTTTTTGTCTTCTCGTAATGTGGCCAAAAATGATGACAGCTTCTTTCTGATTTTGTTGTAAGTTGTCTTTGCGACTCGGCTTCCCTTAAAATGTCCTGATTGGTCATTTTGGCTGTCCAATTTATTTTCAGCATTCTTCTATAAAACTACAACAAGGCTTCCAGTGATTTTTTCGCCTGTTTACTAACTGTCTAGGATTTGCAGCCATATGTTAAAACTGCAAGAACTTGTTTTCTAACTTTTAAGGACAGTGACTTATTGCATACAATGTTCTTCATTTGATAAATGTAGTTTTTGCTGGTCCTATTCTTCTTTAATATACTGTGGCTAAATGAAAGAGGTCAAAACACATGTGGCATGATGATCGGTACACACACAGAACAGCTAATCATTTATGGTGCGATGCTCGGGACAGAAGAGTTAGGTTTCAGATATCACACAGGAAAGTCATTATCACAAAATGTAAAAGGCAGTAATTTCTATCTCACTTAAAAATGCATATATTTGTCCAATAACATCATCATGTAAACATGATTTCCGTGGATACAATGTTCTACACATTCTTGCAATGTCAGCGACGATGTACATCATATTTCGGTCAAAGTATCATTCATTTTTTCACACGACTTATATAACTCTGCAGAATGCACCTGACGAGATGCAGTGAAATATGCGATACAAGAAATCACGCAACATTTTATTTATGGTGTCTGTGTTTACATTTACTAAGGGAACACACTGTTTTGAACATCATCATTCTACCGTAATCTGATTGGAGCAGTATTCTGTTCAACTTGAGAAAAAAACCAAAAACAGTAAAACAATGTTTCTAAAAGTGCAGTCCACGGATAACAATACCCTGCCACATGTGCTTCAGTAATTGCAAAAGGCTACATGGGACTAATAACTGAAAGCTCACTTACTTTAATACACATTCTGGTAGGTCCTCAGTCATTTTTAACTGATTAAGTGCCATGGGATGTCTAATCGTCTTAAGCAACTTAACATATCTACCATGAGCTGTTAATCTCCAAAATGTTGTCATTGCGTTATAATACGTCATGTTTGCTACCGTATTGACAGCTTTTAAGTCATAACTGTGACACACCCCTACTTCCCATTTTACGACATCCATTTTTGTTTTGTCAAACCTACTATTGGTTTGGCACTGAATCTGTTAAGAACACAATAAGATCCACAGACAATAAGACAAGTGTTTCTCCAAGTGTGATCTAACAAAACCAGAGACCTCTTTAAAGAGCTGGCAACATTTACAAAAAGCTATAGCATGTGTATATTGATTGTACAGCCACATGAACAGGAGCTCATGGGAGAACTCAGCAATTTGTTTGAAAATAACATGGTCCTGACACACAAATTTTAGATAAAAGAAGTACTGTCTGCAGCAGGATATAACAAGAGAAAATAAAAACAGTTAAGTATGTATAACTCCTGCGGAAAAAAATGAGAGATAGTTAACACAGACAGTGTTCATACCTTACAATGAATACAATTCATTGTAAGGTATGTACACCCTCTATCTGTGTTTATTATCTCTCACTTTTTCTTTC
This sequence comes from Cepaea hortensis, assembly GCA_963921405.1. NCBI lineage: Eukaryota > Metazoa > Mollusca > Gastropoda > Stylommatophora > Helicidae > Cepaea > Cepaea hortensis. The sequence continues at coordinate 465,375,238 of OY992876.1, read as the reverse complement.
ACAGGAGTTAAACATGCATAACTGTTTTTATTTTCTACACAAAGTTTAGTAGCACTGCAGTTATAACTCTCTTGATTATCAACAAAATCTTCACAATCACATTCAAATCATCATTTCATATCAAATTCAAAATATAATAGACAGGTGAGCTGGACAATGATGTCTTTGGCTTTACGACAACTTTGGTTTCCTTCCCAGGCCTAGATGCAGAACTTTTCTCATGAATGACGGTCCATTCCACCTGCCCCTGCAATGTATACAACATGTTTACTGAGCATTCATTGATTACTTCATAATGGCAATCTGTCTTCATATTTCTTCTTCTTCAGCGTTCTGAGCCATTGAGGTTCTTTGCTGCAAATACAATCCGTCTCCATTCGTCTCTCTGGTGGACCTTCTCTTGCCAGTTGTTGATTCCAAGTGCTTGTAGGTCTGTACATGTATTATCTCTCCACCGCCTTCTTGGTCTACCTCGGGGTCTACGGTCATTTATTTCCTGAGTGTAAGCGTGTTTTGTTTCCCTATTATCTTCCATTCTTTCTATATGCCCCAGCCATTGTAGTCTATTAGCCTTCATGATACCAGTGATTAGCGGGGACTTAAACAGATCATAATAATCTTCATATTTCCCTTTCGATAATCTTCACCAGCAAAGACTAAAAGAAATTCAAATGAATAGAGATATCATGTATTCAGTATCATGTAACAGTGGCGTGTTGGTATAATGGTTAGTACCTTAAACAAATGACAATGGTATAAATAAGTTAGTTGCACATCCTTTACAGGACGTCGCAGTCAACACCAGCATTTTTTGCTGTTGTGATCTCTTGGCAATTTTACATTCAGTATTTTGCCAATGCTTTTTGAACGACCGACGCCCATACCATTTTGTAAAAAAAAACAATCGCAAGGCGATCTGCTGCCAAATTGCCCGCAGCTGTGTTTCAAACGAGGGTATGTGAGATTACGAACTGTGTCTGTAACTCCTTCACCACAGAGCTGGCGACAATGGTATAATAGCACTCAAAAAGTGTTTGGTGTCAGCTCTCAACGTTCACTATGGGAAGAAAAGATTAGCCACGTATTCCTCCATGCACTCCGACCTACAAAAATATAATGATCTTAAAACTTCACTTTCCATTATCAGGTTCCTGATAGGGGCTTATTTTCTTTATTTATTTTCTTTCTGAAAATCATGGAAACACAAAATTACATGTAAAGTCTAAAACAAAGTAGAAATGAAAACATAATAACTAGACAAGATCATTGTTTAACAAATACAATATTTTGGGCATATAAAAAAAAGTCATGCCCAACTGAAATTCATGATTGTGTAAATTTCTTGAACCTTGTAGTCTCTGTATGTCCAAATGACATTGCTACCTCAGTTTATTATAAAAGCTACTGATTCTTGGACCTTGTAGTCAGCTCTGTGGCGAAGGGGTTCTGAACGCAGTTCGTAACCCTGCATACGGCGTTAAAAACATAGCTGCAGGCGATTTGACATCAGGCCACCTTGCCTTGGTTTTCATAGAATGGTATGTGTACTGGTTGTTCAGAAAGCAATGGCAAACTACTGAACATACATTTGTCAAAAAAAATCACAAACAGCCATAAAATGCTGATCTTGACTGTGACGTCCTGTAAAGGATATGCAACTAACTTAACCAACTTTAAACATTTTCCACCTCCTAGTAAGGATAACGATTCTGTCTCCCAACTTCTCCATCTCCAAACATGATGCCACTTGTGATAATTTCTGGGGACTGAATAAATCTGAGATTCCGGTATCCACTTCTGAATCAAGCAGACTACGTTCCTCTTACTGTGTTGGCCATTTAGATTCTCACAAAACTCAGAAAAGTTATGGCATGCTTTCTCTAATCGTGGGGGATAATCAAATGTCTAGCCTTCAAGGGCAAAGGCAAAAACCCGGTGGACCCAGTCCAGGGTGCTTAATGCCTTTGCTTTCTGAACAAAGGATTTACCTATTCACTTCATGTCACAGTTAAATCTGCAGCGTGCACCTGATGAGATGCAGTGACATATGTCCCAAAGCAGGAATCTGCACTTGATCTGTGATGTGATAGAGCCATCACATTTTTAGGCCTGTATGCATAGAGGAAGATGTGACCATTCTCTTCTGGCGATGAGTGCAGGAGTCGAATCCTCATCTGACCACACTCATGACTTTATAAAAGTAGCTTCCTATCAACTACACTTAACATGCCCATGGTGACAAATGCCAGGCAATCAATTATGCAGTCTGTTGTCTGTGTCTTTTATGTTCAGTTTAGTATAGGAAAACACTGTTTTCTGAACAAAGGATTCATCTATTCTCTTCATCAATCAATCAACCAGGTGCCGTCTCCACAATGAAGGTTGGCTGCAATGGATCTCCAACACAGTCTGTCTCACCTTGACTGTACATTCTGTCAGACTGATGCTCGTTCATCTCTCAATGTTATCTTCCCACTTGATTCATTGTCTACCTCTTGCTCGCTTGCCCTCAACCTTGCCCTCCAGTATGGTTTTTGTAAGTGTTATGTCTTTTAATGTGGTCAAAATATTTCACATGCCTCTTTTTTATTTCTTTCATCAACTCCTTTTCAATCCCAGTTTTCCTAGAACCTCTGTCTTTGATTGTTTCTGTCTCCATGAAATACAACATATTCTTCTGTATATCCACATCTCCAGGGCATCTATTCAACTTTCTAGATGCTTGTTCAATGTCCAGGCTTCCGTGCCATACAACAGTGTTTAATATACGTAACATTTGACAATTCTAATTTTTAATATGTTGTTAATCTCTCAGATGTTAATACTAATTTTATGCTGTTGAAAGCATTTTTGGCCATTCCTATTCTCTTTTTGATTTCTATTTCACTTCTGCCATCATCTGTTATTACATGTCCAAGATAGGAGAAACTTGTTACTTGTTCTAGTATCTCCCTGTTTACTGTGATGTTCATTTATGACCTTTCCTTTCCATTTCTAATTATCATAGTTTTCATTTTTAGGATGTTACCATCTAAGCCACATTCTGCACTATGCCTGTTTACTTATTCCACTAGGTTTTGTAACTTGCTCGCTTTCTGCTAGTAACACGGTATTGTCAGCATATCTAAGATTGTTTATGATTTTTCCATTGATATTAAGTACTTATATGATTCTTCCATTGATATTAAGTACTTAATATTATAGTTAATTTTGCATGATTTACCTGATGAGATGCAGCAAAACATGCTGAGCAATCTATTGTTTGTCTCATCTACGTTTACATTGACAACAAGAAAACATAACTTTGAAAGTAAACTCAGACAAGCAGACAAACCTCAACATGCCCTTCCAGTATAAAGTAGGCAAAACATGCTGAGCAATCTATTGTTTGTGTCATCTACGTTTACATTGACAACAAGAAAACATAACTTTGAAAGTAAACTCAGACAAGCAGACAAACCTCAACATGCCCTTCCAGTATAAAGTAGGCAAAACATGGGCTTTCATGTTGTATGCCAGGCTTAACTCCTTGGCCTGGTTGAAAGGGAATGTCTCCAGGGGCAGGCCCTCGTAGTCAAACTCTGCCAGGATACAGTGCTTGCTACTGGTGACAAGCGGGCAGGATGTGTACCCGTCATACTGGGGAACAACCATGGTTGGACTATGTAAGACCATCAAAGTACATCACATATGTTCATGTAGGGTAAGGTATTGTCAACAACTCATGTTTCAGGCATCATCGGATTACTTCTCCCACACCATACAAGAGACTTGCAGTCGTGTGCGAGGAATGAAATGGTACATTTTATTGCCGTTGGCTCTTTACAATTGCAAAACAGTCGCTATCTAATCACACATAAAGTCACAATATTCTCTATCAATAGTTTTCCTAACCCCTATAGCTATTCTCTATCTACTAGGCTACATGAAAACACATATCTATTCTATACGATGTAAACACTACAGAGTCAGTCCCCAGTCTGACTTGCTTCACTCGCGTCGCTACACGCCTCGCGGAAGGACCTTCATACGCCCTTCGGCTCCCTGCGTGCTAGGTCAGTTAGCACGCCCCTATTAGCAGGCTTTGCTTTGAGTGCTAATCGTTGCTATCACGCAGGCGTGATTCTGTCGTGACCAGTAGTGCTAACTATCTGGTCAACGCCTCCGTGTGAGGACTAGTCAACAGTCCCCCTCTTTCTATCATCCATCCTGCCCCGATCCCAGGCACCCTGTTCTCTCCACTCTATCTGAGGTTGACCCCACGTCCTGGTGGTGTTCTATCATGAGGCAGTCTTTGACACACACCCACCCCTCCTGTGTTGCGTCATCAACTTCGACTCATTGGTTGTGACGCAAGAGGTTTCTAAAAAAAAAATTAGTGTGTCTAATTTTTTGTCAAAGACTGTAGATAACCTGGCTTTGGGCTATTTAATAGACCTACTGACTAATGTCACAATGTAGCATCACTTTACTTGGCTACTGGCAATCGCCACAAACTTGTCTGGTTGGCGTGAGCCCTATTCTCAATCGCAATATTATATTAATTAGAGGTATGTCTGAACCGGACCGTTGTCTTATAAGACCTGCCCTCAAATAGTAAATTAACTCACTACCCATACAAAGTTGACTTTCTGAAGGTCAACACATGAATTGCTTCATGTCCCCCAGATAATATTAAACAACCATTACACAAGCTGTGAGCGACAGGCTTTACCTATCTCGCTTCCGCGTGTAAAGTCACATTTCACTGTTAAGTTAGTGTTTCGTTGTCTATTATGTCCCCTGACCCGAAGTTATCTCCCTTTGATCTAATAAAAGTGTATGCAATTTATATGTTTGTTTTTCTGGTTGTTTGTGTGTTTGGATGTAATTAAAAGTATAATCTAACCTCTAACATGTGTATCTAACTATCATGTGTATGTAAGTTAGTTTTTCAAGTGCCATAATTCATTTAACTGTGGTCACAAACATGTGTATAATACAAATCTGTGACTACGTTTCTGAGACTCAAAATACTTTCACTAAGATCCTAACCTACACTACACAAAATACATTCATTACAACACATTTTCAACATTGAAACCAACATTTGACGGCAATCAAAATTAAAAAGTCTTGTTGAGCGGCAGAAAAAATCCGCTGACTGTTCTCACTCTCTCCTGTATATTTTACATTTGTTCTTACTTTCACACTTCTGTCACACATCTTTAACATTCGTTTATGTCACACTTCTTTTACACTCACTATTGGCACACATCTTTTACCCTCATTTCTGTCACACATCTTTCATCCTCATTTCTGTCATACTTCTTTCATCCTCATTTCTGTCACACATCTTTCATCCTCATTTTTGTCTCACTTCTTTCATCCTCATTTCTGTCACACATCTTTCACCCTCATTTCTGTCATACTTCTTTCATCCTCATTTCTGTCACTCATCTTTCATCCTCACCTTTGTCACACATCTTTTACCTTCATTTCTGTCACATAACTTTCACTCTCATAGTTATTTAAAAACCTTGGAGTGACACTGTACAAGCTTGGCTCAGTTTGACAGAGTTGAGCCTAATGACTGTGCATCAACCGTTGCCCACGTCAAGTATTTACAACATATTTACATGTAAGAAAAAACGGGTTGATGGTTTGTACCCTGGTATTATTAATCACTCTATTCTAATGAAATATTACTCTAAATACTCACATACTAATACTAGTTCTATAAATATACATTTAATACGTTGCCTATTTTAATCTATCTGTCACATTAATTCTAAAATAAGCTTACATTACTCCTAATATTTATCTAATTTAAGGGATGGAATTTACCTATGTGAAATGAAATTGATGTGAGATGAGTTATGTCTCTTTGTGAAATGGGTAATGTGAAAATGTAATAAGTTACGTCCCTTTCTAAAATGGGGAATGTGAAATATAACATATTCTAACTAATGTTTTTAAATGAGACAAACTATATGATTAATATTCTTATTCTATATGGTGAAAATGATGTATATTTAAGTGTATAATATTTCTATTCTATTATGGTGTAACCTAATCATACTACTAAATGATAACATTTGTTAAATGGATTGGTTAAGATGGAATAAAATCAAATGAAATGAAACAAAGTGAAATAATACACTGAATGATACTATTCCTATCTAAACTTCTTATAATTAGTTGTCATGTTTAAATTACTATCCTAATCTATTTTTAAAGCTAAATGAATATGTAACTTGATAATCTATCTAAAGTAAAATGAAAAAGTATTATATTATCTAAATCTAACTATAGATTAAAATGACATAATCTATCTATATTTTATCACTATATTAAAACATTATGATACATATCACATTAAGTTTATATATACATGGTCTTTAAATACCTCAGGTTAGTCGTTGCCATTAATGTTCAGAAACATGCTTTCATTGGCATATCTCTACATTTGTTCTGGGTATTTGAAATCCATGACACAGTCATATTTGCTCTATGGATATTGCACCTGTAGAGTTCGTTTGTAGACCACTGTTCTCGTGTCTGTATGTATATAATCATCTGACACTGTTTTTCTATGTTTAACACAACTACTTCACTGGAACATATTTGGAGCTTAGCAAGTAATAAGCTGTCCTCGTTCACAAAGTGATATATTTGTTCCCAGAGTAAAGTTCTTACTTTTGGTGTCTACAGATACATAGCAGGTCAATGTTTTTGGTGCTTAGTTCAGCACATAATATTCATGTATTTCTAACATATTTCACATAGAATATTTAACTGTACTAAAATAACATATATTACAATATATTCTTATGTGGAAATTTCTGGTATTGCTACATCAGATGGTCGACTAAGGGTATCAGCCAAGATGTTATCTTTCCCCTTAATATGTTCTATACTAAAGGTGTAATTTTGCAGTATTAGCGACCACCTGTATATTCGGTCATTTCGATGTACACCATTCTGCATGACCGTTATTGGGGAGTTGTCAGTCTGGACAATGAAGTGCACACCCGACAGGAATCGATGCAGCTTTCTCACCGCATAGATGACGCTTAGGGCTTCCAACTCGGATATGGAATATCTGGACTCGGTGGGTGTGATCTTACGGCTCACGTAGCAAATCGGATGGAAGATGCCCTCATAAAATTGGCCTAGTACTGCAGCGATGGAGATCCTGCTGGCATCTGTCCTAAGATAATAAACGAGCCTCGGATTAGGCAAGCGGAGGATTGGAACATTACTAAACAAAATTTTCAATTTTGACAATGCAGAAATTAATAATGCATCTTTAACATCCAATTTTACAGAAGCTTTTAAAACATTGGAAAATACACTTGTAATCTCCGCTAAATTTGGAATAAATTTACTATAGTAATTCACCAACCCCAAAAGGCTTCTGACCTGTTTCTTGGTGGTAGGCATGGTCAGATTCATAATTTTAGTAATAATTTTCTGGTCAGTCTTTAGTTGACCTTGAGAAATGACATGACCCAAGAATTCTATTTCTTTTCGGCCCAATTCGACTTTGCTCGGTTTGACAGTGAGCCCGAAGAGTCGCAACCTATTAAAGACATGTCTCAGTTTCAGTAGGTGTGTTGTCCAGTCATCAGTATGGACACATATATCATCTATATAGGTCACTGTATTCGTCACTCCATGAAGTAGATCTCTAGTTAAGCGTACGAAAGTGGCAGGAGCGTTTCGAAGTCCGAAAGGAAGAAAACGCCACTCGTATAGTCCTAAAGGAGTTGAAAAAGCAGTAAGATGGATGAATTGAGACTGCATAGGGACTTGCCAATATCCCTTAGTGAGATCTAATTTAGAAAAGATTTTGGAGGTGGACATGTCAAGAATAAGATCTTCGCAGGAAGGAATTGGCTCTGCGTCGATCTTGGTGACGTTGTTGAGCTTTCGATAGTCCACGCACAGACGAATTGTAGAATCTTTCTTCTTAACTAGAACAATTGGAAAAGAGTACTCAGAGGTGGATTTTTGGATGATCCCACTAGCCTCTAAATTCAGAATTTCCTTATTTAGATTTTCCCTATAGCTTAGTGGGATTGAGTACGGCCTGCATTTAATAGGCTTAGAGTCCGAAAGAAGAATGGAGTGTTCGATTCTGTCCGTCCTACCTGGAATGTCAGAGAATATGTCTTTGTATTCCGTCACTAATTCTACTAATTGTCGTCGTTGACTGTCTGTTAGTCCCTGTTCTATATGTATGCTATCTAATGTAGCAGTCTTGTCTACAATAGGAACTGGTAGTTCCATTCCGTCGTCGTCTACCTGATTCAGTACGGTGGTGGTGCTAAGTGTGTATTCTGTATTCTCGCTAAGTGTATGCTCGTCAGATATGCCAGTCTCGCTAACTAGTGTAGTTGCGTTGTGTATGTCTGTCGTCTGATCACTTGGTGTGGGTGCACTGTGTTCGTCTGTCTCTACTTCTGTCTCTTGTCGTGAATAGTAAGGTTTCAACATGTTGACATGGAATATCTTTAAGTTTCCGTTTATTGATATTTCATAGTCAACATCTGAAATTTTACGTACCACCTTGAATGGCCCTTGCCATGAAGTCAATAATAAATTTCGTTTGTCAGGAAGCAAGAGAAGTATGTCTTGATCTGGTTCAAGTTCAATTGTTCTCGCCCCTTTGTTGGCATATTGGCGGTAGATTTGACCCTTCCTCTCCAAAGCTGCCTTAGCTTAATACACGATTTCATGATGTTATCTCGTGTTTCAGTCACCATTTCATAAGGTGTTTTTGGTTCGGGAATTTGAATAGAATTTGTTATTGCCTGATGATAAATGGTTAGGGGTCCACGTGGGTTAGCCCCGTACACTAATTCAAACAGTGAGAAACCCGTGCTTGAATGGGGAATCTCCCGATAGGCGAACAGCACTGTTGGTAACAGTGTATCCCAATCAGCTGGGTTTTCTGCTGTTACCTTAGCCAGCATATGCTTAAGATCTCCATTAATTTTTTCTACTATACCATTGCTGGCTGGATGGTATGCTGTCGTGAAATGTTGTTTAATCCCTAACATTTTTGTAAGGGCTTGCGTTGCAGCCGATATGAATTGTGTTCCACGATCGGATAAAATGGTCTGTGGAAATCCGAATCGTGAGAACAGGTGTAGAAATACATTGGCAAGATCTTTGGAGGTGATGTACTTCAAAGCTACTGCCTCAACCCACCTTGTACAGAGGTCGACCATCGTCAATATGAAGCGATTTCCTTTGCTGGACACCTGATTCAGGGGTCCAACAATATCTACCGCCACACTCTCAAATGGCCTAGAAGCCAGTGTAGAAGGTTGTACTTCAGCTGTAGGATGTTTACCCTTTCGTACTAACTGTTGACAGACATTACACGAACGACAAAATAATTTAATATCATTGCAAAAACCTGGCCAATAAAAATGAGCCTGAATTCTGGCCCTGGTTTTGTCATATGCAAGATGGCCAGCAAACGGTGACTCATGTGCAATTTTTAGCACAGTTATGCGATGTTGTACAGGTAACACCGTTTGCTGAATCTCATGGTTACCAGTAGTATAATATCTAGTAAGAATGCCATTATTTAATCTGAAGAACCATGAAGCGTTCTTTGTCACTTTTGCTCGTTCTTTCAATATTTTTAAATAAGGAGACAAACTAGGATCAGCTTTCTGCTGTTCTATGAATTTTTGTCTGTTGTTATCATCAGTGCTAGATGGAGAAAGCATTAGTAGTCTCTCATCTTGAAGCGTGTCTTGATGTTTTATAGTGTCTGCTCTGGTTGTTGCATTAACTGCATTCAGTTGGTTCCATGCAGTTATTTCATCGATAGTACATTGTTTTAGTTGAGGTAAGCAACCCAGAATTAAATCAGTACAAGGGTTGTCAAGTATAGCACAAGTAAATGTACCCGAAAGGAAAGGAGTGTCAATACGGGCTTTGGCCAAAGGGTAAATTTCAATGTTACCCGAAAAGGTTCGGCATTTGACAGAGTCACCTGTATAATCCTCTTGACTTACCAGTTCCTTTCTGAGACCAATAAGGGTACTACCGCTGTCCAGCAAACATTGGCATGGTCTATCATTGACCATTGCATTGTGGAACTCTAAATTGCCTCTGGAGGCTAAGGCTGCATTCACACTCTCAGATGAGAATGGAACTGTATGTCCACATTCTAATTTTCCGTCAGCATGAAACTGGTGACATCGCTCACAACTGTCAAAACTCAACATATCGTTTACACAACACACCTCTTCCGTTTGGTTAACAGGTAATTCATTTTCAACATCACACTCAGTCTCACTACCACTATCAGAAGATGTATCAAGTAAAATAGCATTGTTGGCTTTCATACGTTGGCGGCCAAGGCACTTATTTGAATAGTGGCCGTAGCTGGAACAAAAAAAAACATTTAATGGCACGCCGGTATGCAGATCTTTTGTTCTGCTGCTTCTTAATAACATTTTCAAGATGTGCCGGATAACTCGGCGATTTGTCACACATTGAATAAGTGTCATGTAAAAGTTGACAGTGGATACATTTTGAAACTTTCCTATCTTTCTTGTCAAATTTATTAAATGGTTTTCTATTGCTCTGATAGTGTTTAGATTGATCTTTTGCAAAGGAAACTATTTCAGAGTCATTTGAAGTTTTAAAAATATTTCTGTTTGAAGAAAAATATGCTGACCCTTTCTTTTCAAACTGTTCTATGGTTTCAATGTCTGACTGCTGCAAAAATTTAGCAAAAGAGGATGGTATCGTGGATATTACTTTATCCATAGTTATTAAGTTTTTCAATTTATCAAAGTCTTTTCCTATGTTAGCTGCTTTAAGCCACCTATTTAGTACACTTTGAACATTTGAGACGTAGTCAATGAAAGTCTCAGTAGGTTTAGGTTTTAAAGTTGAGAACTGAACCTGATACCCAGGGGCATCAAGTAAAAAGTGTTGCATAATCCTATCACGGATGTATTGGTAGTCAGATCTAAGATCGGTTGGTATAGATTCTATTACTTTAAGGGGCTCACCACTCAGGTTCTTCATATAAATCATAGCCCACATCTCTAAAGGAACTTGGTGATATTTAAACTGATACTCGACATTTTCTGTCCAGGCAGATATTGAATCCTCTTTACAATATGCTTTGATAATATTTTTTTATTTGTTGAACTTATTTTCTTCTTGTTGACTTTTAAGTTTAGTGGCAGAGATCTCTGCGTGTGAGTCTACATCCATCTCTTTAATCTTTAATTGTGTCTCTGATTCTACTTGTATTTGTTTTTCCTTAACTCTTGCCATTTCATCTATCTCTTTTTGCTTTAATTCTTTCTCTTGATCTAATGTCTTCTGTTTTAATTCTAGTTCTGTCTGTTTAATTTCCTTATCTTGTTGTAACTGTTGTTGCTTAATTTCTAATTCTTTATGCTTAATCTGTTTATCATCTTCTAGGTGTTTTTGTTTTGTTATTTCCGCTAGTTGTGTTAATTCTTTTTGATGCTCTCTTTCTCGAGTGCGTTAATCTCTTTCTGCATCGTTTGCTTCTTTAAATTTCTTATCAGCATATTCTTCTAGCTCTTTACCTGTGTATTGCAATTCTTTGCCTGCTTTAATGAAGTCAGCTAGAGTAGCCATGTTGTTGGGGAATTGGCTCGCGTTGACTTTAACTGACTGCTTTAATTAGTTATTATTCTTTGATATGCTATGTTATTTAATATCTGAGCACCACAAATTGTACTCTTTGTTTACAATCTGGAAAATTGTATTCTCCACAAAATTAGAGCACACAGTCTGTTCATACAATACACGCTGAAAAAGAGATGCACTATTAATCACAATGCATGCCAAAAACGTAGGTTTTACTCAACTTAATGTTCCCCAGAACAAGGAACAACACGTCAGCAACACCGGTCCCGTTGTTTGGCACCCCGGAATACACACGAGTTTTTTACTCAGGTCACCTTGTTTGGCACATCGGCACACACTCACGTTCTTACTCAGCTGTTGTTCGCCCTGTTTTACAGAGCAGCAAAAATTACCAACTCGTAAACGACAAATAGATTTTTGACAAATTGGTACAATGACACAAACATGCCCACGAACAAACAGAACATCGATTACTTAATATTTAATGTCACTGTCCTGTCTTCGTTCTACCGTAATATGTCTTTCGTTACTAACCTAGTTTAATCTATGGAAGTAAGGATGGTGCAGGCCAAATCTAATTTGCATAGCCGAAAGTAGTGCCCTCCTGACGGTAAACAAATAGAAAAGTACGAAAAGAAATTCAATAACTGCTTTTAAATAAATATAAATATAATAATAATGTGTAAATAAATAAATATATTCATTCTCTAACTTAGATAAACAAATAATAGTTAATTTATCGTAAAGATTCAGGCAGGCAGCAGCTTGCCAGTATGTAAACACTGATATGCTGATTGCAAATGGCGAGGCCCAACTGTCTGTCAATCGTGCCACGTCACAGGCGCAGCGCTATTTTTAGCTTGCAAAAATCAATACTGTCGCTGACCTTTGTATTGCTCCGCCATGAATCATTTTTGACGATTATTCAAAAACAAATAAATAACTACATAAATAAATGAAAGAAGAACATAATATGAATACTTACAACTTTGAAAAACATATTATTTAAATATATAAAATTCTAATAAGCACAAATAAACATTATTTCATCACGATAGGCACACTTCTGCCGGCAACTCGATCTAGTCTGCACACGTCATCGTACTGACACAAATTAAACAATTTAATCTTTGTAATCTCCTATCCGTAAACCTAGTCTAGAGCCGTGGGTAAGTGTATATAGCTTGAACTCAGGTTCAAGCAGCACTTCTGACACCACATTTAATCCTATTGCCTGTCAACAACTCATGTTTCAGGCATCATCGGATTACTTCTCCCACACCATACAAGAGACTTGCAGTCGTGTGCGAGGAATGAAATGGTACATTTTATTGCCGTTGGCTCTTTACAATTGCAAAACAGTCGCTATCTAATCACACATAAAGTCACAATATTCTCTATCAATAGTTTTCCTAACCCCTATAGCTATTCTCTATCTACTAGGCTACATGAAAACACATATCTATTCTATACGATGTAAACACTACAGAGTCAGTCCCCAGTCTGACTTGCTTCACTCGCGTCGCTACACGCCTCGCGGAAGGACCTTCATACGCCCTTCGGCTCCCTGCGTGCTAGGTCAGTTAGCACGCCCCTATTAGCTGGCTTTGCTTTGAGTGCTAATCGTTGCTATCACGCAGGCGTGATTCTGTCGTGACCAGTAGTGCTAACTATCTGGTCAACGCCTCTGTGTGAGGACTAGTCAACAGTCCCCCTCTTTCTATCATCCATCCTGCCCCGATCCCGGGCACCCTGTTCTCTCCACTCTATCTGAGGTTGACCCCACGTCCTGGTGGTGTTCTATCATGAGGCAGTCTTTGACAGGTATGAATGGGAAAACTGGCCAATGAGGGGACAAGGTGTATACCCACTGTACTAAAAGCAACAATGTTTGGACACATATAAGGACATCACAAAAATACTCAAACATTCCTTATAACAAGGCGAGACGGGTGAACATGCTGCTGAGGGGACAAGATATATACCCACTGTATAGGAAACAATGGTTAGACACACATAAGAACATCTTAGAAATGGTTAAACATTCATGTATGACATGAGCAAATATGTCAGTGAGAGGTCAATACATATTCTCATCATACTGGGTAATAACTGGTTGAACACACAGATAAGAACAATGAAAAATAAAGCTGAAACATTTATGTATGGCAACACTTGATTGTCAAACATGTCAATGAAGAGACAAGATGCATGAACACTACACTACTGAAAGCAACAACAATGGGTCACATATAACAAATCATAAAAAAGAGGCAAGTGAAATATTTTTGGCCACGTTAAAAGACATAACTCTTATAAAAACCATACTGGAGGGCAAGGTTGAGGGCAAGTGAGCAAGAGGTAGACAATGAATCAAGTGGGAAGAAAACATCAAGAGATGGATGAACATCAATCTGACAGAATATAGTCAAGACAGACAGTGTTGGAGATCCATTGCAGCCAATCTTCATTGTGGAGATGGCACCTGATTAATTGATTGATTGAGAAAAGCTCAAACATTAATGTATGACAAGACTAGATGAACAAAGTGAAAGATTATTTACTAAAGCCCCAACAACCTGCAAGTTTGAACCATACATGCATGCATGCCTCGCCTCCTACTCGCACACGTGTGCACTCACACATACTCACAGACCTGTGACCTACTCTGACACCATGTAATGAAAAATGTTTAATGTTACATACTGATGTCAGACACTTCCATGACACATCTACCATCTCCACTGGCACACAATGAACCAATGCCACAGTGGCAATCCATGACACATCTACCATCTCCACTGGCACACAATGAACCAATGCCACAGTGGTAATCCATGACACATCTACCATTTCCACTGGCACATAATGAACTAATGCCACATCTACCATCTCCACTGGCACACAATGAACTAATGACACAGTGGCAATCCATGACACATCTACCATCTCCACTGGCACACAATGAACCAATGCCACAGTGGTAATCCATGACACATCTACCATCTCCACTGGCACACAATGAACCAATGCCACAGTGGTAATCCATGATACATCTATCATCTCCACTGGCAAATAATGAACTAATGCCACATCTACCATCTCCACTGGCACACAATGAACTAATGACACAGTGGCAATCCATGACACATCTACCATCTCCACTGGCACACAATGAACTAATGACACAGTGGCAATCCATGACACATCTACCATCTCCACTGGCACACAATGAACTAATGACACAGTGGCAATCCATGACACATCTACCATCTCCACTGGCACACAATGAACCAATGCCACAGTGGTAATCCATGACACATCTACCATCTCCACTGGCACACAATGAACCAATGCCACAGTGGTAATCCATGATACATCTATCATCTCCACTGGCACATAATGAACTAATGCCACATCTACCATCTCCACTGGCACACAATGAACTAATGACACAGTGGCAATCCATGATACATCTACCATCTCTACTGGCACATAATGAACTAATGCCACAGTGGCAATCCATGACACATCTACCATCTCCACTGGCACACAATGAACTAATGCCACAGTGGCAATCCATGACACATCTACCAAGTGCACTGGCACACAATAAACTAATGCCACAGTGGCAATCCATGACACATCTACCAAGTGCACTGGCACACAATAAACTAATGCCACAGTGGCAATCCATGACACATCTACCAAGTGCACTGGCACACAATAAACTAATGCCACAGTGGCAATCCATGACACATCTATCATCTCCATTGGCACACAATGAACTAATGCCGCAGTGGCAATCCATGACACATCTATCATCTCCATTGGCACACAATGAACTAATGCCGCAGTGGCAATCCATGACACATCTATTATCTCCATGGCAATCTATGACACATCTATTATCTCCACTGGCACACAATGAACTAATGCCACAGTGGCAATCCATGACACATCTATTATCTCCACTGGCACACAATGAACTAATGCCACAGTGGCAATCCATGACACATCTATTATCTCCACTGGCACACAATGAACTAATGCCACAGTGGCAATCTATGACACATCTATTATCTCCACTGGCACACAATGAACTAATGCCACAGTGGCAATCCATGACACATCTATTATCTCCACTGGCACACAATGAACTAATGCCACAGTGGCAATCCATGACACATCTATCATCTAAACTGGCACACAATGAACTAATGCCACAGTGGCAATCCATGACACATCTACCAAGTGCACTGGCACACAATAAACTAATGCCACAGTGGCAATCCATGACACATCTACCAAGTGCACTGGCACACAATAAACTAATGCCACAGTGGCAATCCATGACACATCTACCAAGTGCACTGGCACACAATGAACTAATGCTGCAGTGGCAATCCATGACACATCTATTATCTCCACTGGCACACAATGAACTAATGGCACACAATGAACTAATGCCACAGTGGCAATCCATGACACATCTATTATCTCCACGGCAATCCATGACACATCTATTATCTCCACTGCAATCCATGACACATCTATTATCTCCACGGCAATCCATGACACATCTATCATCTCCACGGGCACACAATGAACTAATGCCACAGTGGCAATCCATGACACATATATCATCTCTACTGGCACACAATGAACTAATGCCACAGTGGCAATCCATGACACATATATCATCTCTACTGGCAATCCATGACACATCTATCATCTCTACTGGCAATCCATGATGCATCTATTATCTCCACGGCAATCCATGACACATATATAATCTCTACTGGCACACAATGAACTAATGCCACAGTGGCAATCCATGACACATATATCATCTCTACTGGCACACAATGAACTAATGCCACAGTGGCAATCCATGACACATCTATTATCTCCACTGGCACACAATGAACTAATGCCGCAGTGGCAATCCATGACACATCTATTATCTCCACTGGCACACAATGAACTAATGCCACAGTGGCAATCCATGACACATCTACCAAGTGCACTGGCACACAATAAACTAATGCCACAGTGGCAATCCATGACACATCTACCAAGTGCACTGGCACACAATGAACTAATGCCGCAGTGGCAATCCATGACACATCTATTATCTCCACTGGCACACAATGAACTAATGCCACAGTGGCAATCCATGACACATCTATCATCTAAACTGGCACACAATGAACTAATGCCACAGTGGCAATCCATGACACATCTACCAAGTGCACTGGCACACAATAAACTAATGCCACAGTGGCAATCCATGACACATCTACCAAGTGCACTGGCACACAATAAACTAATGCCACAGTGGCAATCCATGACACATCTACCAAGTGCACTGGCACACAATGAACTAATGCCGCAGTGGCAATCCATGACACATCTATTATCTCCACTGGCACACAATGAACTAATGCCGCAGTGGCAATCCATGACACATCTATTATCTCCACTGGCACACAATGAACTAATGCCGCAGTGGCAATCCATGACACATCTATTATCTCCACTGGCACACAATGAACTAATGCCACAGTGGCAATCCATGACACATCTATTATCTCCACGGCAATCCATGACACATCTATTATCTCCACGGCAATCCATGACACATCTATTATCTCCACGGCAATCCATGACACATCTATCATCTCCACGGGCACACAATGAACTAATGCCACAGTGGCAATCCATGACACATATATCATCTCTACTGGCACACAATGAACTAATGCCACAGTGGCAATCCATGACACATATATCATCTCTACTGGCAATCCATGACACATCTATCATCTCTACTGGCAATCCATGACGCATCTATTATCTCCACGGCAATCCATGACACATATATCATCTCTACTGGCACACAATGAACTAATGCCACAGTGGCAATCCATGACACATATATCATCTCTACTGGCACACAATGAACTAATGCCACAGTGGCAATCCATGACACATATATCATCTCTACTGGCAATCCATGACACATCTATCATCTCTACTGGCAATCCATGACGCATCTATTATCTCCACGGCAATCCATGACACATATATCATCTCTACTGGCACACAATGAACTAATGCCACAGTGGCAATCCATGACACATATATCATCTCTACTGGCACACAATGAACTAATGCCACAGTGGCAATCCATGACACATCTATTATCTCCATGGCAATCCATGACACATCTATTATCTCCACGGGCACACAATGAACTAATGCCACAGTGGCAATCCATGACACATCTACCGTCTCCACGGGCACACAATGAACTTATGCCACAGTGGCAAATCCATGGCACATCTACCATCTTCATTGCTCTTAAATACTGTCCCACTCTACAATTTATTCAGTTGTTTTAGTCTTTGAAGAGCAACAGATATTTGTCTTTTAATTTCTTTCATTGTGTCATATTTCTAGATGGCTTGCTTGACCCCAGAGTCAGACTCATCTGAAGAAATAATCCTGCCTGTGCTGGGCATTGAGTCCAGACCACTGTCTTGGCATGCTGGCGCTTTAACCACTATGTTGAGATAACTCCATAAACTCGCTGACACATTCCAGAATCTGTAACACTGAAATTGAAAATTCCTAAATGTTTTTCCCCTCCAGCTCTCTCTGAACTCAAATGTAGTCCATACTAACCACTTCTAGTAGCAATGGACATGGCATTGGCATGTGGATTAGCTTTCCCTATTACCAGTGTCCCTTGCCATCAGGCAAGCTCTCTCCAACTCCAGAGATACTTGTAATTTATGTCCCCAAGTCAAGGACGAAAAGCCAACATTTTAGTCAAACTGGCCGGTGTAGTGGTTGAACCCCTTACTTCAGCATCAGCACACCGGATGTTAAGAGCAAGCATTCTTATCCAATCGACCATGCTGGCTTTGAAATGTGATACATTTAAATCTGAGGGTAAAACACATGCAGTGTAGAATAAGATGGGCAGCTGCTGTACAGACAATAGTCTAGTTTAGTTTAGTCGATGGATCAACATCACGGCACACAGGTGCAGACAATGTACAGACAATGAAACATAAGTGGACTTCTCACACACATCAACATGTACAATGACTCCAGAATTATCTTATTACCAATGGCACAGCAGATTTCCCAGCCATGACTGCAGACAAGTTCTTGTGAAGGATTCCACACTGGGAAGCTGCAAGAACATGTAGACATCCTAATTCAATATGACAGTGTCAGTTATGCTTCATGTCTTGGGGAGTACAATAGCTGGCAAGGTACGGACCATATCACCCACCAAGTACCTAATTAATTAATTAATTAATTCATTCATTTATTCATACATTCAGTAGCATGTCCTTTGCAGAACCTTGCTCCCATAACAACCTACCGGAAAACTTCTGTCGTAAGCAATATATCCCGCGTCCGATACACCCATCTGGTGATCATCTGCCACATTCTGCACCTATCTTCTCTTTGGCCTTCCTCTTTCTCTCTCCCCGGACATATACCCCTCCATTATTGTTACTGATTAGCGGGGTAGTGGTATCCCCTATCAAAAGATATATAAAACACATCCTTTCCTCTGTGCAAGGTGGAGTACCCATTTAGCCTCTCCATCAGGGTTACATGAAGCCATGGAAGCAGATGGTGGATGGATTGTGAGAGCAGCCGACAAATTATTGTTGGTTATGGTCTGCACTCTGAGGTGATAGACAGATGATCTTATCAGTAGAGGCAATGGCTATGGCCACCGACTAGTACAGTCACTACCCAGAAGGAAAGCAACGGCAAACTACGTTGTGCAAAATTTGCCAAAAAACCCTAACAACCAAGTAACTATTGATCTATAAAATTGCAGGTCCACCACAATATACCTAATGTGCCCTAAGTTGTGTAACAGGGTCCTATACTTTAATAAACTCTGCTTCCAGGATCCAGGACCCCTTCATCCAGGGGTCTCTTCCATTACCCATTCTCATACACACATCTGCAAAATCAAACGCCTGATGATAATGATAATTTACTTGTAATAATAATAATAATAGTTTCAAGTACCCAGGGAGTATAATATCATCAAATGGCAAATCAGAAGACGAGATCGAAAATAGATGCAATAAGGCAAACCAACTCCTTGAACAAATGACACCAATACTAAAGAACACACATGTATCAATAACTACTAAGAGAGCACTTTACAACACAATCTTCCTGGTAACTCTATGCTACCAATGCCAAACTTGGACAATGACAGAAAAAGAGACAAGAAAAATCACAACAACAGAAATGAGATTCCTGAGAAGAATACTCAATGTATCAAGAAGAGATAAGATCAGAAATGAAGAAATCAGGACTAAAGTGGGGGTTATAGCTGCACTAGATTTTATTAGAAGGCAGCAAGTCAAATGGATTGGTTACCAACTAACAGTATACCACAACAAGCAATGATGTATGGACCAGAGGGAAGCAGAGGAAGAGGCCAACCACGTAAACGATGGACACAGGGAATAACAGAGTCCATGGGGATATCTATATATGAAATCCATAAGCGGGCACTCTCCCGCTGTTTATACTTCACCTCGACACCGCAAGGTGTAGGAGGTGAAAGTAGGAACATGATGAGATGAGATGAGATGAAATGAATAATAATAGTAATCCCTTGTATTCCTCATCTTCCACAGTTTCCTCCTCCTGAGTTCTTCTTCTTCTTGCTGCTCCTGTTTATTCTATCTCCGCTCCCTTTTCCTTCTTTTTGCTCCACTCTTTTATTACTTCTTTTTCTGGCTCCTCATTCTTGTTCTTGTGCATCATTCTTCTTATGGCTCCTCATTCTTCTTTTGGCTCTTCATTCTTCTTCTGGCTCCTCATTTTTCTTCTAACTCCTCTTTCTTTTTCTAGCTCCTCTTTCTTCTCCTTGTTCTGCATTCTTCACCTTGCTCTGCATTCTTCTCCTTGCTCTTTATTCTTCTTCTGGCTGCTCCTCTTTCTTTTTCTGGTTCCTCATTCTTTTTGTGGCTCCTCTTTCTTCTTCTAGCTCCTCTTCTTCTTCTGGCTCCTCTTTCTTCTTCTGGCTCATTCTTATCTTGTTCTACATTCTTATTCTTTGCTCATCATTCTGCTTCTTGCTCTGCACTCTGTTTTCTTCTTCTTCTTCTTTTGGCTTCTCATCCTTTTTTCCCCCTAATCCTGTCTTCTTCGTACTCCTCTTCCTGCTACTTATTCTTCTTCTTCTTTCACCTTTTTTTCCCCATACTTGCTCAGCTATCTCATGCCAAGCCCTCCTATTCTTTGCTACATATTTAACTCTTTCTCACACTGCTAATCTGCCTTTAATTCTCTTCTCTTTTCTGGGTGGATTTGGTTCTTTCTCTGTATATCTTGTTCCCTGTATATGCATTTTGGCTGCACAGCAACTGTGTCCTCTGTACATTCCCAAGGGCTTCACAGCAGCGGTTTCCTTTGTACATTCCCAAGTAAAAACTTTGTTATGTAATTAACTGGTGTTCTGATGATTAAGAACCCAATATTCTTATTGCAGAATTATCATTGTCATATTTCTGTAAACTGTCTGTTACTTCTTGATTGAATACATAGACCATTCTGAATTAGTTATCCAGTCATTTCTGAGAGTAATGGCATCTATCAGATATGCAGCAAGGCAAACATGTCATTAGCATGATGTCACTGAATCTATCGTAATATGATGATGTGGATGGAAGATATATAACAATGATGATACCGATGGAAGATATATAACAATGATAATGCAGATGGAAGATATATAATGATGATGAGAAATATGATGATCTTAATAAGAAATATGGTGATGATGATATAATGGAGCCTATGTACAAGATTTGTTAAAATAATGTCAGACCTTTGGCCAGGACAAACACTCTCAGGGATGGATCTGTGGGTAAAGGGAACTTGGCAGTCTCATCATGACAATGCACCCACCCATTCTTCACATCTGATCGAGACTTGACCAGGCTCCCAATGCTTCTGGCATGGCTTCTAGTGATGTTCAGCTGTTTCCCAAGTTTAAAATGCTGCTGACATGGACGTCATTTGAGTCATAAGAAGAAATTATGCAGAACACAATGCCCATCTGTACTCCATTCCCAGCAAGGCCTTTTTAAAATGCTTCCAACAATGATGGAACCGCAAGCAGAAGTGTGTACAGTTCCAAGGAAAGTACTTTGAATGGGATTAGAGTTTCAAAACTCCAGGTGGTAAACTGTATTTTTCCCAGTCAAACGTGCAATATTTTTTAACAGACCTTGTATATTCAACAGCTGCAGTTGCTATTTTAGATGTGAGCAGACTGGCACAGTATTGATTGCAGACAATGAGCAGGATCAACATTTAGTAGATGTAGTTGTTGCACACAGTGAACAACAGTGGTTAGAATTGTAAGAAGACACAGATTATGGTCGTCACTAGGAAGAAGGAAATACCACAATGTAATATACAAGTAAATGGGAATATTCTTAACCCTTTACAGGTTACAGCGGCCAATTCCGGCCGATGCCATAAAACGAGCGTAGCGTCCGATTCCGGCCGATACTATTATGCATTGTAAAATCGCGATCTCTCGGCTTTCCGACACTTCCGACGGCTACTTTCACTTTCGCCGATAGCTTGACAACGTGGCCGCCATTTGTAAACGCGATAGTATGAATTTGAACGGACTTTTACGGACAATTTTTGATAGTTTTCAGGATTTTTACGCTGTTTTTCAAAATGGATTTCGGCGATTCTTCAAGTGATAGCCGAGATTTCGCTAGGTTCAATTTAAATGACATTAAAGGGCACGAAGTTGACTATTAATCGGAGCTAGATATCAGTGCAAAGCGTTACTTTGCATTAGCAGTCTGAGTCGGACTTTAAAGAAAGTGATTATGATTCTGAAAATGTGTTTGTAAATTGCCGTATAGCTGACGGAAAATCACAAGCAACATGCCGTATTTCGTAAATATTTGTGTTCATATATGGATTACCGGCAACAATCACGTGAGTAACATATTCTGCATGCTTTTCCCTTCATTGTGTTGTTTATTTAACTAAAATCGGTTGACTAACACCTTATTTGTGATGTTTTTACTAACGCGACCCGAAATTTTACCGAACCTGAAAATATCTTGCCCGTTCAGGGCTAGAAAACGGACAAGCGTCTGCCCTGTAAAGGGTTAAACAAGTAAATCGTTACAATTATCTCGGGAACAGTCATTACATCTGATGGCAGATGCCTTGAAGAGATTAGAACAAGAATCACCATGGCGACGGTAGCCTTTAGCAAGATAAAAACATACTAACCAATAAAAAAAAAAAGCGGATGTCAATTGCAACAAGAAAAAGATTGTGGAGGTGCTACATAGAACCAGTACTTTTGTATGAATGTGAAGCGTGGACAATAAGCAGACAAGCTGAAAAACATCTGATGACTGTGGAAATGTGATTTCTTAGGAAAATGCAAAGAATACTCTGGAAAGACAGAAAAACCAATGACCAAGTCCTAGAAGAAACAAATAAAAATCGTACACTGATTAGAGAAATTAGACACAGACAGTCAAAATATTTTGGTCATATTATGAGAAGAAATAAATTGGAGAACTTGGTGACAACTGGCAAGATCGAGGGGAAGAGAACAAGGAGAAGACAGAGAAGTAAATATCTGGATGGCTTGGCCATGTGGTAAGGTCAAGACAAGAACAATGAGCTGATCACGACTCTGGTGATCAAGTGAGATGGTGAATCATGACCAGCCATGCTAATCTGCATGGTACATGATGAATGAATGAAGACTGGTATACTACTTTATGAACAAGCCTTGCATACTGTGACGTAATAGACAGTCTCCCACTTTATTTTTGCTTAAATTACATTGCAGATCATAATTTTCATTATAAATATATCTAGAAAAACGATCTTGTCCCTATTTTCCCATGTTTGTAGATATCTATAAATATGCCTGTATTATTGGCGAGAATTTAATCTCCTGTAAACCTAGTGAATATTCTAGTGTTTTTAAACTATATACCATACAGTATATTATAGAACTATTAGTGGTGCATGCCTTCTGCCCCAGCGCAAGTTTGGCTGAATAACATATTCAGTTTTAGCCTGCGGCCCGGGTGGCAACACGAGAATCTGCCTGGCCAGTTGTCGTCAGCCGGCAGATCGTCCATTTGGTCGACTGACCCGAAGCGGTGTGGACACAGGCGCCGATACTAGCTGTAAAAAGACATATTGCAACAAAATCATCCAGGCTCTAGTTAGCCGATATTTGGGAATAGCAAATTGCGAGCCAAATTGATACCCAAAAGTACTATTTACACGGCTAGTGGCACTGTTCCCCCGTGGAGAGGTTTAATCACCACATTTTGGAAGGTACGTTGATTTAATTAATTAGTACGAATTTACATGTATATATTTACCGGCATTTGTAGTGTAGATTCAGGATGAACTACGCGATAACTAATGTTAGAGAACAGGGATCGTAAACTACAGCCAGAATAAATATATAATTAATGGAGACGCTGATTATACTAAGACCAAAATAGAGGAATGAAGAATGAAGGGAACGGCGACACAAAATGGCGAAATCTAACAGGCGGGAACTGGACTATCGAAGAATGGTCAGACAATGAAGCTTGATGTTTAACTAGGGATTAATATAATATATACTAGAATAATATATCGCCAGTGAAGAATATAATTATAGAATGAGAGGGGTAATTCGGATGAATAAACGGTGACAGGAAATACTGATAGTTAATTGTGAAATAATAATTCTTTCACATAGTCTACTGGAGACCACGCTTGTCAGAGGTCATCTCATGACAGCATGGGACAGGCCTTTCATTCACATCAGTATCCTTGCTTCAACGCAGTCCTTCACTGCCTACTCTCTACACCTATGTTAAGACTTCAACCTCCTGTAGAATTTAATTTGTGTGTTTCGGGAGTGAATCAGAATTATAATGTACAATACTGCTTCACGTGCTGAGATAGAATCTGAGTGATTCATAATATATGTTCGTAATTCGTCAAGTGAATGTAGTTTGTGTGCTTCATAATCTATGGTGTTCCGTCGTCGATTGAATGTACTCTGTATGATTCATAATCTGTGGTGTACTTCGAATGAAGGGAATCTGTCATTCATAATCTATGTTCATACCTCGTCATGTGAATGTAATCTGTGATTCATAAGCTATGGTGATACATTGTCGAGTAAATATAATCTGTGTGATTTATAATCAATGTTCGTGCTTCATAGTTAAATGTAATCTGTGGGATTCATACTCATTGTGTACACTTCATTGTGTTAAATGTAATAGGTGTGATTTATAATGTATGTGAATGCATCATAGTAAGAATGTGTAGAGTGTGATCAGACTCAGAAATATACATTGATGTGTCCGTGTCTGTAGACTCGAGGAATACATGGGCATCTGAGTCTGATGAGACTGATAATATGTGGCTAAGGAAAATAGTAGTTGTCCACGTTAGCCATTTGTCATTGTGTTGTCATAGCACTAGTGATGTGTCTGTGACAGAGGTGATAGTCTTGTGATGCTAGTCGTGTCTGAATATGAGACAGAGCGAGGTGTGCAATGAGAGTATCCTGGACGTAGGACAAGCATTCACCGGTTCTGTTTTTATGATTAACTTCCAGTTCTGCACCTTCTTTGGTGGTACCATGAGCCAGCAACTTGCAGCAACGCATACTTACCGGTCGTGAGCACCATGTCTATTGCCGGAGAGTGAATCCGCAACCTGAACTGGAACGTCACCCGAGTTGACAAGCCGGACCCAAGTCTTGAGCTGAGTGGCCAACCTCCTCGGCTGACACCTTTAGCCTGCCAACTTAGTCTAGGATTTGATTGCCTACACACTAGGGCAACAGACTTTTACATGCCACAGTTTTCATTAAATTAATAGTTATATGTGATACCAGAAACATACTTAGTCTGTTGCTGTTATACTCTAATTTAATATTAGGATACTGAGAGAGAGAAGGAATGCAAGTTGTAACTTTATATTTGTACTCTTCCTCCATGTTGTGAGAATGGATCAGTTAAAGGGGGCTCTTTAATTTTTGCAGGCATTCGTCGCCAGATTCAGTAAGCCTACTGTCTAGAATTATTCCTAGTATGGTTGTTCGCTTGACCTATCTGTGCCTGTACACTGTCTGAAGACCTGGTCATTCCTGGGACAGTTCCGAATCGTACTTCCTAGTTCGAGCCATTTCGGCCTCTTCTTCAACAGTGATTAGTCTTTCGGAATCCTGAAAGTCTATTGGTTGCTATTTCTGATCCTTGTCTATCGAAATAGTCAACATTACGCGACACATACTCACCAGCTGCGGCTGCTGTTTTAGATGTGGGCAGACTGGTACAGTCTCCCAGACCAAAGATATTAGGGAACTTGACATGCTGCAGGGTGTGCTTGTGCACATCCAACCAGCCTCCTTCGTTCACCAGAGGACTTTTCTTCAGGACATCGGGACTTGACATGGGTGGTGTCGCGTGAAGGAAGTCATACTGAAACATGACAAGACCATGCAACGGATAATCAAAGCTAAGGCTCAGTCATGTGAACAACACTGTGTTCGGCACAGGATTGGATTTAGGTGTGGAGTGTGAGAGTCTGTTGCTGTCAGCCCTGAAGGAGTGCTTCAAATAAACTATGTCCTGGATGAGTTAATCATCATATGTTAGTTAGTTAGTTGCATATCTTTTACAGGACATCACAGACAACTGCAGCATTTTTTGGCTGTTGTGATCTCTTGGCGAATTTACGTTCAGTAGTTTGCCATTGCTTGATGAACGACCGACACTCATAGAATTTTATTTAAAAAATCCACCACAAGGCAGTCTGCTGTCAAATCACTGCTGCTGTGTTTTGAACATGGTATGTGGGATTACAAACTGCATCCGTAACTCCTTCGACAAGGGGCAGGTAATCATCATATGTGCCATGCCGAAAAGTGTAGCCAGTTACAGTTTGCCATCTCAGACAATCAACAGTCTTGGATCAGGTCGGTGTTATTGTCCTGATTATGCCCTGCGGTCAAGCCATTCAAGTATTGATCTCTTTGCCTTCCTCTTGCTCCTTTCCCTTCAGTTTTGCCAGTTAATAAGTTTTCTAGTTTATTTCTCCTCATACGTGTCCACAAATCTTGACTGCCTACATCTAATTTCTTTAATCAAATTATCGTTTTCATTTGTTTCTTGAGGGGCATTGATTTGTTTTTCAATTGTGAATAATAGATAAATGTGCGACAATCAATAGTGTATTCTATTATCTATGTCCATTTGCGCAAGTGCTTGGGGTCCACATTTGTCATTAAGATTAGGAGGGAACTTAAGCTTTCAATATGGAACTAAATGTATCACCCAGACTGAGTTTGTATTTGTATAATGAAAGCAATGGACCCATATCCACACCTTAAAGTAAATAGGGTATCTGATAATAAAACAACAAAATAAATGAATAAATTGTACCAAAGCAGTTTCCTGTCATGGTTCTGTGATGTGACAGTGCAGTCACATTTTGTAGGTCAAAAGCAAAGAGGAATAGGTGGCCAAACTTTTCCTCACTTTGGCAAGTGATGAGCCCAGGCATCCAACTGTGCTCCTGACATTTCCAGAGCAGATCCCTATTAACTTCATTAGTGAATGGGTATGGAGTACAGATGGACATTGTGTTCTGCAAAATGTCTCCTTGTGACTCAAATGAGGTCTATATCAGCAGCATTTTCAGCTTGGGGAATGGCCAGAAATCACATGATGCCATGCTAGAAGCATTGGGAACTTGATCAAGTCTCAATACCCACCAGCTATATGGTATTGAGTCCATATTTATATAGGCCATTCGGCACTCCAGGGGGTGATGTGCTCTTTATCACGCCGTTGCCTCCACTTCCGAAGACATTTCTTGTATCTATTTTAGGCTGTGTCGACCTGGGGGTTAAGATCAATGTGTTTACAATCTGTCTCAATACAAATTTACACCCCTGACAACTGGGCCAGCAGGTGGCTTTACTTTAGCCACTATGCCACCAGAGCCCCCTTGTGTTTGTATCATCATCATCCAGTGCTTTGCCAGCTGGAATGGGCAACAATGCCCCTCCACAAATTGCAGTCTCCGTTGGCATGGATCAATTCATGTGTTGACTCCCTTCTGTACCATGACACAAGACTGTCAAGAATTTTCTTATGCTGTTTTCCTCTATCTATCTTTCTGCATATCTTTCCGGTTGTCACAACATGTTCCAGTTTTGTCTTCTTATAATGTGGCCAAAAAATTATGACTGCTTCTTTCTGTTGTTTGTGATAAGTTGTCTTTACGACTTAGCTTCCATCAAAATGTCCACATTGCACATTTTGGCTGTCCACTTAATTTTCAGCATTCTTCTATAAAACTATATCTCCAAGGCTTCCAGGGATTTTTACACCTGTTTACTAATTGTCAGGATTCGCAGTCGTATGTTAAAATTGGTTCTATGTAACACACAAGAACTCTTGTTTTAATGTTCAAGGACAAAGACTTATTGCATAAAATGTTCATTTGATAGAATTAAGTTTTTGCCTGCCCTATTCTGTTCTTTATCTCTGTGATGCATCTTCCATTTAATGTTATCTGTGTGTGTAGATATCTGAATTTCTGCACTTGTCCCAAACTAAAGTCAGGTACTTTAATTGCACAAATAAAACCATAACATCTGTTGCATAATATGTTCTCATGTATATAATACATGCATGATTTAGACAGCAGTTGGATCAGTCCACAGACAATCCTACATGACACGTACAAGTTGCTAAATGAGGCCAACCACACAGACAATCCTACATGACATGTACAAGTTGCTAAATGAGGCCAACCACACACACAATCCTACATGACATGTACAAGTAGATAGACCAGGTGTACTCCACACACAATCCTACATGACATGTACAAGTGGATAGACCAGGCTAGCCCACACACAATCCTACATGACATGTACAAGTAGATAGACTAGGCTAGTACACACACAATCCTACATGACATGTACAAGTAGATAGACCAGGCTAGCCAACACACAATCCTACATGACATGTACAAGTAGATAGACCAGGATCCACACACAATCCTACATGACATGTACAAGTAGATAGACCAGGCTAGCCCACACACAATCCTACATGACATGTACAAGTAGATAGACTAGGCTAGTACACACACAATCCTACATGACATGTACAAGTAGATAGACCAGGCTAGCCAACACACAATCCTACATGACATGTACAAGTAGATAGACCAGGATCCACACACAATCCTACATGACATGTACAAGTAGATAGACCAGGCTAGCCCACACACAATCCTACATGACATGTACAAGTAGATAGACCAGGTTAGCCCACACACAATCCTACATGACATGTACAAGTAGATAGACCAGGCTAACCCACACACAATCCTACATGACATGTACAAGTAGATAGACCAGGATCCACACACAATCCTACATGACATGTACAAGTAGATAGACCAGGCTAGCCAACACACAATCCTACATGACATGTACAAGTAGATAGACTAGGCTAGCCCACACACAATCCTACATGACATGTACAAGTAGATAGACCAGGTGTACTCCACACACAATCCTACATGACATGTACAAGTAGATAGACTAGGCTAGCCCACACACAATCCTACATGACATGTACAAGTAGATAGACCAGGTGTACTCCACACACAATCCTACATGACATGTACAAGTAGATAGACCACGCTAGCCCACACACAATCCTACATGACATGTACAAGTAGATAGACCAGGCTAGTACACACACAATCCTACATGACATGTACAAGTAGATAGACCAGGCTAGTACACACACAATCCTACATGACATGTACAAGTAGATAGACCAGGCTAGCCCACACACAATCCTACATGACATGTACAAGTAGATAGACCTGGATCCACACACAATCCTACATGACATGTACAAGTAGATAGACCAGGCTAGCCAACACACAATCCTACATGACATGTACAAGTAGATAGACTAGGCTAGCCCACACACAATCCTACATGACATGTACAAGTAGATAGACCAGGTGTACTCCACACACAATCCTACATGACATGTACAAGTAGATAGACTAGGCTAGCCCACACACAATCCTACATGACATGTACAAGTAGGTGTACTCCACACACAATCCTACATGACATGTACAAGTAGATAGACCACGCTAGCCCACACACAATCCTACATGACATGTACAAGTAGATAGACCAGGCTAGTACACACACAATCCTACATGACATGTACAAGTAGATAGACTAGGCTAGCCCACACACAATCCTACATGACATGTACAAGTAGATAGACCAGGTGTACTCCACAGACAATCCTACATGACATGTACAAGTAGATAGACTAGGCTAGCCCACACACAATCCTACATGACATGTACAAGTAGATAGACCAGGTGTACTCCACACACAATCCTACATGACATGTACAAGTAGATAGACCAGGCTAGTACACACACAATCCTACATGATATGTACAAGTAGATAGACCAGGCTAGCCCACACACAATCCTACATGACATGTACAAGTAGATAGACCAGGCTAGCCCACACACAATCCTACATGACATGTACAAGTAGATAGACCAGGTGTACTCCACACACAATCCTACATGACATGTACAAGTAGATAGACTAGGCTAGCCCACACACAATCCTACATGACATGTACAAGTAGATAGACCAGGTGTACTCCACACACAATCCTACATGACATGTACAAGTAGATAGACCACGCTAGCCCACACACAATCCTACATGACATGTACAAGTAGATAGACCAGGCTAGTACACACACAATCCTACATGACATGTACAAGTAGATAGACCACGCTAGCCCACACACAATCCTACATGACATGTACAAGTAGATAGACCAGGTGTACTCCACAGACAATTCTACATGACATGTACAAGTAGATAGACTAGGCTAGCCCACACACAATCCTACATGACATGTACAAGTAGATAGACCAGGTGTACTCCACACACAATCCTACATGACATGTACAAGTAGATAGACCAGGCTAGTACACACACAATCCTACATGACATGTACAAGTAGATAGACCAGGCTAGCCCACACACAATCCTACATGACATGTACAAGTAGATAGACCAGGCTAGCCCACACACAATCCTACATGACATGTACAAGTAGATAGACCAGGTGTACTCCACACACAATCCTACAAGACATGTACAAGTAGATAGACCAGGCTAGCCCACACACAATCCTACATGACATGTACAAGTAGATAGACCAGGTGTACTCCACACACAATCCTACATGACATGTACAAGTAGATAGACCACGCTAGCCCACACACAATCCTACATGACATGTACAAGTAGATAGACCAGGCTAGTACACACACAATCCTACATGACATGTACAAGTAGATAGACCACGCTAGCCCACACACAATCCTACATGACATGTACAAGTAGATAGACCAGGCTAGCCAACACACAATCCTACATGACATGTACAAGTAGATAGACCAGGTGTACTCCACACACAATCCTACATGACATGTACAAGTAGATAGACTAGGCTAGCCCACACACAATCCTACATGACATGTACAAGTAGATAGACCAGGTGTACTCCACACACAATCCTACATGACATGTACAAGTAGATAGACCACGCTAGCCCACACACAATCCTACATGACATGTACAAGTAGATAGACCAGGCTAGTACACACACAATCCTACATGACATGTACAAGTAGATAGACCATGCTAGCCCACACACAATCCTACATGACATGTACAAGTAGATAGACCAGGTGTACTCCACAGACAATCCTACATGACATGTACAAGTAGATAGACTAGGCTAGCCCACACACAATCCTACATGACATGTACAAGTAGATAGACCAGGTGTACTCCACACACAATCCTACATGACATGTACAAGTAGATAGACCAGGCTAGTACACACACAATCCTACATGACATGTACAAGTAGATAGACCAGGCTAGCCCACACACAATCCTACATGACATGTACAAGTAGATAGACCAGGCTAGCCCACACACAATCCTACATGGCATGTACAAGTAGATAGACCAGGTATACTCCACACACAATCCTACATGACATGTACAAGTAGATAGACTAGGCTAGCCCACACACAATCCTACATGACATGTACAAGTAGATAGACCAGGTGTACTCCACACACAATCCTACATGACATGTACAAGTAGATAGACCACGCTAGCCCACACACAATCCTACATGACATGTACAAGTAGATAGACCAGGCTAGTACACACACAATCCTACATGACATGTACAAGTAGATAGACCATGCTAGCCCACACACAATCCTACATGACATGTACAAGTAGATAGACCAGGTGTACTCCACAGACAATCCTACATGACATGTACAAGTAGATAGACTAGGCTAGCCCACACACAATCCTACATGACATGTACAAGTAGATAGACCAGGTGTACTCCACACACAATCCTACATGACATGTACAAGTAGATAGACCAGGCTAGTACACACACAATCCTACATGACATGTACAAGTAGATAGACCAGGCTAGCCCACACACAATCCTACATGACATGTACAAGTAGATAGACCAGGCTAGCCCACACACAATCCTACATGACATGTACAAGTAGATAGACCAGGTGTACTCCACACACAATCCTACATGACATGTACAAGTAGATAGACTAGGCTAGCCCACACACAATCCTACATGACATGTACAAGTAGATAGACCAGGTGTACTCCACACACAATCCTACATGACATGTACAAGTAGATAGACCACGCTAGCCCACACACAATCCTACATGACATGTACAAGTAGATAGACCAGGCTAGTACACACACAATCCTACATGACATGTACAAGTAGATAGACCACGCTAGCCCACACACAATCCTACATGACATGTACAAGTAGATAGACCAGGCTAGCCAACACACAATCCTACATGACATGTACAAGTAGATAGACCAGGATCCACACACAATCCTACATGACATGTACAAGTAGATAGACCAGGCTAGCCCACACACAATCCTACATGACATGTACAAGTAGATAGACCAGGATCCACACACAATCCTACATGACATGTACAAGTAGATAGACCAGGCTAGCCAACACACAATCCTACATGACATGTACAAGTAGATAGACTAGGCTAGCCCACACACAATCCTACATGACATGTACAAGTAGATAGACCAGGTGTACTCCACACACAATCCTACATGACATGTACAAGTAGATAGACTAGGCTAGCCCACACACAATCCTACATGACATGTACAAGTAAATAGACCAGGTGTACTCCACACACAATCCTACATGACATGTACAAGTAGATAGACCAGGTGTACTCCACACACAATCCTACATGACATGTACAAGTAGATAGACCAGGTGTACTCCACACACAATCCTACATGACATGTACAAGTTGATAGACCACGCTAGCCCACACACAATCCTACATTACATGTACAAGTAGATAGACTAGGCTAGCCCACACACAATCCTACATGACATGTACAAGTAGATAGACCAGGTGTACTCCACACACAATCCTACATGACATGTACAAGTAGATAGACCAGGCTAGTCCACACACAATCCTACATGACATGTACAAGTAGATAGACCAGGCTAGTCCACACACAATCCTACATGAGACTATGTACACATAGCTAAACAACTGACCTGGAAGTAGACTCGTTTATTGTTGTCATCCAGCTGTTCAAATGTCGCTGTTCTGGTCTTGTGGTCGACCTCAACAAGATTGTGTTTGTAGTTTACCTTGATGTCTCTAGAGTATCAAAAGACACACAAGGCCACACGTTATATATTTCAGATACTCAATAAAAATAAAAATTAAAGGCACAGGAAAGTGTGATCTGTATTTTAGAAGCTGAATCTAAAGTATGAAGTAAACACATGATTAATTATTGTTTTTATTTCAAGCAGTCTAACCTATAAGTATGAAGTAAATACATGATTTTTATGCCAAGTACATTCTAAACTATAAGTATGAAGTAAATACATGATTAATTATTGTTTTTATTTCAAGTACATTCCAAACTATAATGTAAACCAGAGACAAATTACCCCAGGATCTATTGAATAAGGTGAGGAGTGGGGTGGGGGGATGCAGAGGGAGTGAAGGAAAAAGGAGACTGATGGATCCAGAGGTGTCCCCAGGCTTGTAGTATGGAATGATACACTTATTTCGGCATCAGCCCAATGACTGGGCTGCCTGTGTGTTTGTGGCGAGGGACTTCTTGTATAGGGAAAAGAGAATTTATGCAGCAAACAACTGAAGAACATTGCATCACAGAATGATCATCAGTGTGCTGTCTCAATAGAGAAGTCATCAGGAGAGCTCAGCCAGTGACAGCCCCACAGTGATGAGAATATTTCAGGTGAACATCTCGGACATCCACCTCAGCATCTCTCCAAAGGCCAAAGGGTGTAGATATAGATCCTGACAACCAGCAAACCATCGGCATTGTTCCAAGTGCTAGACATTGCGCTAAGTATGCCACTAGAATAGACAATTACAAGAGCCCAAAGAGAGATTGTGTACCTCCACTGCTTGCACAAATTTAGGGGCAGTGAGAGGGGAAAAGCTACCAATCCACAGGAAAGCAGTCTGCAGAAGTTAATCAGGGAAGTGAGAGCACAACAGAAAATCACTCAGAAATGATTCAAGACTGCTGATGAGAGTGAGGAGGGGTTGGAAG
This sequence comes from Cepaea hortensis, assembly GCA_963921405.1. Taxonomy (NCBI): domain Eukaryota; kingdom Metazoa; phylum Mollusca; class Gastropoda; order Stylommatophora; family Helicidae; genus Cepaea; species Cepaea hortensis. The sequence goes on along the minus strand of OY992876.1, from coordinate 465,340,707 downwards.
GGTGTGGCAGTACCTGAAAAATTAAACATATGTCAAGCAGAGTGGTTCTGAAGAAAAACAAACATGGTAAAGTTGTGTAGAGAACCATACCAATTTGCAAGGGATTTCTTTGAGTAGCCATGATCTGCTATTCTCAGCATCGAGAAAGATGAGCTGGAAGAGCATCAGATGAAAGCGTACTCAAGTGACCAGAGTGACGTCCCTCTGAGTGAGATGGAAGATCTGTCATGGCGAGAGAAACTTACTTGTTTTCAATGCCAAGCCTCCATCTCAGAGGGAAGATGATGAACAACGAATGAACACTCTTTATTTTCAAAGGATAGCAAATTGGGCACACCGGCCCGTCTTACATGACAGAAGGGAGACTGATGAATTCAGAAACATCCCAATATATACAGTATGGAACAATACAAGAATTTTGGGATCAGCTCGATGACTGGACTGTATGAGAGTTTGTGGTGAGAGACTTCTCTATGCACAGGGAAAAGAGAGTTCACGCAGAAAATAACTGAAGACCAGTGCAGCACTGGATGATCAACAGCGTTCTGTCTCAACAGAGAAGTCATCAGGAGAGCTCAGCCAGTGACAGTCCCACAGTGATGAGAATATTCAAGATCTTTATCTCAGAGATCCACCTCAGCACCTCTTCAATGGCCAAAGCTCACTGCAAGTCACCACCTGGTCCCATTTGTGCCTCATATACAATATATAAATATCCAAACGTCCTGAAAAGACTCCACCAGATTTTTAAATCCACATGGTGGCACAAGTACAATAAGACCCAAGTGGAACAAAGCGAAAGGAATCTACATCCACAAAGAGTAAAGCTCATCCAAGTTTGAGGATGAGATACTCTTCTCTGTCATGGCTAGCAGGCTTGTGACGTATTTACTGGAGAACAGATACAGTGTCAAAATGGTGCAGAAATAGGGGAATCAGCTTGTGATGATCAGAAGTTATGCTTCCTGCATGGTGGAGTTTATACAATTAAAGATATTGAGAAATAATTTCTTGATTTTGGATACTTAATCACCAATGCAATAGATCCACACAATATTCTAAAGTCTGAGCCAGCTCTGTAGCAAAGGGGTTACGGACACAATTCCTAATCCCACAAATCATGTTCAAAACACAGCTGCGGGAGATTTGGCAGCAGACCATTTGTGTTGATTTTCACACAACAGTATGAGTGTTGGTCGTTCAGAAAGCAATGGTAAACTTCTGAACGTAAACTTGCCAAGAAATCGAAATAGCTTATGTTGGGGTTGACTGAGATTTCCTGTAGAGGATGTGAACTAACTGAGGCCACTCCATGATCTCTCTCTCTCTCTCTCTCTCTCTCTCTCTCTCTCTCTCTCTCTCTCTCTCTCTCTCTCTCTCTCTCTCTCTCTCTCTCTCTCTCTCTCTCTCTCTCCCTCCCTCCCTCCCTCAAGCACTCACCCCTTGAGTACTCTCCATTGTTCAAACACTCACCTTTTCTCCACAACTTTCAACAAAGCATCAGCATACTTCTTTACACCAAATATGACACCCAGCGATGTGTTATAGATCACATGTGTCTTGTCTCGGACATCAAGCTGTCAATGTAAAGAAACAACAATACAAAGTTACTTACATATCCTTTACAGGTTATTGCAGTCAATCCCAACGTTTTTTTTCTTTTGGGGTTGTTTATGATTTTCTTGTCATTGCTTTCTGAACCCACAGCACACATACCATTGTATGAAAACCAACGCAAGGTGGTCTTCTGCCAAATCACCTGCAGCTGTGTTTTTAACACAGCATATAGGATTACGAATTGCGTCCATAACCCCATCACCACAGAGCCGGCCAATACAATATAAAGCATTCAACTAATACCATCAAAAGCTTCTGGTTGATTGCTGGGTCTCCCCCGATGTGTCTCCACCTTGCCGTGGTGGGGGAGCTTGCGTGTCCCATCGACCCCATGTGCTTGCCGATGGGTGAAAACTACATATCGGACGGGATAGGGGATAGGGACCAGACTAAGAGAGACACAACCTGCTGCTCTGCAGGTAAGACTGAGGATAGCAGTCAAAATCAGGCAAACGATCCCTAAATCTCAGTCCGGGCATAACCTCTAAGGCTCCCATATGAGGTGTATGGCTGAACGTCTCTAAGCCATAAACTCTCGGAAGTGAGAGCCTGGCCGACACAAACCTACATCAAAATTGTGATGATGTGCTGAGAACGCTACATGCTCGGCGCAGATTCGTTCGATGGCTCTTAGCTGGGGGATATGAGGTATCCCCGGATGAAAGGGCCTGACCGTTACTCGCCCGCAGACGCACGGAGGTAAGGTGCTGAGCCGGCAGCACATGTAGCCTACCTCGTGAGTGAGTACAAAAGGTGGAAAAACACCTCGGTCGCACGTCTCGCAGACGTCCGATAGTCTGTAACCACACTCATGGAGTGAGTGTAGTCAAAGGTGGAAAATTGTCTCGTTGACACGAAATGGAACGCCTGTCTTGCGAATCCATTACGTGGCAGCCCGAAGCGAAAGCTTGCTGTGTGGAAGCCAAAACAAGAGTCTCGAAACCCGAGGAAGGCTAACCTCATTAAAAAATGCCCGCCGGAAGCCGGAAGTGTCGTCCTACGGGTGGCAAACTAAAAATTGACACTACGCATTTACGTCCGAGTGAAATGTCTCGTCCGAATGTCTCTCGTGCTAGGAACAGCTCTGACTACCTAGTTTCCGAATGCCGCTCTTGTTCGGAACAGCTCTGACTAGGTAGTTTTCCGAATGTCTGTCGTGCCTGGAACAGCTCTGACGGGCGCAACGACAAGCACATGTCCGAAAACTCGCTGAGTGGATACCGTCTGCAAACCTGTCTGGTTTGTGCGGGAATGGCCCGGGGCAAACGAAATGACCAATATATTGAAGTGAGGATTTAAAGCAGCCATGAGCAGGACGTGACGATTCCCTCGGTGAGCCCAGATCCAGGGCGTTATGTGTCGGCCCTGCAACTATGGAAGCAACCTTGGATGGCGGAAAATGCTATGGACTGTCCCTGCCTTCCTTTGAGGGATGACCATTGTCTTCGACCGTTCTAACTTGGCCAGCATGGTTGTAGATGGCACCACAAAAGTGAGAGTCTCCCAGGAATGCTACCTGGTCAAAAAAGCACACTAAAGTCGATGTGTTGGCCTACGGGTTTCGGCCCAAGGGCGCATAACAGACACACCGCAATCACATCTGAAAAAACACTCCGGATGAACGAAAAAGAAGATTGCTTGGTGAATCTTTTTGATCGGGCAGCTAATTACTCCAAGGCTGTTTTAAACTAATAGCTTCAGTAATTCACAGCAATGTATTCCTGTAGTAAATTTAACCACAAAAATCACAAACAATATGTTGCATGATTTATTGCTTGGCATATTTTGCTGCATCAGGTGCAAACTGCACAGTATATATTATTTGAGGTGAAAAAATTTATAATACTTTGAACTTATGTAAATAAACTGCATTTACCAATTCCAGGTTGAGTGCCAAGCAACTTATATCAGTAGAACAGAAAGACAATTAGAAAACCGAGTAACTGAACATATACCATTGTGGGCGGAAAAGAGTCAGTAAGCCTTCAGGAATCCCTGTATAGTTGACAGGCTATAAAATAACCCACCCACCCCCCACCCCTTGTTAAGTTCTCAACCTCTCATAAAGTACAGTCATAAAGTTAACAAAGAAAAAAGTTCTGAAAACTGTTTTCGATGAACAATAAATGATTGCTCAAATAAATTGAGGCCTTAGCAATTAGGCGGTTCCAGCCAGTTTGTGCAAGCAGAGAGAGTTTGTTTTAAATTTGAAATCACCGTGGGGATAACAAATGCTCAACATTCAACCTATACCTGTGACTGTGTTTTCAGTATTTCAGTCAAAGTATTATTCATTTATTTACCTTCTATGCTACATAACTCTGCAGTATGCACCTGACAAAATGCAGCAAAATATGCCAGGCAATAAATCATGAAACATATTGTTTGCGGCTTCTGTATTTACTTTCAGTAATATCCTATATGGGGTATCTTAATTCAGTTGCTGTACATAGGCTGCTCAACAATTGCAAGACAGATTTCTTGTTCTCCAAAGTATCAAACTAACGTTAGAAAATAAGCTGGGGATTCTTTATGGTGTACTAACACTGTCAGATGTTGCAGGGCACAAAGGAAGATTAGCACACACTTTCAGTTATGCTACAACTACTACTACCACTACTGATCTTCAAAGTGTTCATATAATCCTTAGATATATAACACTAAGATATACAATCCTATATTTAACCCTATGAAATATAACCTTGAGGTATATAACCCTAAGATATATAATCCTATGATATATAACCATATGATATATAACCCTAAGATATATTACTGGCACCTTGCTGTCTTGATAGTCAATAATTTAAAGCACAAAGCTTTGGCTGAATTTCAAGCCCATGTGTTGATCTTGCAGCATGATCCCTCTCTTAACCTGCCTAGTTTACTCCAGAGGAAAGGTAACACCAATACATCTGGAAGAAGACAAGCTGCAGAAGCTGCCAGATCAGCAAAGCAGTACAATAACAGTCTGCATACTGGAGCTTCGATCCTAGACCAGTTACCAACCAAGCCTGGTTTGCCTTGCCAAGACATTTAGTCTCGCACTAGGATTGAACTCTCCCAATTGTGATCCTCTGCCCTAAGCCATGGCACAATGTGGGGTTTCAGCGCTAACAGAAAGCAGGTAGTATCGTCTACTGTCATACAGTAACTCAGTCGTATCTTACTAAGACATGACTATACCTAAGATATATAACCATAAGGTGTATAACCGTTGGTATATAACTCTAAAGTAAATAACTCTAAGGTATATAACCCTAAGATATATAACCCTGTAGTATATACCCCTAAGATATATAAACCTAACAGATATAAAACTAAGATATATAAGTCTAAGATATATAAACCTAAGATATATAACCCTAAGATATATAACCCTATGGTATATAACCCTAAGATATATAACACTATGGTATATAACCCTAAGATATATAACCCTATGGTATATAACCCTAAGATATATAACCCTATGGTATATAACCCTATGGTATATAACCCTAAGATATATAACCCTATGGTATATAACTCTAAGATATATAACCCTATGGTATATAACCATAAGATATATAGCCCTAAGATATATAACACTATGGTATGTAACCCTGAGATATATAACCCTATGGTATATAACCCTAAGATATATAACCCTATGGTATATAACCGTAAGATATATAACCCTATGGTATATAACCATAAGATATATAGCCCTAAGATATATAACACTATGGTATATAACCCTGAGATATATAACCCTATGGTATATAACCCTAAGATATAATCCAAAGAAGCACTTACTATTCTGAAGATCTCATCTGCCAGATACATAATCTTCTGGGGGGCTCCAGCACATTTGATGGGTGTATTGGGAAAGGTGAAGATGGCGTTGCCTCCCTTAAATGCTTGGAGAGCTGGAAATGTTTTGTGGAGCCACTTTGGGTGGTAGATTGAAGCAACAGTTGTATCATTCTCAAGGGCATCAATAAGTCCCTTTACCTGCAACAAAAAGCAAGTGCAACTATCACACCCATACTGAAACATCCAAATATACCAATGTCCGCAAAACAACAGATAATAAATATCATATTCACACCAACCCTATGCTAGAAATGTCAAACTTGGACATTATCCAAATCATACTTACGAAAAATCAACACCTGTGAGATGAGATGCTTGAGGAGTGCTGCCAATTTAACTATATGAGACTGAATAAGAAATGATGTTATCAGACATACAGTGGGATCAACAGCTTGTCCACTTATGCTGAATGACATAAGATCAAATGGTTTGGCCATCTCGTTAAAATGCAACATCATCAACTACCAGCACTGGCGCTAAACCAGAGAAGATCTAATACGAGAGAAAGAAGGCGCTTGAGAAGAAAATGGATTGATGATATCAAAGACATTCTACAATCACACAGAATGACACTATCCAGTGCCGCCCATTGGTCGACAGTGGGCCAACTATTCCTCCCCACGACGCTTGAAGGCAAGAGTGAAATATGATGATGATGATGATGATGACCTGCTACAAATGATAAGTGGTTATTAGTTGTCAAGATCTCGCTCTGAAGCACTCAGAACATACCAATCAGTGGTCCATCTTGTTTGCAGATGTCACAGGGTATGGGCACTAATAATTTCAGTGGTACTCTGATTGTATGCATGCCTGAGTCATCCTCTCCCTGATGAACCAGCTCCTGCCAGTCTCAGCTAACTCCATATTACATCAACCTGGAACAGGCTTGCGCATGTAATGCCATGTCACTTTGTTCACAGATTAACTTAAGATAAGGAGCTGCAGTGGTCCAGTGGATAGCATGCCTTGTCATTGATTCTAACATATGATATACAACACTGCCAGTCTTGTCATTGACTCTAACATATTATATACAACACTACCGACCTTGTAACAGTTTCTGACATATGACTATGGTATTCAACACTACCAACCTTGTCATAATTTCTACCACTTATCTATGATATACAACACTACCAATCTTGTCACTGTGTCTGACATATAACTATGATATACAACAGTACCAATATAGTCATTAATTCTGACATATGATATACAACACTACCAACCTTGTCATTGAACCTGACAAATGATATACAATGGGAGTCTCTGTGGCGAAGTGGTCAAGCCATTTGACTCGTGCTCCGAAGGTTGTGGGTTCGATTCCGGGCCGCGTCCTTTGGTTTACGAGTTAAATGTTTCGGAGATTCTGGTGGGTCGTCGCTAAAAGCTACGGAGTTCATGCTTTGTGCGACGCTTTCCGTGCTGCGGAAAGAGACCGAGCCATATGGGATAAAACCCGGTGCAATGAAGTCGCCCCTGTCGACTTTTAAGCGACTTTAAAAAAAATGATATACAACACTACTAACCTTGTCATTGATTCTAACATATGATATACAATGCTACCAATCTTGTCATTACTTCTAATATATAATTATGATATACAACACTACCAACCTTGTCGTAATTTCTACCACATAACTTATCTACAACACTACCAACCTTATCATAATGTCTAACATGTAACTATGACACACAACACTACCAACTTTATCATAATGTCTAACATGTAACTATGACATACAACACTACCAACCTTATCATAATGTCTAACATGTAACTATGACATACAACACTACCAACCTTATCATAATGTCTAACATGTAACTATGACATACAACACTACCAACCTTATCATAATGTCTAACATGTAACTATGACATACAACACTACCAACCTTATCATAATGTCTAACATGTAACTATGACATACAACACTACCAACCTTATCATAATGTCTAACATGTAACTATGACATACAACACTACCAACCTTATCATAATGTCTAACATGTAACTATGACATACAACACTACCAACCTTACCATAATGTCTAACATGTAACTATGACACACAACACTACCAACCTTATCATAATGTCTAACATGTAACTATGACATACAACACTACCAACCTTATCATAATGTCTAACATGTAACTATGACACACAACACTACCAACCTTACCATAATGTCTAACATGTAACTATGACACACAACACTACCAACCTTATCATAATGTCTAACATGTAACTATGACACACAACACTACCAACCTTATCATAATGTCTAACATGTAACTATGACATACAACACTACCAACCTTATCATAATGTCTAACATGTAACTATGACACACAACACTACCAACCTTATCATAATGTCTAACATGTAACTATGACATACAACACTACCAACCTTATCATAATGTCTAACATGTAACTATGACATACAACACTACCAACCTTATCATAATGTCTAACATGTAACTATGACACACAACACTACCAACCTTATCATAATGTCTAACATGTAACTATGACATACAACACTACCAACCTTATCATAATGTCTAACATGTAACTATGACACACAACACTACCAACCTTATCATAATGTCTAACATGTAACTATGACACACAACACTACCAACCTTATCATAATGTCTAACATGTAACTATGACATACAACACTACCAACCTTATCATAATGTCTAACATGTAACTATGACACACAACACTACCAACCTTATCATAATGTCTAACATGTAACTATGACATACAACACTACCAACTTTATCATAATGTCTAACATGTAACTATGACATACAACACTACCAACCTTATCATAATGTCTAACATGTAACTATGACATACAACACTACCAACCTTATCATAATGTCTAACATGTAACTATGACATACAACACTACCAACCTTATCATAATGTCTAACATGTAACTATGACATACAACACTACCAACCTTATCATAATGTATAACATGTAACTATGACACACAACACTACCAACCTTACCATAATGTATAACATGTAACTATGACACACAACACTACCAACCTTACCATAATGTCTAACATGTAACTATGACACACAACACTACCAACCTTATCATAATGTCAAACATGTAACTATGACATACAACACTACCAACCTTATCATAATGTCTAACATGTAACTATGACACACAACACTACCAACCTTACCATAATGTCTAACATGTAACTATGACACACAACACTACCAACCTTATCATAATGTCTAACATGTAACTATGACACACAACACTACCAACCTTACCATAATGTCTAACATGTAACTATGACACACAACACTACCAACCTTATCATAATGTCTAACATGTAACTATGACACACAACACTACCAACCTTACCATAATGTCTAACATGTAACTATGACACACAACACTACCAACCTTATCATAATGTCTAACATGTAACTATGACACACAACACTACCAACCTTACCATAATGTCTAACATGTAACTATGACACACAACACTACCAACCTTATCATAATGTCTAACATGTAACTATGACATACAACACTACCAACCTTATCATAATGTCTAACATGTAACTATGACACACAACACTACCAACCTTACCATAATGTCTAACATGTAACTATGACATACAACACTACCAACCTTGTCATAGTCCAGCTGGATTCCCATGGCCACAACAAGATATTGATATTCTACCTGTGGGAACAGTTTTGTAGTATATTACTCAAGAAATTTGTAGGCTATACCTTTCTTAAAGTTGTCAGCAATATATGTATCAATATATGTATCAATCCATGCACTCACACCTGTCTTTGTCATGTCAAAAACATTTTAAGAATCTTCTCTCACTGACTCACTTCTCTCTTCTCTCATCTTCTCTCACTGACGGGCCTGCGTGCCCAATTCTTAACCCTTTGAAAATAAAGTTTGTTCGTTCGTTCGTTCGTTCGTCTTCCTCTATCTCACTTTGAAAAAAAACCTTTCCAGTTTTTACAATATGTTCTAGTTGTTCACTTCTCAAAATTTGGCAACAAATTAATGACTGCCTCTTTCTGAAGTTTATGATAATGTCTTTGTATCCTAGCCTCTTTCAAAACATTTAGATTATTCACTGCGGCTGTCCAAGGAATTGTGAGCATTCTTCTCTAAAACCACATCTTTGAGGTCTCAAGGGATTCTATTTTAATGACTAATTGTGCATGATTCACAGCCATAGGTTAAAACTGGTTCTGGTTAACAGTCAAGAATTCTTTTTCAATATACTTGGGAGTCTGAATAAGTGAAAAGGCCCCCGCAGTTATTACTATCATTTTTCTGCATACCTTCTCCCTGCACACAAAATCTAACAAAGAAGCGGCTGGACAGTATATGAAATAAAATAAAGACTGCACAGCATATAAAATCAAATAATGACTGCACAGCATGTAAAATCAAATAACAAATTCATGGTATATGAAATCAAATAAAGACTGCATAGTATATTAAATTAAATAAAAACTGCACAGTGTTCAAAATCAAATAAAATCTGCACAGTAAATTAAGTAAACAGCTGGCAGAGAGATGGTTGGTTGATTGTGAGTTAAATGGTTACAGGCGAGAGAATCAATTTCATGACACCATGTCTGACCCCAGCAACAAAATGGCAAGCTGCCAGCTGAGAACATCAGATAAAGCACAAACTCAGAAGCTCTGGAGTTGACTGTGAATCTTTTTAACTCTTTAAGCTGGTGTGTTGGCTTTCAGATCTTCTGAGCCTAGAAAAGGGCTTGCATCTATCAGAGTGAGGCTGGTATAGAGACTTTTCTCCCAGCCCATACCACAGTGTCATCTCCATGGGGGCTGTATTGCAGAGAAATCCTTGGTCTCCCCACTCATAAACCAGCTGGATGCCCTAGACGCACTGGAACTTCACATCTTGAGAGGCCTATTAGGATGTAACCAACTCATGATACAGCATAGGACATACAGGCTGGATGGGGTCAGGGCTGGGTCAGTCATGTATCCTCACAGGTTTTAGGTAGTTCATTGTCAAGACTCCAACAAAATGACCAGGAAGTGCCTCCAGAGAGACAAATATACAATGGAATAAAAATTAAACATTGACAATTTGTCAATACTTGCACTACAATTTTTGTTGTTGTTGCCAAGGACAACCTCTGACATAGACAAGGCAATCAAAGGAAACATACTTTTGCTCCAGATTCCAGCACAATGTAGTTATCTTTAGGGTTAAAGCTGACAGCCCTTTCCTTGATCCAATTGCAGGAATGGGGCAAAACTTCCTTCATTGGCTGTACTGATGATCGAAACCCTTTCAGGCCTGCGCCGACCAATGTCCAGATGGGTTGGTAGTAATGAAGCTGTTGGGAAACAGTAAACAGGCATAATAACTGGATGGGGAGAGGAGCATGCTGAACACAATAACACACAATTGTCAGTTAACAATCAAAAGTTCAGTTATCTCTGATCAACAGGCGGCACTCTTCAACCTTTACTGTAACAGACATTACATGGACTAGATCGTCTACAAGTTACATGGAAGTCCAACTCTAGAGTCTTCTTCTTCTTCTTCTTTTCTTCTTATTCTTGTTCTTCTCCTTCTTCAGTGATCAACATTTGCTATCCGTCTGTCCCAGCATGGGTCACACATAGGATGTTCTGCTTGAGATCCTCACTGTTCCTCTAGAGCAGTGGTTATTAACCGGTGATGAATTCCTCTCTCCCCCCCCCCCTCCCCCCAGGGGGAATTTTAGGGTTTCCATGGAGGAATTAAAATTATTTCAAGATTGCGTTAATACAAGAACCGATTACTTGATATTGTTTTTCCCTCCATACTTTACAGTTCTGTACTTCTCGCCCTTCTGAAATTCGTTTTGTAACTAAGTAGATCCACAAATCACGTTTTATGTAGACGGCTACACTTGTTCTAGTATATGTTATTAAATGTAGCTTCCATTTTTACGTATACTGTGTAGGGGCAGGGGGAATTTATAGGGAGTAAATATGAAAGGGGGGGGGGGGGGGGTAATGACATTCTGAACATTAAGGGGTGCATGGGTAAAAAAAAGTTTGAGAACCACTGCTCTTGGAGGGCGCGCACAGATTTTCTTTGTCTCTGGTGACATCAGGTCAGTCTTATTTTACATCTTGCAAGAATCTTAACCAAATCTTGGATTGAAATACAACCAGGCAGCTTTGTATGAACCAATTTGGGAGTGACATTTAATGTGCCAGTTCTGAACCAACTCTTGGATTAAAATCCAATCTATCAGCTGTGAACATACTACTGGACTAACATCTAATCAAATCACTACCACTGTAACCATGCAATCTTGACAGACGATAGTTTGTTACACTGTGTTCAAAAATAACACAAAGCCTGCGCTGAATTGTATAGACTATGTGTTGCCAATGCAGCATGATCCCTCTCTTGCCTAGTTTTCTTGAGAAGAAAGGTAACACCAATATATCAGGAACAAGACAAGCTGCAGAAGCTGTCGGATCAGCAAAGCAATGCACTAACTGTTTGCTAGTTGAAGCTTCCATCCTAGACCAGTTCCCAACAAAGGCTTAGGGCCTGGTCTGCCCTGCCATGATATTTAGTCTTTAGGTTGCAATCCCTCGCACCAGGATAAGGCTTGTACACTCCTTATTGCGCTCTTCCACCCAAAGCCATTGGCACAATGTTAGGTGTCTGGTTTGGTAAGCGCAGATCACATTAAATGACATAAAAATCTACTCAACATCATAAATGGAAAAGTTGAAGGCAAAAGAGATCAATGGTGTCAAAGAAATCAATGTACAGACTTCTTCTTCTTCTGTGTTCATCCAGAGTGTTTTTTCAGATGTAATTGTGGTGTATTGTTATGCATCCTTGGGCCTAGACTCTTAGGCCAACACATCCAACTTTTGCTGGCGTTTTTTAAACCAGGTTAGCATTTCTGGGGGACTCTCACTTTTGTGGCGCTGTCCACAGCCCAGCTGGTCAAATTAGAATGGTCAAATACTTCACGTCAGCCCTCAAGGGAAGGCAGGGACAGTCCATGGGCATTTTCCACTGCCCAAGGAGGCTTCCATAATTGCAGGGCCGACTAATAGCGCTCTGGTGCTGGGCTCACCCAAGGAATCACCATGTCCTGCACATGGCGGCTTTAATTCCTCACTTCCGTGTATTGGGCATTTTGTTCACCATGCACAAACCAAGAACGGTCAGTCTGTAGACGACTTCCAATAAGCAAGCTTTCAGTTCGGAAGTGTACAGACGTTGTGCCTGGAAAACTAGATTGTCAGCTCTGTTCCGGTTGGAAAACAAGATAGTTAAGAGCTGTTCTGGCCGAAAGACAAACTAGTCAGGCACGAGGGACCTTAAGGAGTACTGAGTTTATAGCATTGTCTATATATGAATAGACCAATCAGCACTCGATGGGTGACGTGGTGAACATCAAGCCCGCCGCCTTTACTCTCCTGAACATGTCCTGATACCAGTTCATGTTGGGTAACACAGTAGCCAGCATTTTTGGCTGTTTGTGATTCTTGTGAATGTTTATGTTCATTAGTTTGCCATTGTTTTCTGAACGACCAGCACTAATACCACTGTATGGAATCCAACGCAAGGCGGTCTGCTTCCAAATCATCCGCAGCTGTGTTTTGAATGCGACATGCGGAATTACGAACTGCAATCGTAACCCTTTCGCAACAGAGCCGGCTGTTATATGGTACGAAAGGAAAAGCACTGAAATTCTCTAGTAGTGTGACCATAAACATACTACACATCTAGTGAGTATAGAATAAGACAAACTTCCCTAACGACTGTCATTGTCTGTCATTTACTGACAATATAGTACCTTGCGGTGTACAGTTTGGGGAGGGGGGGGGGGGGTGTCTTGAGCCTGAGTAATTAAGGCCACTTGGCTACTGCAGTCGCTGCGAACTGTGCAGGTTAGAGTTTTCTTTTTGCCCCCGACCAAAACAAACAAAAAAAACTTATACCTTGCCAAGGATTCAAACCTTGGTCTCCTGAAGGAGAATCCGGCATTCTAGCCACTCCTCCTCTCCCTAACGACTATGCTAACAAATATGTCTATTTTTGTTGTGCCATCAAGCATCTTGGTACATTATACACGTTTCTCTTCACACATGTTTCACGTCTTATTGATATGCCTGTACCCTAGTTTCAGAGACAATGCAGTCTGCTTAACTCACCTGACACTACACATTAAACGCGATTTTGAGCTGCAACTGTTTCTTTAGTTAGTTGTGTGTGTGTGTGTGTGAGAGAGAGCGAGAGAGAGAGAGAGAGAGAGGGAGAGAGAGAGAGAGAGAGTGTGTGTGTGTGTGTGTGTGTGTGTGAGAGAGAGAGATAGAGAGAGAGAGAGAGAGAGAGAAAAGAGAGAGAGAGAGAGAGAGAGAGAGAGAGAGAGAGAGAGAGAGAGAGAGAGAGAGAGAGAGAGAGAGAGAGAGAGAGAGAGAGAGAGAGAGTTGAATAGCATCACTATTTTTTTTTTACTTACACAATGTATATGTACAATTTTTTTTTCTCAAAGTTTTTACAATTTTTGTGAGAATGCTCATGACAATCGTCAGTGTATGTGTGTGTAAAGTGTGGGAGTTTGTTCATACTAGTTTAAGTGATTATGTAAGGCATCATGTATGTGTCTAGATGTGAGGAAGTGTGTGCGGGGGATGTGTGTGTGGGGGATGTGTGTGTTGGGGATGTATGTGTGGGTAGGGAGATGTGTGTGGGTGGGGTGTGTATGTGGGTGGGGGGTGCAGGTGTGAGTGAGGGATGTGCTGATAGGTGGGTGATGTATGGGTGGGTGGAGAAATGTGTGGGGGATGTGTGGGTGGGTGAAGAGATGTGTGGTGGGTGGGGATGTGTGTGGGTGAGGGATGTGTGTGTGGGTGGGGATGTTTGGGTGGATGGTGGGAAGTGTGTGGGTGTTGGTGGGTGGGGGGTTGTGTGAGTTGGTGGGTGGGGAATGTGTATGTGGATGGGTGCAGGGTGTGTTGATTGGTGGGGTGTGTGTGGATGCGGGCATGTGTGGTTGGGGGATGGGTGTTTGGCTGGGTGGTTGGAGGTGTGTGGATATGGGTGGGTGTGGACTGGGGGATCTTTGAGTTTTTGGGGAGATGTGTGGGGGTATGTGTTAATAGGGAAGGGTGGATTGGTGGGTGTTTGGGTAGGGGTTTGTGTGGGTGGGTGGGGTGTGTGGGTGGGGTGTGTGGGTGGGTTGGGGTGTGTATGACTGGGTGAGGGTGTGTGTGGGTGGGTGGGGTGGGAGTGTGGGTGTGTGTGTGGGTGGATGCAGGGTGTGTGTGTATTGGTGGGTGATATGTGTGGGTGGGTGATATGTGTGGGTGGGTGATATGTGTGGGTGGGTGATATGTGTGGGTGGGTGAGGTGTGTGTGGGTGGGTGGATGGGGATTGTGTGGGTGGATGGGGGTTATGTGGGTGGGAGGGGGATGTGTGGGTGGGTGAGGGATGTGTCTAATAACATTGTAATATGCATTGTTTATGTTTACAACATTCATTTGACAATGTATTTTCCTATGTGAATGTATCATGCACTATTGATGAATGAAAGATGAGTGATTGGAAAGGCCAAATGTAAGACGGGCCTGCATGTCCAATTTGTAACCCTTTTAACTCTTTCGCTACCGTGCGCCCATCTGTGGACAGAATGGATTTGCTGTAATGGCAGTCCGCCCTTTTCGTCCCACAAAATGATCAGTGGTTTATTTCACATATTTCTGCTCCGTTTCGGAATTTTAAGTTACAGTAAACTAAAAAGTAGTACAGCCGAAAGATCTCTACGCCATCTTTGAGCGGTCAATCGTTTTCTAATTTTGGATTCTTGTGAATTTTTAGTTTTAAGGTAGTGTTAATTTGTTTGTTTTGGTTTTTCACAATGGAAAAGCCCACCAGTTTGCGTCCACGTAGTATGACTAGAGATCAAGCTAGATTATTGTTTATAATAATATGTGAATGTGAATATTTAGAAAGTAGTTTTAGTTGTGTCTAAAGTTTTAGCACGTGGTGATAAAGAAAAACCAGTGAATGTTCGTCAACAGCTGAGTGTTTGACAATGAAGCACGAATGGCTGAAGTTTACGTCTGTCATTATTGCTATGGGACTTGATCCAAGACCATGTATCAAAGACTACCGGTGTACAAGTGCACATTTATATACTCCTTGGTATGTGGCACTGCCACTACGTTTCCCAGTAATCAATTAGAAAATTATAATATATTTATCACACCATGTTTCATGTATGTCAACCTGAGGGTACCCCAAAAAAAAAAAAATTTATCCTCTTGTTGACTCTGAAGAATATCCAGGAAGCATTTTACCCATTTGAAAATGTGTCCATTGATGATATGATTATTTGGTGGAAGGGCTAAACAAAGCTAAAAAAACCATGCATTGTTGTCTCTACCAAGTCTGTAGTTAGAACTGTTGAGAGCGGATTGCGAAAACCGCAAAGCAAGCTGAAGATGGTCTCCATGAAAATAACACGGCGATGAATGGCTGCGACAGAATGGACCAAATGGTTGGATATTATAATATCCATGATAGGAAAACCATTACGTGGTGGAAGAATATCTACTACTAGATCTTTGAAATTGCACAGATCAATGCTCACATCCTACATTCCATATGGCAAACAGAGAAAGGAGGAAAAAAAATTGTTATAGAAGGATTTCAAGTAAAGGAAAGTGCACATCGCGAAGTAGCTCAGAGTATTCCTGAAAGTTTGACACTCTGCCTGCCGAAGAATTTCAGTCTGTTGCAGGAAATTATGCCGAAAGATTTACATGAGCCAAGCATTTAATAGAATTTGTCGGTGTCAATAGAGACTGTGTTTTTGCAGCACTCGAACTAAACGACACATATCATATTTTGTTTGCTCCGGCTGCACTAATAGACCAGACTTGTGCGCCAAAGTTTGCGTTGCAGCCTATCACAAATAGACTGCCACATATAGTAAATAAAAACAAACAGACATGACAATTAAATGTAAATCTGCCAAGTGTTGTCCTAATTTTTGTCTGACAAAAAAAAAATACATGATTCAGAATCTGCGGCGAAACTTCTTTTCGGATGGTTGATTGGAAGCAATGGTGTTTATAGTTTAGAATAGTGTTGTTTGTTCAGTAAATTCAATTGGATTAGCAGTGATCAGGATATTGGATAACAACGCCCCCTCGGTAAGTACAATGTTTACATTATTTTTACCTCTTTTTAACAAATTATTTTAGAAGTTATATTATTATTTGTATTTTATTTACAACATACAGCAAAAATTCTCCTACCAACATATTCCTTGTGCTATCTCCTTTATTTTGATATATAATACAACATTTCTGCTACAATGTTAACCATTTTCATAACATTATTGCGACATACACCAATTTCCAGATTTCGGCCATTAGTTTTTTTCATTTGTGTGAAAAAGACATGGTTCAGAATATGCACCAAAACTTCCTTTTGGGTGATTTAAATGAGCAATACTGTTTATATTCTTGAAGACAAGTGGTGTTTGTTTGATTATTCAGTAAATTAAACATGATTAGCAGTATAGGAGTGTAGAAAACACATTCTAAATGCAATGTTTACATTATTTTTACCTACTTTTGTCCAATTATTTTACAAATTATATTATTATTTTTATTTTATTTACAACCTAAAGCAAACATTCTCCTACCAACATATTCCTTGTGCAATCCCCTTTATTTTGATATATAATACAACATTTCTGCTACAATTGTAACCATTTTCATAACTTTACTGTGACAGACCCCACCTTCAAGATTTCAGCCATTATTTTTTGTCATTATTTGTGAAAAATACATGGTTCAGAATATGCACCAAAACTTCTTTTTGGTTTACTTTAATGCGCAATACTGTTTATATTCTTGAAGACAAGTGGTGTTTGTTTGATTATTCAGTAAATTAAACATGATTAGCAGTATAGGAGTGTAGAAAACACCTTATATGTGCAGTTTTTTAAATAATTTTTACCTCTTTAATTTCATTTGTTATTATTAAACCTCTCATTATTGTCATAATATTTGTAACCTATCAATTAATTATTAACACTGTCATGTTCCTTGTGCAATCCTCTTTAATTTGATATGTAATACAATAGGTCTTCTACCACCTTAACCATTTTAAAAGCATTATTGTAACACACCCCTAGTTCCAATTTTCTGCCATAAATGTCTGTTTGGTCACAGCCCAGTTTTTGTTTGGTAGTGAAAGAGTTAAAATAAAATTGAATTGAATTGTCTCCCAACATTATATGTGTTGTCATTAGACACGTGTCAGGTCACATCGGCACTGTTTCTTTAGTCGCGTGCCATGACACAAATGTTCTGTCACGTGTATGGACACATCGCAAATGTGTCATGGTTACATAGCTTTGGAACCGTTTCTGTCCTCACGCATCACTGCATATGTTTGTTTTTTCACGTTTCACAGCGCACCGCAAATGTTTCTTCGCCACGTGCCACGTCACATTGTTTATTCAGTCACGTATCACAACAAAATGCAAATATTCCTTTACTCTCATATCACGCACGACACACCGCAAATTTTTATTAGCGGGTCACGATATATCTCAAATTTTTTTTGTTTTTTTTTGCTCTAGTGTCACGTCACAACAAGCCCGAAATGTCTTTTCAGTCACGTGTCACGACACATTACAAATATTTCTTACGTCTCATGTCACGATACACAATCTTTCTTTAGTGATGTGTTACGGCACAACTCAAACCTTTTCTTAGTCACGTGTCCAGCCATATTGCAATTGTTTCTAGAACCACGTGTCACGCCGCTTCGCAAATGTTTTGTACTCTAACGACACTCTCAGTTGTGACTTTATCCGTGACTCGTTAGTGCCTTTTTGTTTTTAAAATTTTGTTTAACCCAAGACTCCAGACGCATCAGAGTCGAGGTGATGATAGGGTTAGCGGTTTTACCTGCCAAGGCAGTGGCCCGGGTTCTCCGTAATCCCGTTTATCCACGTGAGCAAACGCAGCTGCGCGAGAATCGGTAGCGGTTCTCGCCACGCCCGTTACCTCGATCCACCTGTATAGATATCTACTACTAACCTTCCATCGCACTCACCTAGCCAGCCACCAGTCCCTCCCTCCCCCCTTCCATCCCTATTCTAGTCTAATCGTCTGTCTCTATCTCCGTTTATCCGTCCATGTATCCATCCACCCACTCTCTTCCCCTGACCTTCAGTCAGTTGGTCCATCCACATAAATCCGATCCGTGCATCTATTTTTCTACCTATGTAACCCATTCATCCATTCATTCATCTCCTGCTTGCTTGCTTGTGTTCGTTGGCTTGAGCTCCAACGCGAAGTCCTGTATGTCGGATGAAGGCATCCTGTTGTCCAACATCAGTGTGATGTCATACAGGACCTGAGTTTTGCGTGAGTATCCGTTGTCCCATGTCTGGCTTATTGGTGTGCAGACTGGTGGTTCCTCGCCGTACAGGCAGACACTCTCCGACTTCGGAGGAATCGGCGATCCTACTGACTTTAGCCAGGACCCCGAAGGGACCTGTTGCCCAGGACGCTCGACGAGGACGCGTCAATAGGTCTTGGCCAGTATATAACCCGGCCCTGGTGCCTTGGAAACACCTCTGCATCCCATTCATCTCCTCAAATAAAAAATAAAGAAAAGCGCCCCAAATTCCTCACGAGATACAGCTATGTTCATGAACCTGTCACCTTTACTCTACGCACAACCGTTACATAACTGCGGGGAAACACAAGTACACAATCTTGCTCCCAGGCGCCTAGTCACGCATTTCACTTCACCTGTGCTCACCCCATCCACACCTAGTCGCCATCTGCCTGCCACTTCGTTATTGTCTGACTGGTCTATTATTAGACCACCAGCAATTTCTGTCACAGTGGGTGTTGGGGGAAGGGAAGGGTGTGTGTGAGGGGGTCTGGTGTAACGTTCCCAAGACCTTTCCCAATACAAACATGATTCTTAACCTATGTCTCTGGTACTGAACCAGAATGGCCGACAACAGACACACATATTTCTCAATGGGATGGAGTCCGTTCACACGAAATTACCTAATTTTTTTAAAAAATACTATTTTTGCGTCCGCTCGCTGTGAACTCAAGCGTAGTCCATACACTTGCTACTACCTCTTGTGCACTGGACTGGTTTTTGTGTGTGGATTAGCTTTCCTTATTACCAGTGTCCCTCACCATCAGGTGAACCCACTCCGACTTCTGAGGTCATTCTAATTTACGTCCCCAAATCAAGCACGAGAGGTGAACATTTTAGCCCACCTGACCGGTGTAAGGGTTGAACCCGCTACCTCGGGGTCAGCACACCGGAAGTTTAAGAGCGAGCGTTTTTATCCATTCGACTATGCTGACCTCCAAATACCTAATCCTGTGACAGAAACTTTTTTTAAATTAAACGTTCGCTCGCTTTGAACTCAAGCGTAGCACGCGCGCGCGCACGCGCGCGCGCACACGCGCGCGCACACGCGCGCACACACGCGCGCGCACACGCGCGCACACACGCGCGCGCACACGCGCACACACACACACACGCGCACACACACACACACACACACACACACACACACACACACACACACACACACACACACTACAAATACTAGCTGAGTTTACTGAGCTGATTTTGCATGAAGGTTAGCATTCCCGATTACCAGTGTCTCCCGACTTCTGAGGTACCGCAAGTCAAAGACGAGACGTCACCATTTAAGTCAAATAGGCGAATGAAACGTCCCTTTGATATACCAACAATGCTTCTCAACCTATCCACAGAAATTGAACCAGAGAAATGCCGATAAACAAGATGTGTGTTTAACTTGTACACATACATATTTCTCCTTGGGCATTGGGTTGGGATCGGCTTCTTCTTCTTCTTCTTTCGTTCGCTTGAAATATGTCTATAACTGCATTGTTGTCTCTTGTATGAATTTAACTGTCTTTTTTTTTAAGTTCACCCAGTGGTCCATAGAGTTTATCTTCCACTGTCGTCTCTCTAGGCCAGAAGGTTTGCCTAGATATGTTATATTTTGGGCAGTCTTGGAGTATGTGCTCTGGTGTCTGCGACGCCAATCCACATGTGCACATGGCTGTTTCACCAATCTTGGGATCTGCTGATTGTGTAATACCTAAAGCTTAAAGAAAAATTACCAACCTAGGCTTGATCCCAGCCGTGTGTGCTAACCCATGACCAGGTTACATCCTCATATGTCTCACCCACAGATGTGAAGTTTCAGAAACCCGTCTTGTATACCCCGCTAACTTCTGAGCTTGTAGAGGGGAAGGAGAACTCTGCAGAAAGTTCCGCTGGAGATGGTATGAGGGTACCGGGTGGAAGAAGAGTATGTATACTAACTTCACTCGGGTGGGTGCAAATTCTTTTTCGGGGCGTAGACCACCTGAGCATCAATACATGGGACCACAGAGTTAAAACTCAATCTTTCAGAGGTTTCACAGCCAACAGTACGTACGAAGGTAAAGTAAGCAAGTTAGTAAGTAGGTAGGCAGACAGGCAAGTGATGTGATGTGATGTGTGTGTAAACACGTAAGTACGAAGCGTGCTTGTCCTGTGCAGTCGACTTATTCGGCCTAGTCTCTACACACAGCCCACTGTCAATGTAATTATCTGTGACCTTATTTAAATATCTGGCAGGCAGATGACATATATTCACACACAGAGATGCTGATAACACAACTTTCACAAAGGTTACAAGTCTAGTTTAGATAATTAAATGACGAGACTAGCAGTTTGGTCCCACAGTTAACTTCTGTCTGTAGAACTTGGACTCGCGATATAAGCTGACAGTTAAGCTCTTGTTATGTAAGCGAGAGCGCCAGAGTGGTGGCTAGCATGCTCGCCTGCCGGCCCATTGGCCATGTACTGAAATCTCCATCGAGACGGTTTTTTTTTTTTTTTTTTAAACCAGCCTAAAATGGGTACCAGAAAATGTACTGAGACGTAAAGGCGTCCGGTGTGATACTCGCCTATCGGTTATTCAACTATGAGGTTAGCACCATATATGCAACAACAACAACAACAACAACAAAATTTTATTTTCAAAGGGTCAAGAATTGGGCACGCAGGCCCGTCTTACATTCTGCCCTTCTATCACTCTCATTCATACATTATATCATTCACACATCATTCAAGGCTAACTGAAAACGGCAACAATATAAAAGATATGCATTATAAAGGCATGGGAAAAATGAAAAATCAATACTACACGACTCAGTAATAGTAATGACCGGTGTGGCACTTGTACACTAGGCTTTTATTATTATTATTATTAATATTGTTTCTATTATTAAGGGGGAAGGTAATCCGTACTGAGATAGTGTTCTAGTAATACGCAGCAAGGCATGCTACATGCTCCTTTACTTCTTTAAGTAAATCAGACCCAGTGTTTCGGTCGACAGTTAAACTATACTTGTGTAAATTGCACTCGCAGTTTAGATCTACTATTAAGTTAAAGCTATGCACACGAGACCTAATGTTTTGGTCGAAATTAAACTATCTATGCAAGTCGGTCGAAAAGGCAGTTCTGAAGTTAAAATGTTAACTGTAGACGAAACAGCGTTGACATAGCCATTTTATCTGACCCACAATGAAGACATTTGATCTCGGCTGGTATAATAAATGCAGACAAGAAAGAATATTGTAAATGCATATCCTAGTGTGAACTACAACTAACCAAAACGACAAATTCACTAGATCAGAGGTCGCCAATATGTAAACTTCAACTAACGAAAAGGGTGCCATTCAATACATCAGTATACCCCAGCATCTAAACTACAACTAACGAATACTGATTGACTGGCACCTTGCCGTCTTGACAGACGATAGTATGTAGAATGGAGTTATACTGCTACATAGCACAAAGCCTGGGCTGGGTATATTATCTTTATGGAATACATTCTCCGAAAAAGTAGGAGTTAACTCTTAACTGCCCTGAAAGCTTCCGCCTTCACCTGTGTGAAGTGCCGCACTGAACTCGCGGGCCCATTTGTTTAGGAACAGCTGCAACAACCAACATTCTGGAAGACGCTTACAGTGAGCTATTCTTGCCATGTGGCCTCAACCTTTGCTTCCTCACAAATGTCACTGCAGCACATGTGCACACAAGGTTGCTGGGCTGAGAGGGGAGAACGCCTTCCGTTCTTCTACCTCTCCCAGCCACCTCTTCTTTTGATTGTTTTTCTTTTTTTCATCCTTATCAACCTCTTTTATCGCCTCTCTCCCCCTTTTCTCCTCCAGATTATTATTCTTCTTTTTTTTTTCCGCCTACGGCTTCTAATTCTTTTTCTTTATCCTCCATATTCTTCTACTTTTTCCTCATTCTCAAAATTCCTCTTTTTCTTCCTCTTCTTCTTCATATCCATGTCAAGACTATCCTTCGAATTGAATATGTCTTCCCTGGCAATCTTACCTTCCATTACGTAATAGACATAAATATCATCGGGGGAGCGTGGCGGGAGGGAGCCCTTCGTGGCGAAGCGGTCGTGCCATCTGCCTCGCACTATGAAAGTCATGTGTTCGTTTTCAGACCCAAGTGCAATTTTCCCAGAGGCCACTGGAGGTCTTCGTTGGAGCTAAGAAATTGGTGCATTGTGCCTTGGTCTCGGCAGACGGCTTGCCGTTCTGTGAAGAGGTGCCAAGCCAGCCAGTTGG
Organism: Cepaea hortensis; assembly: GCA_963921405.1. Taxonomy (NCBI): domain Eukaryota; kingdom Metazoa; phylum Mollusca; class Gastropoda; order Stylommatophora; family Helicidae; genus Cepaea; species Cepaea hortensis. The sequence continues at coordinate 465,317,465 of OY992876.1, read as the reverse complement.
GTGGGGTGGTGGGGAGGGGGGGGGGGGGTAAAACATGTTGCAATGAAATCGCCCCGCCTTTAACTAGAAGTATCACTTGCTGGGGAAACACTGAAGTAGCACGCGAATAAATTTCACAGGTATTGATGGGCACTTACATAAGTACAGGAAAGAAGTACAGGTCAAAAGTTCCACTAGTTATATAAATATTGGTGTTTTTTTTTCATATCCCTTGCAGGACGTTGCAGTCAACATCAGCATTTTTCAGCTGCTGTTGATGCTAATTATCTTATATATAAATTAGGATCTCCGTCTGTCTGTCTGTATGTATGTATGTATGTCCTTTATGCGCTCGCGAACGGCCCATCCGATTGAGATGAAATTTTCTACACGCCTTCCTTTCATTCCAGCGCTGCCAACTGTGATATTTTGTTAGTGTGAAATCGCCTGCTTACTCAGTATTATTTCATTTTTCATTATAATTTCATATATCTCAGGGGACTTAACTCTGTAAAAGTTATTTCAAGGGGCATAACTTTTCTGTATAACTTATAGTCATATTGTGGCATCGTTTTCAAAGATTTATAAACTCTTTGTCCATAGTTATGTACCGGCATATGAGTTATAATAAATAATGATACAATCTTTAAGGCATTTTCAAAGTTTTCATAAAAATAATGCACAATGCATAACATTGTAACTCATCTTTTTTTGCTTAAGAAGTTACTGTAGTCATGCAAGTGATTAGAAAGAGTTTTCATTAAAAATAATGGATGGTGTGTGGAAGGACATTCTTTTAAGTTACTTTTTTTGTTGTATGAATTTAATGAGAACTTATATGACTACTTATATGAATTAAATGAGATGCTCCCCACCAGGGACTGGGCGAAGCCGGACAGGGTCAGGCAGACAGATAGACAGACAGACAGACAGACAGATAGACAGTCGGGAACAGGAACTTATATGACTACTTATATAAATTAAATGAGATGCTTCACACCAGGAGCTGGGCGATGCCGGGCCGGGTCAGACAGACAGACAGACAGACAGACAGACAGACAGACAGACAGACAGACAGACAGACAGACAGACAGACAGACAGACAGTCAGTCGGTAACGGGAACGAGAACTTATATGACTACTTATATGAATTAAATGAGATGCTCCCCACCAGGGTCTGGGCGAAGCCGGGCAGGGTCAGCTAGTGTCCATATATTACAAGTGAGATACAAATACAGGGAGGCCCCGCTACACGTCGCTTCGGTTTACGTTGTTTCGCTATAACGTCGTTGTCACAATGGAACGTAACTGCACTTTACGTCGCTACGTTCCGCCATAACGTCGTCACCTGTGTTGCTATGCTGCGTTAAGGTCGCCATTTTACGTTTTGTGCAGTACGTTTTTCTAGGATTTTATCGTGTAATCACCCATAATTATGAGTTCAAAGTGCTGCTAGTGTGTCTAGCTGTAAGAGAACCAGGAAAAGTGTTACTCTAGAAGTGAAGTTAGATGTGTTGCGTCTTTTTTAGGCTGGCGATCGGGCTGTCGATATCGGTAAAGTCCATGCTTTACCTCCAACCACGGTAAGGACAATTCGTGCAGGTGTTGACAAAATCAAAGAGGGTGCTAAAAACGTAACCCTTTTGAGTGTTTCCAAGATCACTCGTACCATAAGTATTCTTATGGAGAACATGGAAGCACTATTGGCCGTCTGAATTGAAGACCAGAACCAACGGAATATACATGTGAGCAAGATGGTTATCCAAGAGAAAGCAAAGTCTCTATATGAAGACCTATCTAAGAAAGCGGGTGAGAGTAGTACTAGTAGTTAGTTTTGATGATAGTTTTAGAGCGAGTCGTGGTTTCAATGCCTCTACGTCCCAATGACTCTACCACTCGCCCTCGACCCACCTCTATTTAGCCAATAAATACCAACAACCATCAAAATAAACATTACACTGTATTTCATTTGATTCTGTTGGAAATAGTGTTTCGCCATACGTCGTTTCACTTAAAGTCGCGTTTTCCAAGAACGTAACCCCGACGTTAACCGGGGTCTCCCTGTACTGACACCTTTGTCAGGGTTTCTGCTTGGTTCTGCGCTGTAATACACTTGTTCCTTCAACTAGACTCTATCATAATCTGGAGAGGGCAAGTTCGAACCAAGCTTTCATTTTTTATAATACCCAGCGTGTCCTTTAATCTCTACTTGTTCCCTTTACTTTTACGACAGCTCATCAATATCTGTCAACTTATCTCCCTCTACTTGAGTTAAAGTAGGGCTTTATTGCGCTGTTTACGCCGATAATTTATTATTTGTGTAAATGCTATCTTGCCTTGTGATTCCCTTTTCACGGCATGTTTCTTCAATTTCGAGAAGCACTGGTCCCGAATCAAGATGTGGACAATTATGTGTCATTACAAGTGGAAAGCTGGAGTATGTCGTCACAACGGAAAAGCTGGAGTGAAAAAGGGGGGGGGGGGGGCGAGGGCAAGAGTGGAAGAAGTAGAGGTCAAAAGTCCCACTAGTTGGACAGACTGACATCATGGCGTAGGGTACCAACGGTATAAGAAGAAGAAGAAGAAGAAGAAGAAGAAGAAGAAGAAGAAGAAGAAGAAGAAGAAGAAGAAGAAGAAGAAGAAGAAGAAGAAGAAGAAGAAGAAGAAGAAGAAGGAAGACTCATTTCTTTGTGAACGAGAAGCGAACGTTTAAATCACAACTGAACTTTGTGTGTGGAATAAACCCACTACGTCATCGTAAAAAAGGGGGGGGGGGGGCAGGAAATGGAAGCACCCGCGGATAATCTCAAGTGTTATTATAATGGTCACTGAATCTAATCCAATCCAAGTCTATTCAGAATTGCAAATATCGTGACATTCAACCATATTTTCCCGTTTACGGTCACTGGTCATTATGGATTGTCTTTACAATTGCAATTGCACGTTGTCCGTGTCTTTGCATTATACTCGGCAGTGTTAGGTTTCGAGGCTATTACAAATGTGTGAATCAAATTACTAATGCTCATTATATTGAGAATGTAGCTCTGTCTCCGAAGATATTCAGCGTTAATGACGCGCCAAAGATCATCTCGTGACATGATGATGCAGGCTTAGTTGACACAATGACAGCAAGCTATCAGAAGAGTTTCTTCAACTGAAAGGAGCTCTACAGTACATACAAAGATATCAAACGGTGTTGCATGCCAGGTAAATAAATACACGGAAATAAAGAAGCTATTAATACCCAACGTTATCCTCGACTAATTTTAAGCAACTGTCACTCCACTCTATCTCCCCCTTCCCCTACTTTTTTCTTTCTTGTTTGCCCCTACACTATGAGTTGGAATCTGTTGCCAATAAAATACTTCAAACATGTGAAGGAGACTTTATTAACACAGCCCTAATCCCATGTACCATCATCATCATCCAGTGCCTTACCGGCGAGCGTGGGCGATCATGCCTCTCCACAAATTGCAATCTCCAATGGCATGAATCAATTCCTGTGTTGACCCCCTTCCGTGCCATGACACAAGACTATCAAGAATGTTCTCATGCTGTCTTCCTCTATCTCTTTTTCCACAATCCCTATATTGTTGAGGGAGAGGGTTTAAAGGGGGAATTTAGGACAACAGAACTGACTTCATTGCACTGGATGTTATCCAATACGGCTTGGCCTCTGTCTGCATACTGGCCTGCTGAAAGCTTCATATTGACCACAATCCCCATAGCTCCAGTGACAACCCTCCAGGGAAATTGCACCCATGAACTGAATGAGGGTCCAAAAATTAACCCATGACCATCTGAGTGCAAGGCAAGCAGATTTATAAATTCGCCACAGAGACCCCCCTACCACCTTCCATCTCACCTTCCTCCACCAGGAGATGGAGAGTGTTGATGATCTTGTACAGCCGCTGAAACTATCATCAGCTTATGCATTCAGAACAGATACAACACCATAAACATCAAGCTCAGATGAAGGTACTAAAACACACACAGTAACAATACTATTTCAACAGTGTTACAGGCAGACTCTGGACTCTGGAAGCATAATTAAAGTAAAAACAAAGACAAGAAAAATCATTTAAGAAAGTAAAAACTCATACCGGCAAAAATCATGAAGTATTCAACTTTGTTAAACAATAACACACAAGCCAAATGATAATACATCACTTGGTTCAACAACATACAAGTTTATGAAGTACATCTCTTGCTTCAACAACAGCACACAAGTTATATAAAATATTTCACTAGCTTCAATAACTGCACACATGTTATATAAAATACTTCACTAGCTTCAACAACTCCACACATCTTACATGAAATACAAACTTAGTTCAAAAGTCAGACATAAGTTATATTAATTACAAACATCACTTGGTTCAACAGCTCACAAGTTATATGAAATACTTCTCATGATTCAACAACAGCTCACATGTTATATGAAATAATTCTCTTGATTCAGCAACAGCTCACAAGTTATATGAAATAATTCTCTTGATTCAACAACAGCTCACAAATAATAAGAAATTCTTCTCTTGATTCAACAACAGCTCACAAGTTATATGAAATACTTCTCTTGATTCAACAAAAGCTCACACGTTACTCATAAGTTATATGAAATACTTCACTTGGTTCAACAGCTCACAAATTATATGAAATACTTCTCTTGGTTCAACAACAGCACACACATTACATGAAATATTCACAACACTTGGCTAAACAACAGCACATAAGTTATATGAAATACTTATCTTGGTTCAACAACAGCTCACAAGTTTATGAAATACTTCTCTTGATTCAACAACAGCTCACAAGTTATATGAAATACTTCACTTGGTTCAAAAACAGCTCACAAGTTATATGAAATACTTCATTTGGTTCAACAGCTCACAAATTATATGAAATACTTCACTTGGTTCAACAACAGCTCACAAGTTAAATGAAATACTTCTCTTGGTTCAACAACAGCACACAAGTTATATGAAATACTTCACTTGGTTCAACAACAGCTCACAAGTTATATGAAATACTTCACTTGGTTCAACAATAGCACATAAGTTATATGAAATACTTATCTTGGTTCAACAACAGCTCACAAGTTATATGAAATACTTCTCTTGATTCAACAACAGCTCACAAGTTATATGAAATACATCTCTTGATTCAACAATAGCTCACAAGTTATATGAAATAATTCTCTTGATTCAACAACAGCTCACAAGTTAAATGAAATTCTTCACTTGGTTCAACAATGGCTCACACGTTATATGAAATATTCACAACACTTGGCTAAACAACAGCACATAAGTTATATGAAATACTCACAAAACTTGGCTAAACAACAGCACATAGGTTATATGAAATACTTATCTTGGTTCAACAACAGCTCACAAGTTTATGAAATACTTCTCATGATTCAACAACAGCTCACAAGTTATATGAAATATTTCTCTTGGTTCAAAAACAGCACACAAGTTATATGAAATACTTCACTTGGTTAAACAACAGCTCACAAGTTATATGAAATACTTCACTTGGTTCAACAACAGCACACACGTTATATGAAATATTCACAACACTTGGCTAACCAACAGCACATAAGTTATATGAAATACTCACATTACTTGGCTAAAAAAAGCACAAATGTTAATGAAATACTCACATTACTTTGCTAAACAATAGTACATAAGCTACATGAAATACTCACATCCCTTGGTTCAACAACAGCACATAAGTTATATGAAATACTCACATTACTGGGCTCAACAACAGCACATTCCTTTCCCAAGGAGGCGAACTTTGATGCAACAGCACACCCTCCAGTGCCACCGCCTACCACAACAAGTTTGTACCGACTATGTTCTGGTGCTTTCTTGGGTTTCACTTCTGAAGTGCCATAAAAACACACGGAACTTCTTGTAATATCTGGGCTATGTTTTGGTATAAGACGTATAGAACAGCCATTGTTCTTGGGAAATAAAGATATTACAGTAGAGATACTTCGACGACACAACATTGTTCTTTAAGTTTTATTCCAGACTTGTTAGTTTATGTTTTGAAATATGGACAATTATGGATCCATTGGAAATCTCCCGACGTAACAGTGTAGAATAAACAAAATCTCCTCACAAATCTGTATATAGAATAAAAACATAAAATTCTCATGATTTGCTGTAAAGTGTCAACAAAGACTATTTATTCACAAGATACCATACAGAATTAATAAAACCTTTTCAAAAGTCTCTATACAGAACTCATCAAAATTATTAATAATTGACGATAAAGAATAAAGTTGTAAATACCACAGAAATCATGTACTACCCAGAATAAATAAAATGACACAAAGTAGTGCAGCTTTACATAACAGATTTACGACACAAATAGGACGTTGCAGCGATTAGCCTTCATCAGCAAACCAACACATTCACAAACACAACATATAGTCAAGGAGATCTCCTGTGACTACATCAGAAGGTGACGACAGGACGAGAAGAAAAAAAGGATGGAAAAATGAAAGCAATGGAGAGAAAATGAGAATTGAAAAAAATGTTCATACTTACCCCACAGTTGCGATCTGTGACTTACTCACAGATCGCAACTGTGGGGTAAGTATGAAAATTTTTTTAAATTCTCATTTTCTCTCCATTGCTTTCATTTTTTCATCCTTTTGCTCTTCTTGTCCTGTCGTCACCTTCTGATGTAGTCACAGGAGATCTCCTTGACTATATGTTGTGTTTGTGAATGTATTGGTTTGCTGATGAAGGCTAATCGCCACAACGTCCTGTTTGTGTCGTAAATCTGTTATGTAAAGCTGCACTACTTTGTGTCATTTTATATTGTTTACTGCCATATAGTACCTTGCGGTGTAGGACAGGGGCGTCTTGAGCCTGAGGAATTAAGGTCGCATGGCTAGTGCAGTCGCCGCGGACTGTGGAGTTTTCTTTTTGCCCCAGACAGAAAAAACTCCACACCTTACTGAGGATTCGAACCCGGGTCTCCTGAAGGAGAGCCAATTATTCTAGCCACTTGGCCTGCCTGAACAAACCAACTCTCATAATTTACTACACAGAATAACCAAACCAACTCTCATAATTTGCTACACAGAATAAACAAACCAACTCTCATAATTTACTACACAGAATAAACAACACAACTCTCATAATTTACTACACAAAGTAAACAAACCAACTCTCATAATTTACTATACACAGTAAACAACACAACTCTTATAATTTAATATATACAGTAAACAAACCAACTCTCATAATTTACTACACAGAATAAACAAACCAACTCTCATAATTTACTACACATAATACACAAATTAATTCTCATAATTTACTACACAGAATAAACAAACCATCTCTCATAATTTACTACACAGAATAAACAAACCAACTCTCATAATTTACTACACAGAATAAACAACACAACTCTCAGAATTTACTACACAAAGTACACGAACTCTCATAATTTGCTACACAGAATAAACAAACCAACTCTCATAATTTACTACACAGAGTAAACAACACAATTCTCATAATTTACTACACAGAATAAACAAGACAACTCTCAAACACAAAATAAACCAACTCTCATAATTTGCTACACAGAATAAACAAACCAACTCTCATAATTTACTACACAGAATAAACAACACATTTCTCATAATTTACTACACAAAATAAACAAACCAACTCTATTAATTTACTACACAGAATAAACAACACAACTCTCATAATTTACTACACAAAGTAAACAAACCAACTCTCATAATTTACTACACAGAATAAACAACACAATTCTCATAATTTACTACACAAAATAAACAAACCAACTCTCATAATTTACTACACAGAATAAACAACACAACTCTCATAATTTACTACACAAAATAAACCAACTCTCATAATTTGCTACACAGAATAAACAAACCAACTCTCATAATTTACTACACAGAATAAACAACACAATTCTCATAATTTACTACACAAAATAAACAAACCAACTCTATTAATTTACTACACAGAATAAACAACACAACTCTCATAATTTACTACACAAAGTAAACAAACCAACTCTCATAATTTACTACACAGAATAAACAACACAATTCTCATAATTTACTACACAAAATAAACAAACCAACTCTCATAATTTACTACACAGAATAAACAACACAACTCTCATAATTTACTACACAAAATAAACCAACTCTCATAATTTGCTACACAGAATAAACAAACCAACTCTCATAATTTACTACACAGAATAAACAACACAATTCTCATAATTTACTAACAAAATAAACAAACCAACTCTATTAATTTACTACACAGAATAAACAACACAACTCTCATAATTTACTACACAAAGTAAACAAACCAACTCATAATTTACTACACAGAATAAACAACACAACTCTCATAATTTACTACACAAAGTAAACAAACCAACTCATAATTTACTACACAGAATAAACAAATACCAAGTCATGTAGCAAAACTTGTTTTAGGTATGTGAAGTGTTAAAATAATCACATGCATGGAGAAACTGATAACCTATCTTTCCCCTTACTGCAATAGTCCCTGATGGTTATTACTGACTGTAACCTATTAATACATGTTAAGATCTATTTGTCCTAATTATTACTTCAAAGGTTGTTGCCGAATATGCTACTTTGACTCCTATAATTACAACTTACTTCCTCTAGCAGTACCAATGTAACCTGATCCAGCAGCTTCGGCAACTTGTCTTGTTCCAAATGTTAAGATCTATTTGTCCTAATTATTACTTTAAAGGTTGTTGCCGAATATGCTACTTTGACTCCTATAATTACTTCTGTACTTCCTCTAGCAATATCAATTTACAATAGCAACTACTTGAGACTGACATAGTTAAGAGCTTTACATGTCTGGAGACAGAGACAGTTTGAGGACTGCTAGCAGAGACAGTCACTGTGTTTTATGACTGGAATATGAAACTAAACCAGGATACAGCATCTTGTTTCAGGATCTGTACAAACATAACTACATGAGAGCGAAACAATGTGTTCTTTACAAAATGTAGGTATGGCTGTTTTTAAACTCTATCATCATCAAGTGCCACATTCACAGTGGAGGTCAGCTTTCATAAGTCTTCAAAACCCTATGCCCTGCATCTTCATGGTGCATTCATAAAGGCCTGTTCCTGTCCATCTCTTCTTGATTTCCACCCATTTGTTACATTGTTTTGCTCTTGCTACTTCCCCTCCATCTTTCCTTCCAGCATATCCTTTAACAAGGAGCTGCGTCTCTTTAAATAGCTGAAATACCTTAACTGTCTGACCTTAATCTCACTCAGTTATGTTTTCTTCAACCCCAGTTTCTGTAATATTTCTTTCTTTCTTTTCTTATCCTGCAGTTACATTTGCAAGAAGACAAGTTGCAGAAGCTGCTGGATCAGCAAAGCAGTCCTCTGTCTGCCTGTCGGAGCTCCGATCCTAGACCAGTTAGTGACAAAGGCTTAGGCCTGGTCTGCCTTGCCATGAAATTTTATCTTTAGGTTGCATCTCCTTGCACCAGGATAAGGCTTGCATCCTCCCAGTTGCCTTCCTCTGTCGAAGCTGTAGGCACTGTTGGGTGTCAGGTTTAGTGAGCACCGCCCAACATTCGCTAACAGACAGCAGGTAGTACCATCGTCTATCATACGGTAGCTCAGTCACATCTAAGACCTGACAAAGGCCATACAATAATGTGGAGTAAATGAAACATTTGATCACTGTTGTTTTTCAATGTGTATCCCAGCTGTTGAGACGTGAGAAGTTGTTTCATTCTGTTGAACATTGCTTTGGCTATTTCTGTTCTCTTTCTGATTTCTTTGAGAGTTTCCATGAAAATCGATTTCACCACCTGCCTTGCACTTCAAAGATCATAGGTTCGATTCTGACAAACGTTGTTCTGTTCATGGGTGCAATTTTCTCTGAGACTCTTTGGGGGGGGGGGGGGGGGGGGGGGGGGGGGTCATCACTGGAGCTTTGCATATATTGTGCTTTGTGCGATGCTTTCGGTATCCGCCCTGCGGAAAGACACTGAGCTATGTGAGATATAACCTGGTGCAATGATGTTAATCTTCTTGCTTTTTTTGTGTTAATTTGCCTCACACCTGCCATCGTGGTGAAGGGGTTATGGACGTGATTCGTAATCCTGTATACCTGGGTTCAAAACACAGCGGTGCTGGTTTTTTCAAAAAAGGTATAGGTACCTGTCGGTCAGAAAGAAATGGCAAACTACTGAACTCCCAGGAATCACGAACAGCCAAAATGCTGGGGGTGACTGCTACATCCAGTGAAGGACATGCAACTAAATAAGAAATACGAATGTAAGAAAAACCATTGGCTTGTTTAAGTATTTTTCCTTACACTGTAATTGTTTCAGAATTGACTTAGTGCTTTGTTTGCTGATAAATAGCTTTTGTTTTCTTTAAATCTGTCTAAACCATTTTCACTACTTCGTTTTGTTTACTCGGTGTACAAAGTCTTGGAGATCCTATTTTGTTTCAGCCAATAAAAGTGAATCATCTGCATATCTATTGTTCGTTATCAATTTTCTTCCATTGCTGAGTCTTGGTTTTCTCTCTAGCTAAATATTTTCTTTTCTTAAAAATTTTACAGGTAAGGGGATAATACATGTATGCACCCGACGAGATGCAGTGAAATTTGCCAGGCAATAAATCATACAAACCTATCGTTTGTGACGTCTGTGTGTAGATGTGTTCTCTGTATTGCTAAATGGTTTCCATTTTGTTTTTATATTTTCCCTGACTTCTATCTATGTTTCATTCATTAAAGGTTCTTGCAGTGCAGGTAACTGTTATTCTATTTTTGTTTGTTTGAGCTTTTCAACTGTACATAAAAGTCCATTGTTGTATCCTTAATCTAACTACATAGTATATCCTAAATCTATACACATAATATATCCTAAAATTATCACCATCCAGTGCCTTGTCCTGTGCAGAACTTGTGCCCATAATAGTATTTTAAAATGTCTCACTACAATAAGCCAGATGCCCTACTTTTGTTCCTGTCATTTGTAAATTATTTATTATATCTTGAATCCATTTACATTGTCGTTCACCTCCATAATTATCTTTTCCAGACATTCTCATCTTCATTTTTTTTTTTACATACCCAAAATATTTAATTTTCCTAAATTTTATTTGTCTTAATAATCCATTCATCATCCGCTCTGTGGCAAAGGGGTTATGAATGCAATTTGCAATCCCGTTCGAAACACAACTGTGGGCAATTTGACAGCAAAATGCCCTGCACTGGTTTTCATACAATGGTATTAATGCCAGTCGTTCTGACAGCAAAGGCAAACTACTGAACATAAACTTGCCAAGAAAACACAAACAAGAAATAAAAATGCTGGGATTAACTGTGACGTCCTGTAAAAGATATTCAACTAACTTTATAACCAGTCTGCTTCAACATTGAGTTCTTGTTGGATAAAGCTGTTTGTTCTCTTTTTCATGCAAGGAATTGTTAACAATCTTCTGTAACACTCATATTCAAAGGTGCATATGTGCTTTTAAGCAAATTTGTTAAATGTCTGTAAAATTTTTTCGATTGCTAGTTCTCCTGAAAGAAGATACAGGGGTTGGCCAACAAAATGGACAAAGGACTGTGAAAACAACTTGAACATGAACACGCCCCATGGCAGGTCAACTGGCAAAATCAAGAAATTCTTTGACTGGCTTTTTGAGAGAGTGACATTCTGCTAAGGACCTACTACATGATGGTGACGTCAATGCCCATACAGACTATATAATGATACCTCCCATACAGGCTACACAATGATACCCCCCCCCTCACAGACCACACAATAATACCCTCCCCCTACACACAGACTACACAATATTACTCCAAACACAGACTACACACTGATACCTCCCATAGAGACTACAAAACTATATCAGCCACACAGACTACACAATGACACCTCCCATACAGACTGCACAATGATACCTCCCATACAGACTACACAATAACCCCCATACAGACTAAACAATACCTCCCATGCAGACTACAAAAGTATATCAACCGCACCGACTACACAATGACACTTCCCATACAGACTACAAAAGTATATCAGCCACACAGACTACACAATGACACCTCCCATACAGACTACAAAAGTATATCAGCCACACCAACTACACAATGACACCTCCCATACAAACTGCAAAAGTAAATCAGCCACACAGACTACACAATGATACCCCCATACAGACTACACAATGATAACCCCCCTCCACACCATAAAGACTACACAATACCACCCCCCTCCCCACATGGACTACACAATGATATCCACCACACAGACTAAACAATGATCACCACACAGACTGCACAATGATACCTTCCATACAGGCTACAAAATTTAATAAGTAAGTCACAAATGGCCATAAAAAAATAATTACATATGATAACAACTTGAAACCAGTTTATTTTTATACATACACTGTCCCTTTATTTCTCAACATAATTTCCACCAACATTGATGCACTTATACTATCATTTTATTAGTCCTCCCAAACAGGCTGCATAGAACTGTGTGCTTTGTTTTCATTTACCGGCCATCCCACATAACTGTGTGACTTACTTATTGACTCGCCCTCATAACTTTTTCTACCCAGCTATGCAACGCTTTACGGGACAAACATTTGTCAGCATAAACACTGACGCCGAAGTTGAATGTGAAGTGAAACCATGGTTTAGAAAACAGAGCACGCAGTTCTATGAAGCTTGTTTGGATGGACTGATAAAACGATAGGATAAGTGCATCAATGTTGGTGGCTGATATACTGTTGAGAAATAAAGGGACAATGTACGCATAAAAATAACCTGGTTTCAAGTTATTATCATATTTAGTTATTTTTCTACAGCCATTTGTGACTTACTTATTAACTTACCCTCGTATATCAGCCACACAGACTACACAATGATACCCCCCCCCCCCTACATGGACTACACAATGACACCCACCACACAGACTACACAATGATAACTACCAAACAGACTGCACAATGATACCTCCCATACAGACTACAAAAATATATTAGCCACACAGACTACACAATGATTTCCCCCCCCCCCCCCCGCCCCCAATACAGAATACAAAAATATATCAGCCACACAGACTACACCAGTGGTTCTCAACCTTATTTGGCCCATTTCCCCCTTCACCATATTTTCAGAATGCCATCCCCCCCCCCCCTTCCTATCAAAAATTTGGCCCGTTCCCCCTTCACCGTATTTTCAGAACGTCATCCCCCCCCCCCTCTTTCATATTTCCTATCAAAAAATCCCCCCACCCCTACACAGTATACGTAAAAATGGAAGGTAAATGTAATAGCATATACTAAAACAAGTCTAGACATCCACATAAAACATTATTTGTGGGTCTACTTACTTTATAAAATGAGGTTTAGAAGGACGAGACATACATAACTGTAAAGTATGAAGGGAAAAACTATGTCAAGTAATCGGTTCTTGTATTAACACGATCTTGAAATGGTCTTCATTCCCCCCCTGGAAACCCTGAAATTCCCCCCTGGGGGGGAATTCCCCACTGGTTGAGAACCACTGGACTACACTATACCCCGGCACAGACTATACAATGATACCCCCCTCCCCCACAGACTACAGAATGATAACCACCACACAGACTACACAATGATGTGTTTTGTTGTTTGTCCATCAAGAATGATGATGACCATTCATTTCATCCAGTAGGGTTGAAAGTTTGGAGCCATGAGTTCTAAGATGGCCATTTTGGCTCATAATGTTCTTTAACAATGTGGCCAAAGAATGCTTGACATTCCAGGAGGAGGATCTCCTGCAGTGGTTTTTCTGACCAGCCTTTTTTTCACAGCTCTTGCAGTCCTGTTTGCTTCACAAGTGACTAAACCTTTCGGTCTTTGGCAGCAGTCTCCCAAGTGTCATGATGAATTCCAAAAGCTTTCAGTGAGATTTTCAGAGTGTTTTAAAGCGTTTCCTCTGACCGCCTTGAAAGCGTTTCTTCTGACCGCCTTGGAAGCATTTACCACAAGGCAGCTAACCATAAAAAAATCATTTAGGGAGCCTGTGATCTGGCATGCGAGTCATGTGACCAGCCCATGGAATCTGATTCTTCATTAGTAGAATGTGGAAACTGGACATGGACGCTCTTTCTAGGACTTCAGTGTCTGGGATCTTGTCTTGCCATTTAATCTTCAATAGCTTCCTAAGACAGACTGTGTGGAAGTGGCTTAATTTCCTAGCATGTCGCTGGTAAAAAGTCCATGTTTCACAATCATATAGCAATGTAGGGCTGCAACGACACATACCACACAATGGTACTCACTCATACAATATGGTGACACCAAAATATCCCAACACCCACAGCAATTTTTTTTCTGTCGGGGGGCAAAACGAAAATCCTAACCTGCACAGTTCATGGCGACTGCACTAGCCAGGCGGCCTTAATTCCTCAGGCTCAAAGACCCCCCTGCCATATACCGCAAGGTACTATAGTGGCAGTAAATGACAGAAATGACAATGAACCACAGTGATCCTGTGCTGGCACCCTACCTAAAGAGACAACACAATGATGTCCGATTTCATCATATGCAGACACACCACATGTACCACACAATGATGCCAATACTCACACAACTAAACATTTGTTGACACCTTATGATGACCACACAATGATGCCAATATTCACACAGCTAAACATTTGTTGACACCTTATGATGACCACACAATGATACACCACTTTATCATATCCTGACACACTACACAATAATATTGATACCCACACTGATATTAATTATTATTAATATTATGCTCAGACACCACACACTGACCATACAATGATAGTTACACTCACACCGATCATATGCTAACACACCAGACAGTTCAGTACAACTGACACACCGTCACAGCTGACAGAGCATATCAACATGGACGCAAACACTATTTGCCAAACATCCAACAGTCCTTGAAACAGTACGTGGACAGAAGACACAGCAGAACAAACAACAGATCACACTGCCATTATTCACACTAAAGAAACTACTTCCAGAGTGAAGACTGTTCACTGTTCGTGGACAGAGCACACAGATATTCACCACATACGGCCACCATGCACTTTGTTTAATTACAAACATACACAGTAATATGCATTCAGGGTAATAAAAGTTATTAAAAGTAAAAGTAAAAGGTGCGAAAACTGAAATGAAACTGAACAGAAAAATTGAAACACGACGCAGTCGTAGTTGAAGTACTTGAAGTTGGCTGCGACTCAACTAAGGTGACGTTGGAAGTTCAAAGTTACATTCAACTTTGATCAGATATTAAACTGTAGACATGACACAACTAAATTCCCTGGCCTACTATATTACGTGCCGAATCTAAGATGAACCGAGAAGGTGAATCCACAGGCTGACACAACAAACAGAGGTCTGTAAGGTAAACCGGAACGGGGGCATGTCGCCGGGTATGACAACACACATTCTGTTATCTGGATGTTCATTGGATGATCTCTGGCCAAGTGTCCAATCAGCGAGAGTGTAAAGGTAAATATTAGCCCGTGGAACACATGTTTATTTAACTCCTTTTCGTTCGGGGAGAAAACAGTTAACGCAGGAGGTGGGGAAAGTGGACTGAGATATTGCTTAAAACTACACGAGAGAGAAGGAGTCAACTTATTAATCTAGGATAGAGTGGAGTAATTGCATTTACCCTTCTGAATTATAATTGGGATAAATAGTCTACTTTCATTTCACTATGACTGCATGTCAGAAAGAGTGATGAAATGTTATGTTATTTGGAACCTGCCCTGGCAGTGAATCATGTAATACGAGCGGCCCCTGAGGAAATCACGAGCCCTTTAAAAACAGATAACGTGGTTTCTAGACCAATGTTGCGGATACGTCGGATTACCAGTGTACCTAACAAATAGTGCCTGGAAAATGCGAATGAACATAGAACAGTATATACAACTATCGGAGAGTTAGTTAGTCGACAGCACATCGAAGCATTCAGTCCATAAGTGCTCAGACCCCCCACCCCCCTCAGTAAATCCGGCAGCGTGTATCGACCCACGACACTAACTCTGTGTTGGTTTATTAATCTTCTTTGGCTTCCTGCATAGTGTTCTTGTTTGGCCACACCTCTTTTAACTTGCAGTTCTCGCAGTCTGACCATGGTTGTAGTTTTGTAGATTCAGTCATCACTTGGTTCTCGCAAACGTCGTACGTCTCGTAGAGTTTATCAGCCTGCTCCGTGGCTCGTCGGCCCTCCACGGTAGCCTTACCTGCAAGTCTGTCAGTCTGCTTATTTCCTCGTACACCCGCATGCCCTGGCACGAAAATGAAACTACTCTTTGCTAGGCGTGACCTCCCCAGAGACTTCAGTTCTTTAAAAAACTTTCTGGATTCGTTTTTCTGGTGATTAGTTTCCATATCTTTGATTATATTACTCATATAATCTCGCTTCTGCTGCCGACCTATTTTTGTAGCCTCTTTACATTCAGTTCTATATTGCTCTTCATTTTGGATGTTGTTGATGTCATTTAACCACAACTGTCTGGCATTCTTTTTCCTAATGACTGCTTCTTCACATTTTTGATTGAACCATCTGTTCTTTCAATGCGTGGTTAACACACCGAGGCATTCTTCTGCGGTAGTTTGAATTGTATTCTTGATATTCAACCAAGTTTGGTCAACGCTTTCCTCCAACAGGTTTTGTAGAATTTCACACTTAAATTTTATTTCATCTGCAAATTTCTCTTTGACTACAGGCAAGCTTCGTGCAGAGTGACTTGCTTCGCTTCGGAAGTCACGGGTGACAAGCATCGTCTGGATCTTTTCTCCGGGGCATGCTGGTGTATTGGGGAATGAACAGGCGGACAGATTGGCTGACTGCAAAACTTGGTGGAGTATTGATGCATGATAAAGCAGACGTGGTTGCGGCCTTCTGGGAGCACGTGTACACCTCGGAGGGGCAAATGGATCACCATGGGTTGGCAAGAATGCGATAGCGAGGGGTGAAGAGGGGATTTGGCCAACGATCGACGCTCAGAAAAAAGGCAAGACGGACATATAATCAGATTGCTACTGGTACTATTAGTGTTGGAACTCTTCGCCGGCTGCTGAGGATGGGGACGGAGCGCTTATGGGAATGCCCCGAATGCTGTGATGTCGGTTCCTAAATCAATCAGTCAATCAATTTCTCTTTGACTGTAATTTCTTATCGTTTTTCTCTGTTAAATGTTGGGTGTAACCTTTGTAGTTTAGCATAGAAAGCTCTCTTACGTTTTATTTTTATTTACGAAGAAGTGGTCGCCGTGGCACTCAGAACCTCTATAACTTCTAACTTGTTGTATGTTTGATGCATTTTTGTTGTTAATTCAAATATTTGACTATAGGTTCTCTTGTCACATTATTTCCAAGTTTGTTTATGTATATCCTTTTTTTTTTTTTTTGCAGTCTGGTACTGCTGATCTGCAGTTCTTTGGCTTCTGCTAGGTTGATGACTCTCCATCCATTCTCATTTGAAGTTGTATGTAGGCTTTCCATACCGGCAACTTTTTAATGAGTTTGCTCTCAACCTATTTTTGCATTGAAGTCTCCCAGCACAATCATGATGTCCTGTTTGGGAGTTTCTTCTATGACATCTTCCAGATCATTATAAAAATCTTCTTTAATATCATCTTCTTTCTCTTCAGTAGATGCATGTACGTTAATCATCGTTATATTTTCCATTTACATTTTATTCGTAATTTACAAATCCTGTCATTAACAGCTTTAAAGTTTAGAACGTTCCCCCATAACTCTTTTTGATGATCCTGTTCCTAATTCATGTTTATTTTGGGTGTTTCCTCCATATATTACAATAATTCCAGTTTGCTCTGAAGTACCCTCTCCTGGCCACCTTATTCCTTGAATTGCTGTTATATCCATTTGATATTCAACCAGCTCCCGGGTTAGTTCTTCTGCCGCTCCAGCTCGAAATAGTGTCCGTACATTCCATGTTCCAAATCTCAAAAGTCCTTTAACGTTCCAAGGTCGTTGTCCAAATAAGTCAGTCCGAATTCGAGGCTTGTTTATCTGTTTCGTAACAAAATAGTTTTTACAAAGGTGGGGATGTTAACCCCACGCTTCAACCTCCAACCTGGAGGACCCGGGTGTTTCTCTTTGTCTGTTCTCTACCCTTTGACCTGTCCTGCTTGGGAGGCCCTGCTGGTAATTGCGCTACCGCCGGCATAGCTCTCAGGGTCATTGAGAAACTCAAGCTCCCCCACCACGCCAAGGTGGAAACACCATCGGGGGAGAGGAAGAAAATACAATAAATGCTTTGTATATACTGAGAACAGTAATTGAACGTTCTATAGAAGTAAACAAAGATCTACACCTTTGCTTCATTGACTACTGACAGGCTTTCGATAAAGTGAGACATGATAAGGATGCTTGAAGATCTACAAATTGATGGAAAAGAACCTAGTCTTGTAAAAATCATATATTGGAAACAATAAGCTGCCATAAGTATTGATAATGAAGTAGGTCAATATCACCCTATTAAGAGAGGTGTGAGACAGGGATGTGTAATGTTTCTAAATCTTTTTTTCCTGTACAGTGAAAATATTTTCAGAAATATAGAAGATATGGAAGGAATCAACATTTGGGGCGATACATCAATAACATTAGATATGCAGATGATACAGTCTTTATTGCAGACAATGAACAGGACCTGCAACATTTAGTAGATGCGGTTGTTGCACACTGTGAAGAATTAGAATTGAATTGTAAGAAAACATAGATTATGATCATCGCTAGGAAGGAAGAAATACCACAGAGTAATATACAAGTAAATGGGTATATTCGTAAACAAGTGAATCGGTACAGCTATCTGGGAACAGTCATAACATATGATGGGAGATGCCTTGAAGAAATTAGAATAAGAATTGCCATTGCGAAGGTAGCCTTTTTGCAAGATGAAAAACATACTGACCAATAAAAAAGATATCAATTGAAACGAGAAAAAGAGTGTTGAAGTGCTACATAGAACCTATACTTTTGTATGGATGTTAAGCGTGAACAATGAGCAGACAAGCTGAAAAATATCTGATGGCTGTAGAAAAATGGTTTCTGAGGAAAATGCAAAGAATACCATGCACAGACAGAAAAACCAATGAACAAGTCCTGTAAGAAACAAATGAAGATCGTAAACTGATTAGAGACATTTGACGTAGACAGTCAAAATTGCTTGGGCATGTTAGTAGACGACATGACTTAGAGAACTTGGTAACAACTGGCAAGATCGAAGGGAAGAGACTAAGGGGAAGACCAAGAAGTAAATACCTGGATGGCGTGGGCACGTAACATGGTCGAGACAGAGACATGGAGCTGATCCACGACTGTGGTGATCGAGTGAGATGGCAAAACATGACCGCCCACACTTATCGGCAAGACACATGATGGATTGAAGCATCATAACGCTGTACAAGAATAAGGGGGATCGGAGTGACTGTAACAACTATAGGGGTATCTCATTTATGTGTATCGTTGGGAAAGTATTTGCCAGAATTGTTCTGCAAAGACTTCAATTCCTGGGAAATCAAGTCTATCCCGAATCACAGTGTGATATTCGACGGAACCAGTCTAACATTGACATCCTATTCTCATTGCGACAAACGCAAGAAAAATGCCGTGAACAGAATCGACCACTGTTTTTTGCCTTCATCGACCCCAAAAAGGCATTTGATTTCGTCAGTCGTGAGGGTCTGTTCAAAGCACTCAAGAAGAATGGCTGCCCACCAACTCTTCTGTCCATTGTGGAATCGTTACACACAGGCATGAAGGGTATAATCAAGTTTGATGGTGCAACTTCAGAAGAGTTTGAAATCAAGAGTGGTGTTAAGCAAGGTTGTGTTAGTTAGTTAGTTAGTCGACAGATCATCCTCGTTGCACATCGGACCATTCAGTCCATAAGTGCTCGGATCCCCTCCTCAGCAAATCCCGCAGCGTGTAGCGGCTAACGACGCCAGTTCTGTGTTGGTTTATCAATCTTCTTTGGCTTCCTGCGTAGTGTTCTTGTTTGGCCACCCCTCTTTTAATTTGCTGCTCTCGCAGTCTGGCCATTGTTGTAGATTCACAGTCATCACTTGGTTCTTGCAAAAGTCTCACTTCTCGTAGAGCATTCAGAATGTCAGCCTGGTCCATGGCGCGTCCGCCCTCAACAGTAGCCTCACCTGCGAGCTTGTCAGCCCGCTCATTTCCTTGTACTCCCGCATGCCCTGGCACGAAGATGAAACTAATCTTTGCCAGCCGAGACCGCTTCAGAGGCAGCAACCATTCTCTTCGGATCGACCCCTCCTCTATCCTCTTGATCATGTTCATTGAGTCGCTAAGGAAACAAGCCCTAGTGAATGTCCTAGTGAAGTCCTAGTGAAGGTTGTGTACTATCCCCACCCTCTTTTCTAATATATTTTTACTTCTACTGAAGTATGCCTGATCAGGATGGGGGTATATACATTCACTAATGCTGAGACGGCGGCCTCTACAATGCTCAGAGGTTGAAAGCCAAGACCAAAATTAGGAGGGTACTGAAAAGAGAATTGCATTTTGCAGATGATGCTACAACTTCGACTATCTATATTCTCCAATGCTTGTTCTGAACAATTAGTACAAAGAAGACACGGATTATGTCACAAGGTGCACATGGGGTACCATCTTTCATTACTGACGATGCTGAACTGGAGATAGTAGACCATGTTACATATCCAGGATCAGAGGTAAATAGCAAATTATCCCTTGATCAAGAAATCAACTTCAGGATTGGTAATGCAGCAACAGCAATGAACAGGTTAACAAAAAGAGTCTGGGAGAGCAGGAAGCTTACTGAAAGTCCTTGTCTATCAAGCCTGTGTCTTTAGTACTCTTCTTTATGACAGTGAAGCCTGGTAATCTTACTCACACCAAGAGAAGCATTGCACGGCTTTCATATGAAGTGTCTGAGAAGAATACTTGGTATTGAGTGGCAAGACAAAGTCACAAATACTGAAGTATTGGAAAGATCAGGTTGTGTGACGGTTAGTTCAATGTTCAGTCTTGGTATTTTCGGCATGAGTCCGGCATTTTCGATCTCGTCTAACTATTAGTGTTGGAACTCTTCGCTGGCTGCTGAGGATGGGGACGGAGCGCTTATGGGAATGTCCCGAATGCTGTGATGTCGGTTCCTAAATCAATCAATCAATCGATCTCGTCTTCTGATTTGCCATTTGATGATATTATACTTCCTAGGTACTTGAAACTCTTTACTTGTTTCAAGGGATGTTTGTTTAGGTGAACCGTTGTTGCTTTTTCTTCTTTAGTTACAGTCATTACCTCTGTTTTACTTATGCTAATTTTCATGTTATGTTCCCTAAACATTTCATTTAGACTATTCATGTGGTCCTGTAATTCAGCTTCTGATTTTGCTATTAGTGCTTGGTCGTCCGCAAACAGGAGTTCTCTAATGGTTAGATTTGCAGATGATTCTTCATCCGTGTTATCATGCGGTGTTCTTGTGTTCTCTGTTTGACTGGTTTCTTTACTTATGTTGAACATATGTTTCTTGTTATGAACAAGAAAGGGGACAGGACACAACCTTGTCGTACTCCGGATCCTATGGTGAAGGGTTCTGAGTGTCCTCCAGTTGCTCTCACTATGCATTCACTGATTTTGTATGTCGGATACGTTGGGTGAATCTCAAAGTGATAGAGAAAAACTGAAGTACCTCTCTCCCAATGTGATCCCGCCCGTTGTAAATATATTAGCCTGTAGTGGCTCAATAGTTTGAATTCATAAATAAAGTCTCGGAGAACCAAGGAAATCCCCAAGGCGAATAATAATAATAGTCCTGTGGATTTTCCTTACCCTTCCTCTTCGGCTAATTAATTAATATCTAGGGTATATCAATAAATGATAAGAATAAAGTAAACAATCAAAGAATTCTTCACAACTCACAGTGGAAATGTAATCTCTTCAGATTTAATAAACACCAAACTGGGGTATTGGTTATTCTGTCAAAGAAATAATAATCTCTTCCAAAGGCCACGATGTAAATATATAATATTAATGCCCCACACATTCACTTCAACAAACTACCAACATACATCTTAGTTAAACAGCATGTTGAGAAATATAAATGTCTTTGTAGAATTGTACAAAGTATAAGATCTATATTAAACTCAAGTCTATTCCTATTTGAATCTGTGGAACCCTGTTGTAAAGAATTTTCAGTGCCACAAATATCTTGAGTTAATAGATGAGTGTTGATCTGGTCTAGGTAGGTGGTTATATGTTTAATTATCCACTCATGGGTTCAAGTAAAGTTTCCCTGTTCAATCTAGGCTGATACCATTTTACCTCTCTTGAGTGGTTAGTTGAAACTCTTGCAGGTAGTTTGTCAACAACCCATGTGTAAGGCATCATCAGATTACTTCTCCCACACCACACAAGAAACTTGCAAGTCGTGTGAGAGGAAATAAATGATACATTTTATTGCCGTTGGCTCTTTACAAGTACATAACAGTCGCTATCAAACCACACACAAAGCCACAGAATTGCCTATCACTAGTTTCCTAAACTCTAATGCTATCTCTATCTATTTGGTTACACAAAACTCCTATCAACACTAAAACGAGGTGCTCGCTACAAAGTCAGTCCCCAGTCTGACTTTCTTACTCGCGTGGCTACACAGCACGCGGAAGGACCTTGAGGTGTCCTTCGGCTTTTTGCGTGCCGTGGTACCTGGCACGCTTACGTTAGCTGTCTTCTGTTCAGTGGCAATCGTGGCTATCACGTAGGCGTGATTCTGTCGTGACCAGAGTGCTAACCATCTGGTCAACGTCTCCGTGTCTCATGAGAGAACTAGTTAATAGTCCCCCATTCTATCACCTACCCTGCCCTGATATCGGGGCACTGTATCACCTCTAATCTATTTGAGGTTGACCACTCTTCCCGGTGGTGTTCTATCTTGAGGCAGACCTCTGGCCTCATATTTCAGTCTTTGACACACACCCTCCCCTCTTGTGTTGCGTCATCAACTTTGACTCATTGGTTGTGACGCAAGGGGTTTCTAAAAAATTAGTGTCTCTAATTTTTTGTCAAAGACTGTAGATAACCTGGCTTTGGGTAACTCCATAGACTTCTACTGACTAATGTCACAATGTAGTATCACTTTGCTTGGCTACTGGCAATCGCCACAAACTTGTCTGGTTGGCGTGAGCCCTATTCTCAATCGCAATATTATATTAATTAGAGGTATGTCTGAACCGGACCGTTGTCTTATAAGACCTGCCCTCCAATAGTAAATTAACTTACTACCCATACAAAGTTGACTTTCTTAGGGTCAACACATGAATTGCTTCATGTCCCCCCATATAATATTAAACAACCATTACCCAAGCTGTGTGCGACAGGCTTTACCTATCTCGCTTCCGCGTGTAAAGTTATATTTCACTGTTAAGTTAGTGTTTCGTTGTCTATTATGTCCCCTGACCCGGAGTTATCTCCCTTTGATCTATAAAATATGTATGCAATTTATATGTTTGTTTTTCTGGTTGTTTGCGTGTTTGGATGTAATTAATAATATAATCTAACTTCTAACATGTGTATCTTAACTATCATGTGTATGTAAGTTAGTTTTCAAGTGCCATAATTCGGTTGAATGAGGCCACAAAGAAGTGTATCACACTAATTAGTGACTACATCTCCGTCTTATGGGACTTAAAATACTTTCTCTAAGATCTAAACTAAACTACACACAACACATTCATCACAGCACACTTTCAACAAAGAAAGCACACATTTGACGCAGACAAAAAATAAAAAGTCGCTTTGAGCGGCAGAAAAATCCGCTGACCGATCTCACTCTCTCTTGTATAATTTACATTCACTCTCACTTTCACACTTCTGTCACACTTCTTTCACTTTCACACTTCTGTCACACCTCTTTCACTTTAACACTTCTGTCACACATTTTTCACCCTCCCAATTATTTAAAAACTTTGGAGTGACACTGTACACGTTTGGCTCAGTTTGCAAAAAGTTGAGCTCAATGACTGTGCGTAAATCGCTGCACGAGTCATGTATATACAACATATTTACATGTAAGAGCAAGGGTTGATGGTTTATACCCTGGTATTATGACTAACTATATTTTACTGTAATAATATTCTAAATACTGACATACTAATACTACTTCTATAAATGTGTATTTAATGTGTTAACTATTTTATTCTATATTGCCACATTAATCCTAAGATATGCTTACATTCATCTTAATATTTATCTAATTTAAGGGATGTAATCTAATTATTTAAAATGGCATTGATGTGAGATGAGTTATGTACCTTTCTGAAATGGGTAATGTGAAATGTATTAAGTTACGTACTTTTCTAATATGGGTGATGTGAAATATAACACAATTATAACTAATGTTTTTAAATGAAAAAAACTATATGATTGATATTCTTAATCTAAATGATGTGAATGATGTATGTTTAATTGTATAATCTTTTTATCCTATTACGGTGTAAACTAATCATACTACTAAATGATAACGTTTGTTAAATGGATTGGATCATTAAGATGGAATGAACTGAAATGAAATGAAACAAAGTGAAATGTAATAAAGTAAATGGTACTATTACTATCTAAATTTATTATTCTAGTTTCTACTTAGTTGTTGTTATGTTTAAATTACTATCATAATCTACTTTTAAGCTAAATAAGTGGGTAAATTAATAATCTATCTAAACCAAAAAAAATTAAAACTATTATCTTGTCTAAATCTAAATATAAATTAAGATGATCTAATCTACCTATAATTTGTTACTATATTAAAACGTTATAATACATATCACAATGAGTATTTATATACATGGTATTTAAATACCTCAGGTTAGTCGTTGCCCTTAATGTTCAGAAAATGCTTTCATTGGCATACTATTTATACAATTGTCCTGGGTATATTAAATACATTACAAAGTCACACTTGTGTCTTATGGGTATTGCACCTGTAGAGTTCGCTTGTGTCGTAGACCACAGTTTTCGTGTCTGTATTTATGTAATGTTCTGACAATGTTTTTCTCTGCTTAACACAAATGATTCACTGGAACACATATGGAGCTTAGCAAGTAATGAGCTGTCCTCGTTCACAAGGTGATATATTTGTTCTCAGAGCAAAGTTCTTATTTTGATGTCTACGGACACATAGTAATTCAATGTTCTTAGTACCTAGTTAAGCACATAATGTCTATGTATTTGTAACATATTTCACATAGAATATTTTACTGTACTAAGTTAACATCTATTACTCTACACTCTTATGTGGAATCTCTGGTATTTCTACCTCAGATGGTCGACTAAGGGTATCAGCCAGAATGTTGTCCTTACCCTTAATATGCTCTATACTAAAGGTGTAATTTTGTAGTATTAGCGACCACCTGTATATACGGTCATTCCGATACACACCACTCTGTATGACCGTGATTGGGGAGTTGTCAGTCTGGACAATGAAGTGAACACCCGCCAGAAATCGATGGAGCTTCCTCACCGCATAGATGACGCTTAGGGCTTCCAACTCTGATATGGAATATCTGGACTCAGCTGGTGTGATCTTACGGCTCACGTAGCAAATCGGGTGGAAGATGCCCTCATAAAATTGGCCTAGTACTGCAGCGATGGAGATTCTGCTGGCATCTGTCCTAAGATAATAAACGAGCCTAGGATTAGGCAAGCGGAGGATTGGTACATTACTAAACAGGATTTTCAATTTTGACAATGCAGAAATTAATAATGCATCTTTGACATCTAATTTTACAGATGCTTTTAAAACATTGGAAAATACACTTGTAATTTCCGCTAAATTTGGTATGAATTTGCTATAGTAATTTACTAGTCCCAAAAGGCATCTGACCTGCTTCTTTGTGGTAGGCATGGTCAGGTTCATAATTTTTGTAATTATTCTATTGTCAGTCTTAAGTTGACCTTGTGAAATGACATGACCCAAAAAGTCAATTTCTTTTAGGCCCAATTCAACTTTGCTCGGTTTGACAGTGAGCCCGAAGAGTCGCAACCTATCAAAGACATGTCTTAGTTTCAGTAAGTGTGTTGTCCAGTCATCAGTATGGACACATATATCATCTATATAGGTCACTGTATTCGTCACTCCATGAAGTAGATCTCTAGTTAAGCGTACGAAAGTGGCAGGAGCATTTCGAAGTCCGAAAGGAAGAAAACGCCACTCGTATAGTCCTAAAGGTGTTGAAAAAGCAGTAAGATGGATGGATTGAGACTGCATAGGGACCTGCCAATATCCCTTAGTAAGATCTAGTTTAGAAAAGATTTTGGAGGTGGACATGTCAAGAATAAGATCTTCGCAGGAAGGGATTGGCTCTGCGTCGATCTTACTGACGTTGTTGAGTTTTCGATAGTCCACACACAGACGAATTGTGGAGTCTTTTTTCTTAACTAGGACGATTGGAAAAGAGTACTCAGAAGTGGATTTCTGGATGATCCCACTAGCTTCTAAATTAAGAATTTCCTTATTTAGATTTTCCCTATAGCTAAGTGGGATTGAGTACGGCCTGCATTTAATAGGCTTAGAGTCCGAAAGAAGAATGGAGTGTTCGATTCTGTCCGTCCTACCTGGAATGTCAGAAAATATGTCTTTGTATTCCGTCACTAATTCTACTAATTGTCGTCGTTGACTGTCTGTTAGTCCCTGTTCTATCTGTATGCTATCTAATGTGGCAGTCTTGTCCACAATAGGAACGGGTAGTTCCATTCCGTCGTCGTCTACCTGATTCAGTACGGTGGTGGTGCTAAGTGCGTATTCTGTATTCTGGCTAGATGTATGGATATCGTCGGATATGCCAGTCTCGCTAACTAGTGTAGTTGCGTTGTGTATGTCTGTCGTCTGATCACTAGATGTGGGTGCACTTTGTTCGTCTGTCTCTACTTCTGTCTGTTGTCGTGAAAAGTAAGGTTTCAGCATGTTGACATGGAATATCTTTAAGTGTCCGTTTATTGATATTTCATAGTCAACATCTGAAAGTTGTTGTATCACCTTGAAAGGCCCTTGCCATGAAGTTAACCTTTTATTATGCTTGTCTGGTAGTAGCACCATTATGTATTGACCAGTTTCAAGTGTTATGGGTCTAGCACCTTTGTTAGGACTGTGATGTCCGAGGATATCTGCACTGTTTACTGGAGTGAAACCATTCTTCTCCTCCCAGACAGATATTTCTTCATCTGTACAGTGCTTTAGCTGGGGCAGACACCCAAGAATTAACTCAGCACAAGGGTTGTCTAGTATTGCACAAGTAAAGGTACCAGAAAGGAACGGGGTGTTTATATGGGCTCTTGCCAGAGGAGAGGTTTCTATATTACCAGAAAAAGTTCGGCATTTTACAGAGTCACCAGTATAATCCTTTGGATTAACAAGTTCCTTTTTCACACCAATAATAGAGCTCCCACTGTCAAGCAAACATCGGCATGGCTTATCATTGACCATCGCAGAGTGAAACAATAGATTGCCTCTGGAGGCTATAACTGCATTTGCATTCTCTACGGAGGATGTTACAAAATGCCCACATTCTAATTTTCCGTCTGCATGAAATTGGTGACATTGGACACAATTGTCAAAGCTTAATACATCGTTCACACAACACACATCTTCAGATTGCTTGAAAGGTAATACATTTTCAATCTCACATTCAGTCTCACTACCACTATCAGAAGATGTATCAATCAAAATAGCATTGTTGGCTTTCATACGTTGGCGGCCCAGACACTTATTTGAATAATGGCCGTAGCTGGAACAAAAGAAGCATTTGATTGCACGCCTGTATGCAGATCTTTTGTTTTGTTGCTTCTTAATAACATTTTCAAGATGCGCCGGATAATTTGGTGATTTGTCACACATAGAATAAGTGTCATGCAAAAGTTGACAGTAAATACATTTTGACACATTCCTATCTTTCTTGTCGATTTTCTGAAAGGGTTTTCTCTTACTTTGATAATTTTTCGGTTGGTCTTTCACAAAGGAAACTACTTCAGAGTCATTTGAGGTCTTAAAAATATCTCTGTTAGAAGAAAAATATGCAGACCCTTTCTTTTCGAACTGCTCTATGTTCTCAATGTCTGACTGCTGTAGAAATTTAGCAAAAGGAGATGGTATAGTGGATATGACATTATCCATGGCTATTAAATTTTTAAGTCTATCAAAGTCTTTTCCTATGTTAGCTGCTTTAAGCCACCTATTTAGTACACTCTGAACATTTGAGACATAATCAATGAAAGTCTCACTAGGTTTTGGTTTTAAATTTGAGAACTGAACCTGATACCCAGGGGCATCAAGTAAAAAGTGTTGCATTATCCTATCATGGATGTACTGATAGTCAGATCTAAGCTCAGTTGGTATTGATTCTATCACTTTAAGGGGCTCACCACTCAGGTTCTTCATATAAATCATAGCCCACATGTCTATTGGAACTTGGTGATATTTAAACTGATACTCGACATTTTCTGTCCAGGCTGATATGGAATCTTCTTTACAATATGGTTTGATAATATTTTTGTATTTATTGAACTTATTTTCTTCTTGTTGACTTTTTAGTTTAGTGGCAGAGATCTCTGCGTGTGAGTCTACATCCATACCTTTCATCTTTAACTGTGTCTCTGATTCTACTTGTATTTGTTTTTCCTTAACTCTTGCCATTTCATCTATCTCTTTTTGCTTTAATTCTTTCTCCTGATCTAATTGCTTTTGCTTTATTTCTTTCTCTTGATCTAATTGCTTTTGCTTTAAATCTAATTCCTTTTGTTTAATTTCCTTATCTTGTTCTAACTGTTGTTGCTTAATCTGTTTGTCACCTTCTAGCTGTTTTTGTTTTGTTATCTCAGCTAGTTCTGCAATCTCCTTTAGGTGTTGTCTTTCTCGTGCGCGTTCATCTTTTTCTGCATCCTCTTTTCGTATACGTTCAGCTGTCTCAGCATCTTTTGCTTCTTTAAATTTCTGATCAGCATATTTTTCTAGCTCTTTACCTGTGTATTGCATTTCTTTACCTGCTTTTACGAAATCAGCTAAAGTAGTCATGATGTTAGGTAATTAGCTAGTGTTGACCTACCCTGAACTCTTTAATCACTTATTTTTCTTTGATATGTTATGGTTCTTATTATCTGAAAGCTACAACTTGTATTTTATGTTTATAACCTGAAATATTTAATCCTGAAAAAACAGAGCACAAAAGTATGCTAATGCATTACAAGCTGAAAAAGAGATGCACTATTAATCACATTGCATGCCAAATATATTGAGTATACTCAACTTAATGTTCCCGAGAACAAGGAACACACTCCGGTAACACAGGTCACCTTGTTTGGCGCTTCGGTATCGCCACGAGTTTTCTATCTAGGTCACCTGTTTGGCACTTCGGCATACATACCAATCTTCTAATCAGCTGTTGTTCACCCTGGTTTACAGAGCAGCAACAATTAACAAATAGCAAACGACATATTATTCGACAATTTGATATATTCACAATGACATGCCCACGAACAAAACAGAATATAGTTTACTTAATATTAAATTGTCAATGTCCTGTCTTCGTTCTAACTGTTTATGCCTTTCGTCACTAACCTAGTTTAATCTATGCAAGTGTTGTGCAGACCAGTCTAATTTGCATGGCCGAAAATAGTGCCATCGTGACGGTAAACAGAAGAAAAAGTACGAAACAAAAATTCAATAACTGCTTTGAAATAAACGAAAATATATTAATATTGTTTAAATAAACAAATATATTCAATTACTAACTCAAATCAACAAATAATAGGTAATATAAAGCACTGATTCAGGCGGGCAGCAGATTACCGATTTGTAAACATTCATATGCTGAATGCCAATGGCGCAGAACAACTGCTTGTCAATCGTAACACGTCAGAGGCGCAGCGCTATTTTTAGCTTGCAAAAATCGATAATGTTGCTGGCTGTGTATCGCTCCGCCAAGAATCATTTTTGATAGTTATTCATAAATAAATAAATAATTACATGAATAAATAACAGAAAATAATAACATCAATACTTACAACTTTGAAGAAACACATGATTTAAGTATATAATATTTTACTAAACACAAATAAGCATTATTTCGTCACGATAGGCACAGTTTCGTTAGCAACTTGTCCTAGTTCTGCACACGTCAACCGTTACTGACACAAATTAAATTCACTACTTCACTATTTGTAAACTTAGTCTAGAGCCGTGGATGAGTGTATTAGCTTGGCTCTTTCGTCCAAGCCACACTTCTGACACCACATTAATCTTCAGCCGAGAGCCGTGGGTGAGTGTATTAGCTTGAACTTTCGTCCAAGCCACACTTCTGACACCACATTAATCTTTGCCTGTCAACAACCCATGTGTAAGGCATCATCAGATTACTTCTCCCACACCACACAAGAAACTTGCAAGTCGTGTGAGAGGAAATAAATGATACATTTTATTGCCGTTGGCTCTTTACAAGTACATAACAGTCGCTATCAAACCACACACAAAGCCACAGAATTGCCTATCACTAGTTTCCTAAACTCTAATGCTATCTCTATCTATTTGGTTACACAAAACTCCTATCAACACTAAAACGAGGTGCTCGCTACAAAGTCAGTCCCCAGTCTGACTTTCTTACTCGCGTGGCTACACAGCACGCGGAAGGACCTTGAGGTGTCCTTCGGCTTTTTGCGTGCCGTGGTACCTGGCACGCTTACGTTAGCTGTCTTCTGTTCAGTGACAATCGTGGCTATCACGTAGGCGTGATTCTGTCGTGACCAGAGTGCTAACCATCTGGTCAACGTCTCCGTGTCTCATGAGAGAACTAGTTAATAGTCCCCCATTCTATCACCTACCCTGCCCTGATATCGGGGCACTGTATCACCTCTAATCTATTTGAGGTTGACCACTCTTCCCGGTGGTGTTCTATCTTGAGGCAGACCTCTGGCCTCATATTTCAGTCTTTGACATAGTTGCTTTCATAATAGTCTTCTTCATCACTCCCCATCAGGAGCTCCCACCAAGAGTCAGACTTGGATCGATAGGGATCCAATCAATTCCTTCCATAAAATGGAATAGCTTCTACATGCATACCGTCAGCAGGATTCAGGCTCCAGACTCGGTTTTAATTGTCCAAGTTTGCTGGCTGTTTATAGGCCGGTATTTCTCTTTCTTTCTTCTCTTGATTTGTTAATCATTAGTAGAGTCATTTAGTAGAATACCCCAGTGGACTGTCCTCTATCTAAACGCCATCTGCAAGCTTTTGTTTTTCACAAACACTTCTGCCGGTCGTTCTCCATTTTTATTACAGCTAGCCCGGCTTGGGCTCTGATGTCATGACCAATGGCATAGCACCTTTTCGGCTATAATTATAATATTGTCATTTCAAATCCAAATCAGCGCTCCGTTTTTTTTTGTTTTTTTTTTTAAATTCAGCTGATGCAGCATTTCATCTTTTGTCTTAACTAACGGCGCTAATTCCTACCTTCTTCAAATGTGAATTTGAGTGTGATGGTGGTAATTGTTGGCTCTGTTGCTAACTGGAGGGTAGTGCGGGGAAATTTAAACAGTGATGTGGAGGTTGGAAAGATGTATGCTACACTGTATAAGCTTCTACATAAGTTTGTTAGATGTGTACTCACTCCATATTGTTTAAGGATTTCCCACACCTTGTTTCTATCTACTCTATCAAATGCCTTTTCTTGGTTGACAAAGGCTAAGTAGAGTGTTTCATTGAATTCGATTGATTTTCTATAAGTAGTCTGTAAGCAAAAATGGCATCTGTGCATCCTTTGTTTTTCCCAAATCCAAGATGCTTCGCTTAGCTGGGGTTCTAAAGTAGTTCGTAATCTTTTCTCAAGAATTTCGCAAAATATTTTCCCACTATGACTCTACAGAGAAATGCCTCTATATTGTATGCAGCCTCTTTTGCTGCCTTTGTTTCTCCACATTGGGATACTTATAGCGTTTCCCTAGTCTCGTGGTGTCTGTTGTTCTACCCAAACATGGTGGAATAGTCTATGTAGCCATGCTGTTCCTACTTCTCTTGCTGCTTTAATGAGTTCATTTGGTATTTCCTCTTGTCCTGGTGATGTGTTAAATGGATCTAATCTGACGGCTTCTATAATTTCTTCTTTCAGTATGTGTGGTTCTAGTTCTTCGGTGGCATCTGTGTCAGTTTCTTGAATTCCTGTGTGGGATGTTGAGAAGTTGTTCGAAGTACTGTTTCCATTTTATTGGATTTGTTTTTGTTCACTTATTAGTTCTCCACTTTCGCTGTTAATTATTTCAGTTGGGTGAAGTGTTCTCCACGGGTTCTCATTGCACTTATCTTTTGTAGAAGTTTCTATCTGCCTCCTTTTAGTTTTTTAAGGATTCTCCCATACTCCTCCCACTCTTTTTGTTTTTCTCTCTTTACTATTCTATCCACATGTCTTCTCGCTATTCTATATTCTATGTAATCGCATTCCTGTTTGCTTTTTGACAACTTTTTATATTTTTGTGTGTGGTCTTTTTCAGCTTTCTTTACCTCTGCGTTCCACTAACTTGTTATTTTTTTTTATCCGTGATTGCGTTTTTTCGTGGTCCCACATGTTATTTTTGCAGTATTTAAAATGCTTGATTTGAAAATCTTCCATTCTTCTTCCACTGTCTTTCTTTCTATAGGTAATTTTACAAACATTTCAATTAGCTCTTTTTCATAATGTTCCCTCACTGCCTCGTCTTTGACATTTTTTAAGTTTGCTAATTCGCATGGCATGTATTTTCCTGGTCTTTGCTTTCTTCTACTGATGGTTCTTATTGTGGCAACGACTGCTTTATGATCTGTGTTTATACTTAAGTTGGGCACTGCCATTGCATCTAATATATTTCGCTTTCTGTTATTTCTTGTTAATATAAAGTCAATTTGACTTTTAGTATCTAGATCGTTCCATTTATAGCAGATGTATATTTGGGAGTCTTTGTGTTTATAGAATTTGTTTGCTATATTGAGGTCGTGTTGGTTGTATAGCTCTATCAGTCTACTTCCGTTATCATTTCTTTCATTATGTTGGTCTCCAAATGCTCCAAGATGTTGTTCTATGCCCGCTCTGTTGTGTCCTATTCCCGTAAATATGATGTTGTCATGCTTATCTATTTTATTTATTATGTCATGGATGTCTTCGCAGACGTCCTCGCATTCTTGCTCATTAATGATTTTTACCATTAGTCTTTATGGTATGAAACCAATACGTTTATTAATTAAACAAAAGCAACTAGAAACTTCTATAAAAAGATAATTGCAATGAGAACCAGAGGAGAACCCTTTGGCCCAACTGAAATAATTAACAACGAAAATGGAGAGCCAATAAGTGAACAAAAACATATCCTAATAAGATGGAAACAGTAGGCCTACTTCGAACAACTTCTCAATATCCCATCAGACGTCACAAGAATTCAAGAAACCGACAGAGATGCCACCGAAGAACTAGAACCAGTCATACTGAAAGAAGAAATTATAGAAGCCATCAGATTAACCCCATTGAACAAATCACCATTCCAAGATGAAATACCAAATGAACTAATTAAAGCAGCAAGAGAAATAAGAACAGCATGGCTACATAGACTATTCAGCCACGTTTGGGTAGAACAACAGACACCAAGAGACTGGGAAAACGCTATAATTATCCCAATTTGGAAAAACAGCAGCAAAACAGACTGCAAACAATACAGAGGCATTTCTCTGTTGAATCATACTGGGATAATATTTTGTAAAATTCTTGAGAAAATAGTACGAACTATTATAGAACCCCAGCTAAGCCAAACACAACTTGGATTTAGGAAAAACTAAGGATGCACAGATGCCATTTTCGCTCTTAGACAACTTATAGAAAAATCAATCTAATTCAATGAAACACTCTACTTAGCCTTTGTCGGCAAAGAAAAGGCATTTGATAGAGTAGATAGAAACAAGGTGTGGGAAATCCTTAAACAATATGGAGTGAGAACACACCTAACAAACCTATGTAGAAGCTTATACAACAACAGTGAATGCATAGTGAGAGCAACTGGAGGACACTCAGAACCCTTCCCCATAAGATCCAGAGTAAGACAAGGTTGCGTCCTGCCCCTCTCGTGTTTATAACACATATAGACAACATATGTAAAGAAACCAGCCAAACAGAGACAGCAAGAACACCACATGCCGAGAACACAGAAGAAGAACCATCTGCAAATCTAACCATTAGAGAACTCCTGTTTGCGGACGACCAAGCACTAATAGTAAAATCAGAAGAATTACAAAACACATGAATAGTTTAAACGAAATGTGTAGGGAACATAACATGAAAATTAGCACAAGTAAAACAGAGGTATTGACAATAACTTAACATGAAAAAGCAACAACGATTCACCTAAACGAATATCCATTGAAACACGTAAAGAGTTTCAAGTACCTAGGAAGTATAATATCATCAAATGGCAAATCAGCAGATGAGATCGAAAATAGATGCAATAAGGCAAACCAACTCATTGGCCAAGTTGCACCACTACTAAAGAACAAACATGGGTCAATAACTACTAAGAAAGCACTTTACAGCACAATTTTCCTACCAACTCTATGTTACCAATGCCAAACCTGGACAATGACAGAAAAAGGGAAAAGAAAAATCACAACAACATAAATTAGATTCCTGAGAAGAATACTCAATGTATCTGCCATGAGTCAGATTACTTAAGACCCTAGTAACAGCAACATAGATTGTTGAGACATTAAGAGTGATAAATAATCACGGAGAGTTATAAGGAAAAGACACCGGTAACGGGCTAAAGATAGTGGCCAATCGAGCGGCAGGACGGAGGCCAGGTGATGTGGTTTGAACATAGTTGGCGGACAGTCGAGAAGGCAGTTGGGCCGAGAACACAGGGACGTACACATCGTGGAAATCGACAAGACCAGCGATATCATATGAAGATGTGGACAACGATTCAAAGGTGAATGGGAAATCTTCGAGTCAAGCGGCATAGACAGCGTTTAAGCGTTGTAGAATCCGTGTTACAGCAAGAGCGATGGCCAGTACACACCAGGCTTGTAAACACACGGCAGTACAGAAAACTGGGTGAGCCGTGTCGCTCGCTGGATTGAGGGCCCGGTAATGACGCATTAAAAGCTGTAAGTTGTTGAATTGTGCTAGAAAGTCATTAATTAATGGTGTTATGAATAAAGTCATTTATTCGTTCGGTCGGCTTTTGGAACTGCTATTCGTTGTGCTAGTGGATGTGTTCATTCTGAAGTTGTCAGTGTGCCTACAACATAACCCAGTATAGTAACACTCTGGCAATTATGGGGGATTTCACGGAGACTGAATCCAGGGAATGGAGGACGATACGAAAGTGAGCGATTCTCTCGGGAAAAGTAATCAGCTTGGAAAGTTCTAGTAACAGATCGAAGTAAAGAACACATATTAGAACACGACTAGTGGAAAGCCGGCAACAGTATGAAGCTACAAAGATGCCATTGTATTAATTGTGAACTATAATATGATTTGTGATAGCAAAGATCGGTGTGGAATAAGGAATAGGTGCAACAATGAGTGATGCTCAATAATATCGTAGAAAGAGTTATGAGTATAAACCAGAATAGAAGCTTACGAATTATGAATCATGGCTAGTGGTAGAGCATTGCACGGTTGAACATAGCAACACGATTTGCAAGAAATTGACTCGCAGTGAGCGATAATCAGCAACTCAGGAAAGTGATCTCTAGCATCAAATAACACTGAAAGGTGAAGTGTGAAATGTGATTAAAACCAAAGAACATGAGTGGTCAAATAGGAAGCAGTGATTAATATCAAATAACATGGAAAAGGGATGTTGAAAAGCAAAAGTAATACTAATAATGCGTGCCGACTTGATTCAGGTGAGGGTCAAAGTGAGTGTGAACAATAAGACTATCACAACGATATGAGGGTGCTCGAGAAGGTGTTGTTTAACAGCAGGAGGGAAAACAGTGTGTGAATACTACAGACGTTATCTGATCTCTTTAAGAACATTGCCGACAGTGAAAATAGACATTGTGATGGAAAGTGAACACTTTTCGAAAGGAGTATCAGCAAAGCAAACAATCTGGGCTATCAACCACAGCAGTGGAACCCACGTAGAGTATCAACAGCAATGTTGGTGGCTAATTTAGCAGGGTGCCTATAAAGCACAATATTTCAAGTTCTCCAAAAAAATTTCAAAATAAGGGCGCGCAGCCACATAAATAACATTAATAGGCTGTCTACATGGGCTCCAGGCACTATAGTGCTTTCAAGAACTAATCGCAGTATAAACATTGAGTATTCGTTCCAGATTTATCCACATGGCTATGCAGCGGTATCATAGGGGCTATCTACACCACGGTTGGGGACCCACCAGTTCACCTGACGACCCAGTTGATCCAGTCCATGCCAGTTGAACCGAGTTGGAGCCAGGCTGATCCTCACCAAGTCCTGAAACAAGCGGAGCTGGAGCCGAGCAGTTGGACCAAGTCACCGGGGACACCGGCGCTAGAGATACAAGGTCAAGTTTTCTTATTGATTACTGTGTATATTCTGCTTAGTGGTCCAGGGTCATTGGATACATTTCATGACTATATATATTTGTACCATCATTATTAGGGCTGCTCACTCCACAGGTATTCATTTAGTTAAACGGTTGATAAGTGCCGTTGGTGGTCCAGCAAAGGTATTATTGGTTTGAACAGTGTTACAGCAGGGTCAACACTTTGTTGATGTTATCATAACAAGACAAGCAGCAACATTTGAGTGGTCTGCGTGTACATATAGTAATATGTATACCACTCAGTAGTTACATCATATAACCATGCCTGCATGGTCGGACTTCATAGATTTAGGTGTGAGGTGTGGGTTGACAGTAGGGGTGTACCGGATTTCGGCTCCGGCTCCGGCAAATCCGGAATCCGGCCATTTTTACAAATCCGGCTTCGGCTCCGGCTCCGGCCGGATCTCACTTCATAATCCTGCCAAATCCGGCTTCGGCCGGATTTCAAAAATTTGAATCCGGTACAGCCCTAGAGAAAACACTCATGGCTTTCCTCCAGAAAGAAGGTAGTGATGCTAGGATCAAAGCTATGAAAGCAGCCCTGCTTGAAGCTGTTAGCAGCAGATTTGCGGACATTGAATCCAACAGTATTTACACCTGTGCCACACTACTGGATCCTCGATTCAAGCAGTGCTTCGAACGTGGTAGAAGTGATGCACGAGCCCATCTGCTGTTAGCAGCTAACTCCATTATTGATTCAGCAAACACAGTCAGTCCACAGGATCCATCAGCTACTACTAGTAGTAGTAGTACTAGTGTTTTGACTTCTGTGAGCACTGCCACACAGTACGAGTCCAGCCTATGGAGCTGTTTTGACACAATTGTCTAGGAAAATCCTACCACAGATCGTTCTGCAAGTGCCGAAGGCAACAGCATTAACACAGAGGTGACACAGTATCTGCCAGAGCCACTTCAAACTCGACAGTCAGATCCAGTTTCATGGTGGCATGCCAATAAGCAAAGATTTCCAAGTATGGCTAGACTGGCGCAGGCATTTCTTGCATCACCACCTACAAGTGTGCCATCGGAAAGGCTGTTCAGTACTGCAGGAGACATTATCACTGACCACCGTAGTAGCTTTTTACCACAAAATGCAGAGACGTTGATTTTCCTGAAATACAACTCGTCGCTTCTTGACCCTGAGAGTTCAATTTCACAGCCATAATGAAGACTGACTGACTGTAATAGTGAAATTACTGAATGAATGTATTTCAATAAATTCAATCTGTTCAATGTACTGTTGTTGTGAGTTGTAACTGGGCTGCCAATTTGCCAACTGAAAACAATGTGAAAACTAAAACCTGAAACTGAAAACTAAAAATTAAAATTACTAAATTAGCATTATGTGCTTATGTATTATGTTTCATCTTGAACTTATGGAACTTAATATTACTTAATTACTTATTCTAATGTAAATGTAATTATTTTACATTTAAATGATTTAATATGAGTATATGCCATCATTGTCATGTCTATAGTAATGAACTGCAGTAATGAACAGTCGAGTTACTCCACTCACCTAAGTCAAGTGATGTAGTACGTTATTTTATTTTTAATGTTTTTATTTGAAAATCCGGCTCCGGCCGGATCTCACATCATAAATCCGGCCAAATCCGGCTCTGGCCGGATCTCACTTCATAAATCCGGCCAAATCCGGCTCTGGCCGGATTTCAAAATTTTTAATCCGGTACAGCCCTAGTTGACAGTGACAGAGCTCTAGACAGAACTGCAGAAACAGAACAATAACCAAGGTAACGACCAGCAGAATAGACCCAAGAGTAAAGATCACCGAGCAGATTTCATAGCTTTAGGTGGAAGATGTGGGTTGACAGTGAAAGAACTTAGGACAGAACTCCATAAACGTAAGGAGAACCAAGGTAAAGACCAGCAGAATAGACCCAAGAGTGGAGAACACCGAACTACTCAATATAGACCAGCTCTACAGAGACCAGCTAGGGTAGCTCGATCAGAGCCAGTAAGTGAATGCGACAGAAACCCTAAGCACGACTCGGACATCAGAAACCGTCCTTCCAATAGAGTCGATAGGTGCACAGACTACATAAGCAGTCGAAAATGTTGGGTCTGTAACAGCTGGGACCACGTAGCCAGAGAGTGTAGACTGAGACGATTGACTGAAGAAGAACATGAAAAAAAGACAAACTTAGGATACATAGCGACAGACAGACATAAAAGACCTGCGTGTAGTCAGACAGTGCCTGCACAGAAGTTGAATGCGAGCAGTAGTCATAGCGGGACGTTAAAATCCCACAAAGCTATCGTGAACGGGAAGTTGACCACCTGTGTTAGGAATACAGGGTCGTCAATAGCTGGTGTAGATCATAGCTTGGTCAGGAATAGCGACTACACAGGAGAGAGCTTGACGTGCAGTACCTTCGGTGGTACCGTTGAGAATTACCCTATAGCATGGGTTCACATATCCTGCCCGTACTATGAAGGGAGAATACGAGTAGCAGTGTTGCCTAGTCCATGTGCAGGACTAATGATAGGTAACATACCTGGGGTGACAGAGTGTACAGAAGATGAAGCCCAAAGATGGGATGATAAGAGGATACAGGGGAATACAAACTCCAGACAGTATATTAAGAAAGACAAGGAAGAAGATAAACTGGTCACACCGCAGTGTAACCAGACGGACACTAAATGGGTACCAGACATCCAAACCGAAGACCGTGCAAAACAACAAAGAGACGACAAGACACTGCGAACTTGTTTTCAGCGGGCAAACTGCCCACCTAAACAATCGAAATTAGGCAAGTGGTCCTTTGTAATGATGAATGAAATTCTCATGAGAGAATACACGAAAGATGCAACATGTATCTTACAAAGGGTGCTGCCAGTGCGGGAGCGCAGTAACGCTCTGGAACGGGCACACATCGCTCCGGGTGCAGAACATATGAGTTTGGCCAAGACTAGAAAGAGATTATTATCCGGGTTCTACTGGCCAGGCTGTGAGAAGGACATCAGAAGCCATGTCCGATCATGTAAATTGTGCAAACGAACAGATGTAAGAGCCTCAGACATACATATAGGAAAAAGCAACAAACAACAGATAGAAAACACTTGTGAGAAACACTGTCAACAAGATGACAAGAAATCAGGAACTCACCACATAGAACAGGTCATTGACAAAGAGACAGACAAACCACTGACACATGAACAGCCAACAGTCACACCGATAACATGTGGCTTATTAGAGTGGCAGCGTCGTCAGACATGTGCAGAATGCATCAAACTTAGGGTTATAACATTCTTAACTCTGATGAATACTAGAGTTATGGGAAAGAAAATACGTCATCGGATGTTGAAAACAGTAAATACAAGAACAACACATACAGTTAGAAAACAACAGTATACCCCAAGATATACAAAAAACTCAAGACTCACCGCTTACACTATACCACCAGGCAAATCACATCACAAACTGGTAACAGCATATACTTACTGGGTTCGGCAGGCAGTGTCAAAACTATTAGCATCAAACAGAAATTGCAAATTTAAGAATAATAAAACATCAGTATTACCACTCACAAGATAACATCACATGTCTCAATTTCAAACACTCTTATCTTGTGATATATATATATATATATATATGGATAGTGTAGATACTTTATAGAGTATATAAAAGCTATATGGATGTGATTGGTATAGATAGAATTGTTGTAGTAGAATGAATGCATTGATAGGTATAAGGGATTGAAGTAACATGATGATGTGGTAAAGTCATCAGAGAGGAAAAAAAAACAGTACAGAGGTGTAATAGAGTGGTTAAAATGTTTATATGAAATCTATGAATGCTAGCCATGACAGGACCTAAGAATTGTCACATAGACTATATGATAAAATGATCTGGTCGAATTAGGGACAGAATCCCGGTAGTACAATATGGCATACGGTAATACTATCATTTAGGAAACCATGCGTTCATACAAGGTGACTGGGCGAGTGGTTAGCACGTTGTGGTACTGACCATGATAACATGTCAATGTAGGAAATGTGATATGATTGCGGTAATATAGTATGCAATTGTGAATGTAAATATGCATATGTATGTATGGATATATACACCCAACGCTGTTATTAATTTCAGATAGTTAAGGGGTATAACTGACTGAGCAGAAGAGAGAGTGTCGAAGGGACCTCAAAAATGTTACCGCACTAGCTGACTGAAGAGGCTGAGACAGACAGACGCAAGTGAAGATTGAGAATCTGATTGGTAGAAGATACAGTCAGCGAAGACAGATACCAGCCAGAACCAACCAAGGGAGTAATAGTTAATAACATTCACTATCATTCAATAAACAAACTCATAATACACATAGATAGAGATAAATATCATTTTAATGGCTTTAAGTACATACATAAACAATACATTCTTATGATCATGATCATCATGCCATGTATATTTGTAATCAGTATGCATGTAATTGTAACAATAATTGTAACATTATTGATTGTGCTATTACCTGATTGTAACACAGAACGTATAAAATGAGATGTCGGTAGAAACTGATAAATGATCGCAAAGGGAAAAAAGAAGAATTGACATCGACTAAAGCAGGAAGGGTGACAGTGGGTCTAAAACCACGATACAGCACAGATGACACCCATAAGATAAAAGAAAAAGAGGAAGAAGGTAACTGAGACACTACTACCAGTGATACATATTGATGTCACAAAGATGATAATGATGCGCGAGTGAAAGTTTGAATAGTACTTGCAATAGTACATGTGAGTCCAATTTTATATAGTATTCAGGTTTTATGACAATATTGTATATTGGAGAGACAGACATGTACAATTGGTAGGAGAAATTTAGGTGATGGTGGTAACATGTACATAACATACGAGTAGGTTGAGTGACAGTGAAGTGAGAGAAAGGGGACGAGAAGACTAAGAGTAGGAACTTGTGCGAATGAGAATCAATGTGAACACAACCTGGATACGTGCATAACGGTATACAGGAAGCGTACAGGCATAGATGGAGCATTTGAGGTTCTAGTATGTGTGTTGGGAGACAGAGTACATAATAAAAAATTAAACACTAAAGTTAAAAAGAGAGAGAGAGAGAAAGACAAACGATGAAAGGATGAAGAGAGGGAATGAGAGAGAGAGAGAGAGAGAGAGAGAGAGAGAGAGAGAGAGAGAGAGAGAGAACAGAGTGCAAGTGAAATTGAAGGAAAGGATACAAGGATAGTGGAGTAGGATTATTAGTAGTACCATTGATAATAGTACCAAGTGGTAGTACCGTGTACATATAAGATTTTAACATGTAGTACTTCGGCATGGCAGTAGATGTATATAAAGGTATATAAGGGTCATGGTATTAGGAACACTACAAGGAAAAGGTTAGTAGCAAGAACACCAGGGATAAACATAAGGCAAATGAAGGGAATAGATAGCCATAGAGCACAAGTAACTAATGGCAGCCGACCACGCACACACGTTGACAAGACAAATACAAGAGTCATAGGTACCCGCACCAAAGGGATCCACAGTCGTAGCATAGACTACTCAGAAGCAAGATAAGAGCTTAAACAAAATAAGTGTGCAATTGATATGTCTGCAATACACACGTTCCTGCACCCAGGGCTTAAGGGCTGGGGAGGGTGTCAGTTGCTTATACCGAGGTATAAATGAGGAACCTTATGGGAATGTCCGGGGTGGGGCATTGGGACTCATAGTAGGTTGGTCCTCAACTTGCCGAACACAAAGGGGGTTGAGGCCACACGAGGTC
This sequence comes from Cepaea hortensis, assembly GCA_963921405.1. Taxonomy (NCBI): domain Eukaryota; kingdom Metazoa; phylum Mollusca; class Gastropoda; order Stylommatophora; family Helicidae; genus Cepaea; species Cepaea hortensis. The sequence continues at coordinate 465,275,022 of OY992876.1, read as the reverse complement.
TATTTGGGAATAGACGGATATTCGTGTCCGATATTATAATTTGTGTGAAGGTATGGCAGAATATCAACGTAACACAGAGGGAAATTAAAGGGAACTGAGAAGCAAGCTCAAAGGCATGAGGCAGTAGACAGATATGTGCGACCAGAGGACAGGCATGTGCGACCAAGCTGACTCATGTCAAGTGTAGAGATAAGAAAGAACCCAAAAATGTAGAACATTTTTGAAATTGCGGGGGGCATATGCCATGAGTCAGATTACTTAAGACCCTAGTAACAGCAACATAGATTGTTGAGACATTAAGAGTGATAAATAATCACGGAGAGTTATAAGGAAAAGACACCGGTAACGGGCTAAAGATAGTAGCCAATCGAGCGGCAGGACGGAGGCCAGGTGATGTGGTTTGAACATAGTTGGCGGACAGTCAAGAAGGCAGTTGGGCCGAGAACACAGGGACGTACACATCGTGGAAATCGACAAGACCAGCGATATCATATGAAGATGTGGACAACGATTCAAAGGTGAATGGGAAACCTTCGAGTTAAGCGGCATAGACAGCGTTTAAGCGTTGTAGAATCCGTGTTACAGCAAGAGCGATGGCCAGTACACACCAGGCTTGTAAACACACGGCAGTACAGAAAACTGGGTGAGCCGTGTCGCTCGCTGGATTGAGGGCCCGGTAATGACACATTAAAAACTGTAAGTTGTTGAATTGTGCTAGATAGTCATTAATTAATGGTGTTATGAATAAAGTCATTTATTCGTTCGGTCGGCTTTTGGAACTGCTATTCGTTGTGCTAGTGGATGTGTTCATTCTGAAGTTGTAAGTGTGCCTACAACATCCCTAGTAACACTCTGGCAGTATCAAAAAGAGATAAGATCAGAAATGAAGACATCAGTATTAAAGTGGGGGTTATAGCTGCACTAGATTTTATCAGAAGGCAGCAAGTCAAATGGTTTAGCCATGCAAGTAGGTTACCAACTAACAGTATACCACAACAAGCAATGATGTACAGACCAGAGGGAAGCAGAGGAAGAGGCCGACCACGTAAACGATGGTCGCAGGGAATAACAATCCATGGGAATATCGATACATGAAGCTCATAGGCGGACACTCTCCCTCTGTTTATACTTCACCTCGGCACCGCAAGGTACAAAAGGAATATGATGAGATGAGATGAGAAGAGATCTTCTGGCACACGGGCACCACAATCGTTCCACTGCCTCGATGTACTGGCTAACTAACTAACTAACTAACTAACTAATTAACTAACTAACTAACTAACTAACTAACTAACTAACTTCGAGTAACTAACTTACCCCCCCCTCTCTCTCTCTCTCTCTCTCTCTCTCTCTCTCTCTCTCTCTCTCTCTCTCTCTCTCTTTCTCTCTCTCTCTCTCTCTCTCTCTCTCTCATCGGTGTTCGTTTTATCGTTTGGTGCAAAGGACGCAATCTCTCGATATACACATCAGTTAGGGTTATTAGTTTGACAGTGATACAACGCGACTAGGCAAGTAAATATATAGCTAGGGAAAACATCTTCATGCTCAAATAACCGGTCCCTGGCAGTTCGCTGCTCTCTTTACGGTCTGTCTGAAAGACTCTTGATCTGTTGTCAACTCCCTTTCCTCAAACATATTCATACCCAGGATGCTTTTAATGTCCTCTGTTCAATGTCACGTGGTTCAACCCCCTTCTCCTTCAGGGAAACACACCTTCCATCTATGCTCTATCCAAAACACTGGGAAGTTATATATTTCCAAAATGTTTTAGCTTTCCAGACATGGTGTTCTTTATGAGCCAGTCTTCTTCGATGTTCAGATCTTCAAAAAATTTCACTATTTTTCTTCTTCTTGATCCATTTTCGCCCAAAAAAGGTTAAGGCATTCGTGCTTCGGATAGAGTGACAGGCTTCAATTAAACAATCAAAAATAGAGAGCATCTTGGATTTTGTCGCAAAAGAGCAGGCGGACAGATTGGGTGGGTCTGTATCGGGAAATAAAGATAAAAGATAAAGGGTTATTGGTGCATAATAAGGCCGGCGTGGTCGGGGCCTGTTGGTATCGTGTATATAGTGTAGAAGAAGAGATAGATCATCACGGCCTGGATATTATGGAGCTGCAGGGAGTGACCGGAGGTTCTGGTCGACATTCAGGACTCCGAGGAATGACCAGACGGAAATATAATCAGACTACAACTGGTACCATTAGTATTCGGACTTTTCGCTGGCTGTTGAAGATGAGATAGGAGCTCGTATGGGAATGTGGGAGTGCTGTGATGTCGCTTCGTGACTCAACTCAAATGAAATTAATTCTTGTGTTCCGAGATACTTCCTCTTCTTTTTCGTACTTTATTTTGATTAAAAACTATATAACATACATGTTCGTAAATCCTGATTGTCTTGCCTAGTGATTGCGAAACTGTCCATATCCGACACTCCTATTTTGCCTTGGGAAAAATACATGCTTTCAAACTATTTACTTTAAAGTGTTGTCTTATTATTGTGCCATATATTCCCAGTAGCCTACTGTCTAACCTCTGCATTGCTATGACCAGTATCCTTCTAATTTCTTTTGAACATTTCCCATTGTCATTATTTATTTGATTCAATGCAGAAGGATAATATATCGCCAAATTTTACCTCCTGTATGGACAGTAGGACGATATATGGCCACTCTACGGGCATCGTTATATTTGTTTTGTTCTACGTATCGTCAGCATTTCCATGCTCAATGAAAAGAAATTTACTTTATAACACTTGTTCGTTTGATTGTGTTTCATGTTTGGTACAAACCTACTTTTTGTTTGGCACTGAATTAGTTACAGACACAAGGTATTTAATAGTTGAGACTTTTTTGAATGTCTTCATATTTGAGTTTACTTTTGTATTGGCTTGCAGTCTTGTCTGTGAACGCTACATTTTATTTAAAGTTCAGAAGAATATTTTTACCGTTAGTACAAACAGATATGACGTGCACTACTGAGCAAAGAAAAAATGAATTTAGTTAACAAATCGTATTTGTCCACGTGTGGTTCTATACCTAATGACTGGAGTTGCAGCACAGATTGATTGATTGATTGATTGATTTAGGAACCGCACAGAAAGTTCGGCCTACTGCTGTAGTGAGCCGGTCTTGTAGACGTTGCATTACGTCATCCCCTCGAAAGGTTAGCTGGATGAATACCTTGAGTTTAGGGACTGTAGTTTCGTCTGGTTTTGGTTTGGGCTATTGGCAGTGACGCTTTATAAATCCTGTGGAGTACCAATTCAGGTTTAAGACATTCTTCAGAGTTTCAAATTCATCTGTCATTGTGTCTTGGGTGCATATCTTTCCAGCACGGTAAAACAGGGTCCGTACTAAGCCCCGTTTGGGGTATGGTCGAGACAAGAACACAGAGCTGATCCACGAATCTGGTGATCGTGTGGGATGGCGAAATATGATCTCCCACGCTTATCGACATGGCACATGATGCGGTTCACATGTCCTCGACGTATCTTCTACTAAACGGAGAATGTGCGTTATAATTAGAAACCAGCATGTTCGAATGGATAAGAACGCGTGGTTTTAAACATCCGGTGCGTTGATGTCGAGGTAAGGTGTTTAACAACTATCCCAGACAGTTGGCCTTGTTGACCTCTCGTCCTTGATTTGGGGGCGTAATTTACAAGCACCTCTGATGGCGAGGGATACTGTTAATAGGGAAAGCTAAAAAGAAAATGGGGGGGGGGGGGCATTGTTTCATAAACACATTGTCCTGTTCGAGGAAGGACACTGACATACGAAAACCGGCTGAAATAAATTGAAACAGAAATTTATGTGGCAAACATCGTTTCTCTGTCTACCAAATGGAGAATTGCTAAACAAATTACTGAGATGGAAAGTCTAGGCAGACGACACGTTATGGCTCCATGCTTGTCCAGTGCTGGCTCATCTTCCAGGAAAACACGAAAGCCACGGCTATACATGTCTTTCCATACTATAGTCTGTCCAGAAATGAATGCCGTCGTTCACGATCAATTATTTTGAAAACTGTCTGTTGCATCGTTATGAAATTTTTCCTGCCGTCTTATATTTACCCCCACCCAAGGAATATGTCTTTGATATGTCCAAAAGCAACTTAAATCATCGAAAGCGGCGACATTTCTTTGATGTTTTGGCGAATATGTAGTTAATTCACGCTAACAAACTAGTCTTACAGTAAAGCACAACACATTTCGGGTAACGACACAAGTACAAGGCATAGCCAGATTCGTATGGGAATGGGTGCAATAAAAAGGTAGCTTAAAAGTCGACAAGGTCGACTGCATTGCACCGGGTTTTTTAAAATCCCATATGGCTCAGTCTCTTTCCGCAGCGCGGAAAGCGTCACACAAAGCACGAACTCCGTAGCTCAAGCGACGACCCTCAGGAGTCTTCGAAAAAATGCACTCGTGAAATGAAGGACGCGGTCCGGAATCGAACATACAGAGTTCGGAGCCCGAGTCAGACGGCTTGACCACTTCACCACGGAGACCCCCGAGAGGTGTGCAATGTGTAATATTATAAAAGACAGAGAATTTACAGAGGCATGGGGTAAATAATTTGTAAATTGACAGGAAAGTAGAAGGAATATATTTCCTACCTTATTTTTCATTTCCTTCTTGCTTCTTCAGCTGCTGGTTAATAATGTGTACACAAATATTCATGTTACTAGGATGCATTTAGCTTTTTATATTGAATTCGTGAAAGCTTCCAAATAGCTGTGCGTTAATGTGCGTATGGAGTGACCAGAAATGATACCGCAATTTAGTCATCATGTGACAATTTTTAAGGATCTGTTCAGCTGTCTGTGTAGTTTGTTCACACGTACACATGGGTGACAGACCCACTTTGAGTCTTCGTGAAAGATTGTCTACTCTGATGTTTACCGTTCAGAGACGGAACATGATTACTTGTTTTGCACTATGAAAATAGTTGTCAGTGTCTCTGTAGTGGGCTTTCTTCTTAACGACAAAGATGTTGGTCCTCTTTTCATTGAAGTTTACAGATTGATTCGTATGCACGTGTGTTGTCCCCTAATTTGACAACGTGTTTGCTCTCACGTTTCTTGTTATGCCACAATATGTCAGTTTCCACCGCAATATTACTCTTCTGTTGGTATTCAATGCGTTTAGTGTGTGTGTGTTTTGTTTTTTTCAATACCAGTTGTTTGTCACCTCTGAGGGCTTGTGGTATTGAAAATTCATCACTGTGGAATACAAATTGTTGCCATTGACATTGTGCTGATGCTGTAATGTTTAGGGCCTGCAATTTGTCTGAATAGTTTGAGCAAAATATCCCAGTAAGTGTGCACGTGGATTAAGGTTTGCGATCTGCCCAGACCTTAATCTGTGTCGGACGATTCCAGTTGGTCGATGACTGCTCTCTGTTGCATAAAATTTAATCCATCCTTTCTCCAATAGTCCTCTTCCTCTTTCAACACATCGTCCTCACATTTTTTCCCAGTAACTTTTATCAGTATTTAATAGCGTGGACTGGGTTAGTATCTTGACGTCAGACAATTTGAATGTAGTATTGTCAGCTGCCACCTGTCCTTTTTAGCCCACACAAGTTCTATAGGGTTTAAATGAGAATGATACGGCGGACCAGTAAGATGGTGCATAATTGTGGAAATGACCATGTGTTCACATGCAACCACTGTGGACGAACATTTACAGCGCGAATTAACCTTATCAGTCACATGCACTACCGCCATGGGTAGTAGTTATTATGCCGTTTTGAAGCACAACCTATCGTCTGTCAAGACGGCAAGGTGCCAATGATAATACGGCGGAAGGCTCAAGCACCTATGGCCATGCTCTTCTATCAACTTGTCGATTTGATATTTCTTGCTTTTTTGCGCCTGTTTTACAAGGGACAACAACTGTAGCTTGAAATATGTTTCTGGAAATGGTATATTTTCCCTTCGGAGCCATATCTTTATTGCTTCCTTTGTGCTCGATGCCGTAGGTATTTTGTCTTCTTGGGCAACAACATTGTGATATGATGCATTGTCCATGATTAGACAAGACGGTCTATCTAGGGATGGAAGCACTGTATTCTCGAGCCAATCTCTAAATACATTACCATTCATCTCATTATGATAGTCCCTATTGTCTGTATGCTTTGATACGAACACGAGTGCAGGGTTCTGTAGTAAGCCATCATGCCTACTACCAGCATCAGCTGTGACCAAACGCTGGGCAAACATTGCTGTAACTTTCCATCCACTGATTGCCATTCCTTTTCACTTGTGTGGTGCGCATTGATCCACGTCTCATCCAAATACACTATGTCATAATTTTCTTTTCGCATTTCCCTCATTTTACGTAGGTATCTGCTTCTCATCGCTCCTAAATGCGGTTGCTCGCAAAGGATATTTCTATCTCCCTTGTACTTTCTAAAAGTGAAGCCTAATATCCTTATAATTTTCCATAAAGTTGTTTTGGATAGCCCTATGTTATTGTTCTTTCTTAACTAAACCCTAAGTTTTCTTACAGTCACTGTTTCTTTGGCATCCAGCATTTTTATAATAGCTCGCCTTATGACATCCTTGTCAACGCTGTCTACAATTGCTTTCTACCTACCGTTTGCTCATCACGTGTTGGTTTCATTTCAGATGCTTGCACCGATCGAAGAAATGACCGTTTACTCAAACTAAATGCATGCACCGTTCCTTTTTCGGGATTTGTAACAGTTTGAAACAGTTTCTTGCGATCAGCTTCTTGTCAACAAATATGTGTACAACTTCATAGAGATGCTTTGAAGTGTACACAATTTCATATTCAATCCCATTGAACGATATTCACACATTCAGATGTTAGCTATAAGTGGTAAGATGTTAAAAAAAAAAAAAAAAAAAAATCAGGATTCATGAAAGTACCCACATATTGACGACACCTCTGAACAATCTCATTTTTAAAACTGCGCGGGGTTCTTGTCATAAGGCCAATCCCGTGAATCACGAGAAAATTAACCTCTCATCGCTAATGTTTCGGTATGACGATGTAATACTTCTAGCATTGTGCACTTCATCTGTGACCCGTAAATAATATACCGCATATAAACAAACTTTGAAATCTGCTCTACAATCTTTTTTTTTCTTCGCATATCCTTTACATGACATCGCTGTAAACAGCAGCATCTTTCAGCTGTCTGTTGATTTCTTGGCAAGATTATGCTCAGTAGTTTGCCATTGCTTTCTGCGCGGTCGGCTCAGTTATCCCGCAAGTCACCAGCGGGGGTCGAACCGCTTCCAGCTCATGTCCGCTACGAGACTCTGCGTGATAAACGGGATTACGGAGAAAGTGTTGTAACTCCTCGGCCAGAGAGACCGGCGCTGTACAATCTACAGAACAAAAATATTTTTTTGGGTGGACATAATGATAAGGTTATATGCTAAATCTCCTAATTTTCCCTCAGTTGGTTACTGAGATATATATTTTTATATTGAGGCAAACAAATGTGAATGCACAATAGTTTCTGTGCTTTAACACGGTGCAGTTGGCAAAAACCACTGCAGAAGTAACTAACCATGGTCGTTGAAGCAAACAGAAAAGTAACCACGAGAGGTGTTGCAACTGTGATGAAAACTCGTGGGTCGCCGATTTTGATGAGGTCATCAAAGTCTCACATCCACGGACTGCCCTTACCAGTCTCAGATAACGAGTTCGCGATGACCGGGAGGCCCAGTATAAGGAAGTGGGGCTAACCGCCATGTGCATGATGTGACTTTTCTTTGGGTGAGCCCTGTATCAGAGCATCATGTGTCGACTCTGCATTTATGGAATCCTCCTTGGATGATAGCAAATGTATATCTTTTGTCTCTACTTTTCTTTATAGACGGAAGGTATGCATACGGCTGATCTAGCCGGCCCTTTTGGAGTGTACCACCTGTGCATGGAAGGGCCAAGCTGACGGCATAACGCTGAGGCCGTGGAATGTCTACAAATCTACCTAGGAAGTTTAATCCGGTCTCAAATGTCTGGAAAAATTCGATTGAAAGGCCTAACGTTTGCAGCTCTGCAAGCAGGCACAATCCAATTGCGTCAATACGACCTTATGTGTACACACACGCACGCACGCACGCACGCACGCACACAAACACACACACACACACACACACACACACACACACACACACACACACACATATATATATATATATATATATATATATATATATATATATATAACGACGCAGGAGAACAAGAATGATGGTCCGCACCATCTAGAGATACTTCCAGGTTTTAGCGTGTTCATTTCTTATTTTATTCTTGCGATCGATACGGAATACTGTCCTTCGTAGACATTTTAACTTTCAATATTATCTTGAGCAATGGCCTTCTCAACCTATTCATTTCGATTACCACCTGCCAAAGCAGTTTAGCTAGCTTAAAGATGCGCACTCGCCCTCCTAGATGTTCGCCTGTATACCACTGTTTACAAGGAAGTATAATACATCCGAATTCCCTATTTTATGTAATTCCGCTCAGTTATTTTCACCCGATATTCTCAATTTTTGGCGACCACCCTATTGCCTATGCTGGTTCTGTTCCGAAGGGGTTACCGACGCAATTAGTAATCCCGCATACCACGTTCGGAACACAGCTGGAGGTGATTTAGAAGCCTTGTGTTGATTTCCCATACAAAGGTATGAGTGTCGGTCGATCAGAAAGCAATTGCAAACTACTTAACGTAAATTTGTCAAAACATCACGAATAGCCAAAAATGCTAGGGTTGACTGCAACGCCCTGTATAGGATATGCAACTAATTATCTATACGCTACTTCTTGAGCACAAACATTCATCAGAAAGAAATGTTTATGTATAAGTGGTTGGGGGATGTGTGTTTGGCTAAGTGGTTGGGGTGTGTGGGTGGGTGGTGGAGGATATGTGGGTAGGCGAGTGTTGGTAGGTTATTGGATGGGTGGAGGATGTGTGTGTGTGGGTGGGGAGATGTGTGAAAGTGGGAGATATGTGGGTGGGTGATGCATGGGTGGATGCATGCATGTATGCCTGGGTTTGTGTGTGGGTAGGTGGGGGTGTGTGTGTGGAGGGATGTGTGGTGGGTGGGGACTTGGTGTATGTGAGGGGAGGGTGTGGATTTGAGGATGGGTGGATGGATGGGGGGAATGTATACGCCTGTGTGTATGTATGTGGTTGGGTGGTGGATGTGTGTGGGGGTGACACACGGATGGATAGGGGATGGGTGGGTGGGTGGGGTAATTGTCTCATAACATGGTAACATGCATTGTTTATGTTTACAACATTCATTTGACAATGTTTTTCCCCTATGTGAATGCACTATGCACTGATGAACGAAAGATGAGTGATTGGAAGGGCCGAATGTAAGACGGGCCTGCGTGCCCAATTTGTTACCCTTTGAAATTAAAGTTCGTTCGTTCGTTCGTTCCTTCGTTCCGTCTATATTATTGCACGAGTCAACCTTTCAAGCTCTTTGATCTCTTGAACCTGTTGTTAGCATGTATGTAGATAATGAAGTCCCCAACACAGTTTATACACAGTAGCAGATCTTGAACACACCCTAGCACTTTCTGTAAGGCAAAGTCTTGGTCCACGGGTCTAATCCCTGCAACATATCCAAGAATAAACCCAAAGCCGCTACACACAATATACACGACACAAATGCTGAGCAAAGTTTTGGTTGTCTTTGAAGGTGATGTGTTGGCGCCTAGATTTACCTGACGACCGGTCAGCTGTTTACGTCTGTTTATAATTACTGCGACCTGGATTCCAATAACAACACATCCGGATGTTACAATACTAATGGGTATTATTCCTGTCATGTAATTAGCTATACTTTCTATCAATCCATATAAGCCACTTTCAACATCATTCACATACACATCGGTGTACCAAAATGCACCCACAATTAAGCCATCCACCTCAATTTGCTTTAGCTGCATACATATTATGTATCGATACAGGAAATAGGCGCCACTCAAAATATACATGCTGGAAACAACAGCCAATATACGCCGTGTAGTTAAGATGAAATATACTTTTAGTGGAGAAAATATGGCTAATATACGTTCTCCTGTTATTATTACAGGGATAACCAATGCTGACTGAATTCCTATAGTGTAAGCACATAAAAACACTCTGGACACAATATACAAGGTATTGTTGATTGTTTCTGAGAAACTGAATCCCAGAGGCACTCTTTCCAAATATATATACTTGGGAAAATTGTTGATACCCGTGAGAAATAAAACATCAGAGACGGACAAAGCCATGAGAAGTACATTGGAACATTTCTTGAAGCCTTGTCGAGACAGTATGACAATGCTGGTCACATTCCCGACTATTCCCAACACGCTGACACAGGGGATTAGTACATAGCGAAATGCTTGATATATTTCGTGAGCAAGTTCCTCACTGAGAACTTGGGGTTGTATAAACTCAGTTGTCATTGACATTGTCGTATTAGTCGACATCCTGATCTCGCTATGGTTTAATGGTTGCAGTTGTTACGAGTATTTATGATAAACTGTCTAGTATGTTTAAGGGCTGACACGGTGTATATTTGATTTTAATATTCTTTTAACGACTATGGATTTGTAGGTCCTTTTCTTTCTTTATAGTTTTGTTTAAAACCGTATGAGTTGTGAACAATTCACTTTCTCACTGCTGTGAACTGAAGCGTATTCCACACATGCATAATAACAACTAATTGTTGCTACTACTAAAGAGTGCACTGGACTGATTTAGAATGAGGAATAGCTTTCCCCATTATCAGTGTCCTCCGCCATCAGGCGAACATTCTCTGAACTCTGAGATACTTGTTTATTTCGTCCCAAGGTCAAGTACAAGAACTGAACATTTATGTCCAACTGACGAGCGTATGGAATGAACCCATTACGTGGTGGTCAGAAGAGAAAATTTAAGTCCGTTAAATCTCTCAACCACACCGACCTTGGACTTGACCAAGTGAAGCTGATGTTAGAAACCACTTAAATACAAAACATTATACTCGCATATTTTACAACTATGCAACATACGCGTCATGGTGAACCTCAGTAATGGATGATAAGAAGAATAAAGAGTTTATAATAAAGACGTGTAAAGAGTTCATGATAAAGAAGTCATCCATTAAATTTGTGAGATGTTAACTGAAATGTCCGTGATGATGTAAATCTAGCTACACAACTGAAGAATTAATACATTAAACAATCGGAGGCACATTTGGCATGATTAAGTTGTTGAAACACAGAACGTACAGTTGCTGTTGAAATTACCCCAAGTGCTGAGGAATGACTCTTGCTTTGCCCATAGTGATTTGACAGTCGAGGAGATTGGGAAACCTCCATGGATAGATGTGCCCTTTTGGTGTACACATGTACATTACATTTATTCAGTGTGTGGGAGGGTTCAACCAGAAACTATTTGCTTCATGATAAAAGTATACATGATTACATATTCATTGATAATTGTTCCCGTCTGTGGAAGAGAATGGCTACATTGTCAGTTCATTGGGTGAACCATCAGCATTAGGGAATTATGTAGTGCCTTCAGTGAGATTTAATTTAGTGACCTTTTTATTTAGCCATTTGTAAACCAAATCTTAGCTGTGAATTACCAATGTAACAACCGGATGGTTTCTTTCTTGAGAGATTTGTAACCTTCAACGCAGGAAAATTGACTAAAGCAGCGGTTCAGACCGCCATTAATAGATTATAATATTTATCGAATAATTGTATTCAATTTGTCATTGCCGTCGTTTCCAGTGAAATAACTGTTCTGGTTAATTGGTCATGTGAAGGCAAACTATACGATCCCCCAAGTATAAGACAGTAACCTTTGGACAAAAGACAGTGTGCTATTACGGTGAAGAAAAAGCGCATTGTATTTTCTGTCACTACCATCTTCCACATGCGTCAAGCGTCGTGAAGAGGAATAACTGACGCTTGAGCACCCGATGGGTAGCACTGGATAATGTCATTCCGTGTGACTGTACAATATCTTTGATGTCGTTAATCCATTTTATTCTCAGGCGTCCTCTTGTTCTCGTAGGAGAATGTTCTTTGATGTAGGACAGTGCAGGTAGTTGATGGTGTTGCATTCTAACGAGATGACCAAATCTTTTGATCTTCTGTTGTTCAATACATATGGCACATGGTGTTGATCCCACTGTTTGACTGGTAACATCATTTCTTGTTGGGTCTCACAGTTAAGTGAGTAGCTCTCCTCAAGCATCTTATTTCACATACATTGATTTTGCTTACGTGTGATCTGAATAATGTCCTTGTTAGACATTGGTAGTATAGGGTTGGTGTGAATATGTTATTTATTATCTGTCGTTTTGCGGATATTGGTATATTTGGATGTTTCAGTACGGGTGATTGTTGATATATAAGCACACATGCTGTTTGACATTGTTTTCGATGTCTGTCTATTCTGCCATCTTCTGTGATCATACTTCTAAGATATTTAAATTATTTAACTTGTTTTAGATATGTGCTATTTATGAGACTACTTAGTGGACCAGACGATCTGCTAACTTGTATTTCTTCTGTTTGAGCTGTATTCATATTGTATCTGCTGCATTTTGAACTCAGCTTATTAATATGATTTTGCAGTCTCCCCCCCCCCCCCCCCCCTTTCCGATAACTTCTTAATTTCGAGCAATAATTTAACATTTATTTAAGGACATAAACTGATTGATAGGTTAACCTATTCGTGAAATAAATTTCCTCACGCCAAATACAGACGACTGTTTGTGAAACAACTGAACACTTGATGTCCGATGATTTTGACGAAAGTGATATATTTACTTCTGAATACTTTACATTCGTTACTTCATCATTAATTTTGAGTATAGTTAAAAATAACTTACAAATGTTGGCATCTGTATAATCCCTTTACAAACTATTAATGAACAAAATAACGCAAATTCTATCAGGTAAATTCTTTCGGTTCCCATAAAAGTATCAGTCAGAACTCGACATTTATCGCAACTTTTCTAATAATGACACATCGAGATAATAATTTAAACGCAAACAAGATGGCAGTAAACAGGTTGACGGAGTGGTGCAGGGACGCAGGGGCCGTTATGAACCCAGACAAGGCATCGGTTGTGTGATACTACCTTGATAACCGCATTGTGAGTAGTATATAGGATGGATTGACACCCCCAATGAGGCATAAAATACCTCATATACAAAGAATATATAGAGAGGACCAGGAGGAGCCATGAGGACCCGCATTTTTTTAGTAAGCTCAAAGAAGGGGGAATGGGGGAACATAATTTATGCATAATCGATTGGAGTGCGCCGGCTGTTACGAGTTGATGTATTCGTATCTTTTATAAGATCGGCAAACATCTGTGAGCAAAAAGTCGATATTGCCGGCAGTTGAATATCAGTGTCGGGGTCGAGGGAGGTCGCTGGCGCCATCTGTTTTTAATCAAGGGCGATGTCGGAATAAAATAATAAGCGCAAAGAACGATGTGTAGGGTGGGTTGGTAAGTGCTGAAAGACGGGGCGTGCGTAGTTGGTCATAGTGGGATATCACCAATGTGTAACAGGGGTTCTAGTTACTGCCATTGCGCTTGACATGTTCGAATCTCGAGGTGTGGTTGAGGTAGTGTGGTGGTGGTCGAGTGTGTAACGGAGCTAGGTGGTATCATTAATGGTTCGAATAACGCTGCTGGTCGATAACGATGTCCGCCCTAGACGGGGACTTTTTAAATGTCTACTAAGGGGTGGTGAGGGCTTAGAGGTGAGAAGTAATTGGTCGTAGAGGGGTGTGGTGGGATATCACCACTGTGTAACTGGGGTGTATAGTGGGTTCCCTACCTTGCGACAGGTTCGAGTCCTACTGTGCGATGGGTAGTGTGGTGGTGGTCGAGTGTGTAACGGAGCTAGGTGGTGCTGTAGGCATCGTTTGAGATTCGAAGCACGCGCCTGGTTGATAACTATAGCCAACATAGGCGCCAGAGAAGCGAATCCAGCTGTGTGGGGAATCTGTTAAAGTAACATTGGTGTCACGTGTTTCATGTATTTGGAAAGGTTGGTTTACAACATCCGTGACCAAAAAGTTGGTATTGTCCGCAGGTTTATAGTAAAAGAAATAATGTGTATTATGAATTAGTTGTGCTGGCGACAGTTGGTACTATTAATTATATCACCATTATATGTTAACAAAGGAGAACTCGATTGAACCGACCGTTGCGGGAGAGGTTACCTGACCCGCAATTTACTCTGTAATGCCTATAGCGCCAGTTTTCCTATTGCGGTTATTGGTGATCTGTAGAGACCTGTAGTGGTTTATGCACTATCATTACACAGTATAAAGGAAAACCTTAAAAAAGTAAAGATGGCGGCTTAGTGATATTCGTTGTTAAGGGGTTGGTGAGTTGTGAAAGTGGTAGATAACTGCGTCCGAACATTAGCATCATACAGAGTCAGATCGTTAAAGAAAATCCTTGAAGAAGAAAAAAAAAAGAGAAAGAAAGAAAAGAAAAAAGTAAAGATGGCCCTCCATGTCGTTGTGGATGTCGGGCTGGAACCAGCTCGAACCTGATGGTGGCGTAATGTCATAACACTTAAACAACGTGGCTGCTGTCTGTTCTATATTACGGCCACAATATGTGCAGGCCTCCATCCTTTGAGTTGAGTCTGCTTGAGGCTTCTGGCGGCAGAGTGACTTGTGAAGCAAACAAACCGATGTGTGGCTTACAACCAATCAGGGTGTTTGTCTTATGACTGATCCACATTTTATGTTAGACAAGCACTAATTGGTTGGCAACTACTGTGGGCGGGGCTTACTTTAAGTAATATATAACCATTTCACCTAACTCTCACTCACTTTGTGCTTTACACAAGAACGACGAACGATCGAGTCTTCAGTTGTGTGGTTATTCAACGGCTATTTGCCTTCAAGTGTGGAAAGTTTGCCAGGCACCCGTTTGTCTCGGTATCCACGGACTATCAACCATATACGGACATACCGATTTAGTAGCTCTGTCTTCCAGTTCTTGGAAAATCACAACTGCCTTGTAAGAATTATCAATCAGCTTCTTACCCAGACGCATCCCAAGTGTAAACAACATCATTATTCAGCCATAGTTTACAACACCAGCGGCAAAGCTTTCATCGCCGATTGAAACAAAGACTGGTACAACTTGTTGGGGTTTGATACCACATACTAAGCTAGTGAATATTGCATCTTGTTGTTTGGGTATTTGGCGGCCTAAACTAGTCAACGTCGAGTTATCTACCATTGGTGAAGTGTGGAAATTAATTATATTCAACGCCATATTCAGAGACTCGGTGTGAACAGGTTTCAATGCGAGGGTTGATTATCTCTCTATCAACTCGCTAGCGTGCGTGCCTAAAAAAGATGTCTACTAGGCAATCATCTAAGAACCACTTATGTGCAACTTGTGGGAAAGTTTTCACTGATGCAAGTAATCTTCGTCGCCATATTCGGATCAGTCACAGTACCAAGGCGCAAGTGTATTCGTGTCAAACTTGTGGTCATAATTTTAACAGGAAAGACAATCTACAACGTCACATTACAAAAGAACACACAACACCAGGATCACCAGCCAGTGTAATACCAACAGAAACTTCAACACATTTTTCACCAACTTTACGTACGAGACCAGCGGCTACTAATAGCGAGGTGGCAGTCAGCGAGAAGAATACTAAACAAGATAAAAACGCCTATCCAGTTAGCGACACACAACCCAAGGATGAAGCGGCTTCTCTACACATGCTACCAGATGATGTCAAACAAGTATACACCGACAACTGGAATAGTATCAAAACACATCACAAGATCAACAAATATATGTCTGTCTATACATTTTTTATTGGTCCACAGACACAGCACCCTAAAGACTGGACAGATACCTTGTACAAGATCTTTAACACTCAAAAGAGCATATTCAAAATCAACTTTAGTTATCATGTAGTCCTTAGGCACATCGAAACACAAGCTCTTCGCTTTTTTCATGCCTCTTCCAATAACGCTTCTGTCTTAGAAATTTCACAACTAATTCGAAGCAGACAAATCGTTGACGATTTTATCAAAACAGTACACGAACACGACATTCTTACATACGCTAGGCAACAACGTCCAAATACCAAATACACTACAGAGACGATTTCAGCTATAAGTTTTTATCTCTATCATATCCCAGAATTCTCTCTCGGTTAATAAATAACCACCGTTTTATGACCAAGGTTCGACACCATTGTACATGGTGTGTATATGAGCATACTATGTATAACATCCCATATTGGATCATCCATTTTTATACTGATATTATGTTTCTTTTTATTTTTGTAAAATTTACTAAAAATACTGTAAAATAAACAGTTATATGTATAATAATTGCGTTCCCTTGTTGGTTTTTAGTCTTGACGGTGCATATGGGTGTCATGTGATGAGCTGGTGTTACATGTTGATGGTCAAGTCAAGAAATATTTCAACCAAACTTATAAATATATCGACCAAACAGGAAAATGTGTTAACCAAAGACGAAAACTGTGGGTCAAGTAAAGAAAACAGTTCAAGCAAGCTTATAAAAAAATAGGAAAAAATGCTAGTTAAAATAATACAAAGGGTGGTCAAATACAGAAATATCTCATTCGAACTTATAACAAGTAAGAAAATATACTAGTAAAATCAAGAAATATGTCGACCGAAGTAATACAATAGGCAGGACGATGGACACACTTATAAATATTTCACTCAATCTTATAAAGACTAGGATAAAAATGTTAGCCAAATCAAATAAAAGACTGACCAAACTTATAATTAGCTCATCCAACCTTATAAAAAGTAGGAAAATTTGTTAGCCAAATAGGCAAAATATTCGTCAGATACACAAATATCTCAATCAAACTTATAAAAAGTAGGAAAATTGTTAGCCAAACTGACAAAACTGTTAACCAAATTAAGAAATATTTCAACCAACATTATAAAAACATAGGAAAATTATAACCAAACTAATTAAAAATGGTAATGAAAATAGGAAAATCTCGACCAAACTTATAAAAAGTAGGAAAATTGTAAGTCAAATGTAAAAAATATTAAGCAAATAGGAAATCATATCAACCAAATAGGAAAAATATCGCTCAAACTAATAAATAGCGTCCAAACTTATAAAAAGTAGGAAAATGTGTTAGCTAAAAGGGGAAAATATTGGTCAAATTAAGAAACATGTCGACCGAAGTAGGAAAACACGTGAGTCAAAGTATAAAAACGTTGGGTAAATACAGAAAGGTGTCGACCAAACTGATAAAAATCTCCGCCACACTTATGAAAAGTAGGAACATGTGTTAACCACATTGGGAAAATGTCGGCCAAATACAGAAATATTTCCACCAAACTTATGAAATGTAGGAAAATTTGTTAACCACATGGGAAAAAATATTGGCCAAGTAAAGAAATAGCGCATCCAAACAGACAAAATATAGGAAACTTTATTAGCCAAAGGTGAAAACTATTGACCAAGTAAATAAATTGATCGCCCAACCCCATAAAAGTTAGGAAAATTTCTTACCCAAATGTGAAAAGGATCGGCCAAACTTATAAATGTCTCATCCAAACTTATAAAAAGTAGGAAAACAATATTAGCCAAATCAACTAAAAGACTGACCAAACTTATAAATATATCAGCCAAACTGACCAAAGTATTAAAAATATTGGGTAAATATAGAAATATGTCGACCAAACTTTTACAAATCTCCGGTAAATTTATGAAAAATAGGAAATTTTGTTAACTAAATGTGAAAAAATATCGACCAAACTTATAAACAGCTCTGCCAAACTTATGAAAAGTAGGAAACTTTGTTAACCCACACAAAGAAAATTATTAACCAAAGATAGAAAAATATCGACCTAAATAGGAAAATGTGTTAGCCAAATGGGAACAATATTGGCCAAGTAAACACATATTTCAACCAAACTTATAAATATGTCCTCCAAATTTACAAAAAATAGGAAAATTTGTCGACCAAGTAAGAAAATATATTACCAAAATGGAAAAGATACTAATCAAAGTGAGAAAATTACCAACCAAACTAAGAAATATGTATGGTAAAGTAAGAAAAAAGTTGGCCAAAGTAATAAATACGCTAGCCAAATGAAGAAATATTAACCAAAAGGAGAAATAATTATAGCAAACTAAGAAATTTGCTTTCACAACTTGTCGAATTACCCTACCAACTACCCCATTTGCTTTCACAACTTATCAAATTGACCAATTAACCTCACAAATTCCCCACTGACTCTCACAATTTTACCTCTTGCCATTACAACGTGTCGACTCCCTCTCACAATTTACCCAAAGGGGTTTACTATAGGTATTATATATCCACAATCAAGCGCTCTCACACTCACAAGAATAACGAAATACTGGGATTTAAACCTGTTTTTAATCAATTTCTTTGTTTGCAGTCAAAGCATAGAAATTCCGCCAACCACCTTGTTGTTGAAGTATCCAAGGACTTAGTTTATCAGCCATATATTCGCCTACAGATTTAGCGAAGTCCTCTTCCAGGTCTTGGACATTCACATCGGCGTTGTACGAATTATCAACCAGATGCTTACCCAGACGCATGCCAAAGGTAAACAGCATAATTATTCTCCCATAGTTGATGACGTTATCACCAAAGAATTCATCACTGACTAAAACAAAGACTTGGAAAACATGTTCGGGCTTGATACTGTCTTCTAGTCTCGTGAACAACACAAATTGTTGTTTGGCTATTTGACCGACTAAACCAGACAACGTCGAGTTATTTGCCTTTGTGGAATTGTAGGAACTAATAATAGTCAGCGCTATATTCACCATCTCGCTATGAACTTGTTTCAAGTCAATCGTTGCTTGTGTCATTATTATACTGATAGCTAACGTTCATCAAAAGATGTCTAGCAGTCAAACTGCTGATCCACTATTGTGAAACGGTGCAAAGTGGTCAAAATGGATAATAACATAATACTTGTATAAAGAGATGGACTCGTCTCTTCTGGTTGGTCAAATTTCCCAACCTACTGGAGATAAAACGGTTGTCACCGAAACCACTAGAAGCGTGTTTTAGACAAGGGATGTTCTTGTCGAACTTTACTTTTTAAATTTTAATTAACATTGACCATACTGATCGATAAGCACATCCCTTGTCTAAAACACGCTTCTAGTGGTTTCGGTGACAACCGTTTTATCTCTAGTAGGTTGGGTAATTTGACCAACCAGAAGAGACGAGTCCATCTCTTTATACAAGTATTATGTTATTATCCATTTTGACCACTTTGCACCGTTTCACAATAGTGGATCAGCAGTTTGACTGCTAGACATCTTTTGATGAACGTTAGCTATCAGTATAATAATGACACAAGCAACGATTGACTTGAAACAAGTTCATAGCGAGATGGTGAATATAGCGCTGACTATTATTAGTTCCTACAATTCCAAAAAGGCAAATAACTCGACGTTGTCTGGTTTAGTCGGTAAAATAGCCAAACAACAATCTGTGTTGTTCACGAGACTAGAAGACAGTATCAAGCCCGAACATGTTTTCCAAGCCTTTGTTTTAGTCAGTGATGAATTCTTTGGTGATAACGTCATCAACTATGGGAGAATAATTATGCTGTTTACCTTTGGCATGCGTCTGGGTAAGCATCTGGTTGATAATTCGTACAACGCCGATGTGAATGTCCAAGACCTGGAAGAGGACTTCGCTAAATCTGTAGACGAATATATGGCTGATAAACTAAGTCCTTGGATACTTCAACAACAAGGTGGTTGGCGGAATTTCTATGCTTTGACTGCAAACAAAGAAATTGATTAAAAACAGGTTTAAATCCCAGTATTTCGTTATTCTTGTGAGTGTGAGAGCGCTTGATTGTGGATATATAATACCTATAGTAAACCCCTTTGGGTAAATTGTGAGAGGGAGTCGACACGTTGTAATGGCAAGAGGTAAAATTGTGAGAGTCAGTGGGGAATTTGTGAGGTTAATTGGTCAATTTGATAAGTTGTGAAAGCAAATGGGGTAGTTGGTAGGGTAATTCGACAAGTTGTGAAAGCAAATTTCTTAGTTTGCTATAATTATTTCTCCTTTTGGTTAATATTTCTTCATTTGGCTAGCGTATTTATTACTTTGGCCAACCTTTTTCTTACTTTACCATACATATTTCTTAGTTTGGTTGGTAATTTTCTCACTTTGATTAGTATCTTTTCCATTTTGGTAATATATTTTCTTACTTGGTCGACAAATTTTCCTATTTTTTGTAAATTTGGAGGACATATTTATAAGTTTGGTTGAAATATGTGTTTACTTGGCCAATATTGTTCCCATTTGGCTAACACATTTTCCTATTTAGGTCGATATTTTTCTATCTTTGGTTAATAATTTTCTTTGTGTGGGTTAACAAAGTTTCCTACTTTTCATAAGTTTGGCAGAGCTGTTTATAAGTTTGGTCGATATTTTTTCACATTTAGTTAACAAAATTTCCTATTTTTCATAAATTTACCGGAGATTTGTAAAAGTTTGGTCGACATATTTCTATATTTACCCAATATTTTTAATACTTTGGTCAGTTTGGCTGATATATTTATAAGTTTGGTCAGCCTTTTAGTTGATTTGGCTAATATTGTTTTCCTACTTTTTATAAGTTTGGATGAGACATTTATAAGTTTGGCCGATCCTTTTCACATTTGGGTAAGAAATTTTCCTAACTTTTATGGGGTTGGGCGATCAATTTATTTACTTGGTCAATAGTTTTCACCTTTGGCTAATAAAGTTTCCTATATTTTGTCTGTTTGGATGCGCTATTTCTTTACTTGGCCAATATTTTGTCCCATGTGGTTAACAAATTTTCCTACATTTCATAAGTTTGGTGGAAATATTTCTGTATTTGGCCGACATTTTCCCAATGTGGTTAACACATGTTCCTACTTTTCATAAGTGTGGCGGAGATTTTTATCAGTTTGGTCGACACCTTTCTGTATTTACCCAACGTTTTTATACTTTGACTCACGTGTTTTCCTACTTCGGTCGACATGTTTCTTAATTTGACCAATATTTTCCCCTTTTAGCTAACACATTTTCCTACTTTTTATAAGTTTGGACGCTATTTATTAGTTTGAGCGATATTTTTCCTATTTGGTTGATATGATTTCCTATTTGCTTAATATTTTTTACATTTGACTTACAATTTTCCTACTTTTTATAAGTTTGGTCGAGATTTTCCTATTTTCATTACCATTTTTAATTAGTTTGGTTATAATTTTCCTATGTTTTTATAATGTTGGTTGAAATATTTCTTAATTTGGTTAACAGTTTTGTCAGTTTGGCTAACAATTTTCCTACTTTTTATAAGTTTGATTGAGATATTTGTGTATCTGACGAATATTTTGCCTATTTGGCTAACAAATTTTCCTACTTTTTATAAGGTTGGATGAGCTAATTATAAGTTTGGTCAGTCTTTTATTTGATTTGGCTAACATTTTTATCCTAGTCTTTATAAGATTGAGTGAAATATTTATAAGTGTGTCCATCGTCCTGCCTATTGTATTACTTCGGTCGACATATTTCTTGATTTTACTAGTATATTTTCTTACTTGTTATAAGTTCGAATGAGATATTTCTGTATTTGACCACCCTTTGTATTATTTTAACTAGCATTTTTTCCTATTTTTTTATAAGCTTGCTTGAACTGTTTTCTTTACTTGACCCACAGTTTTCGTCTTTGGTTAACACATTTTCCTGTTTGGCCGATATATTTATAAGTTTGGTTGAAATATTTCTTGACTTGACCATCAACATGTAACACCAGCTCATCACATGACACCCATATGCACCGTCAAGACTAAAAACCAACAAGGGAACGCAATTATTATACATATAACTGTTTATTTTACAGTATTTTTAGTAAATTTTACAAAAATAAAAAGAAACATAATATCAGTATAAAAATGGATGATCCAATATGGGATGTTATACATAGTATGCTCATATACACACCATGTACAATGGTGTCGAACCTTGGTCATAAAACGGTGGTTATTTATTAACCGAGAGAGAATTCTGGGATATGATAGAGATAAAAACTTATAGCTGAAATCGTCTCTGTAGTGTATTTGGTATTTGGACGTTGTTGCCTAGCGTATGTAAGAATGTCGTGTTCGTGTACTGTTTTGATAAAATCGTCAACGATTTGTCTGCTTCGAATTAGTTGTGAAATTTCTAAGACAGAAGCGTTATTGGAAGAGGCATGAAAAAAGCGAAGAGCTTGTGTTTCGATGTGCCTAAGGACTACATGATAACTAAAGTTGATTTTGAATATGCTCTTTTGAGTGTTAAAGATCTTGTACAAGGTATCTGTCCAGTCTTTAGGGTGCTGTGTCTGTGGACCAATAAAAAATGTATAGACAGACATATATTTGTTGATCTTGTGATGTGTTTTGATACTATTCCAGTTGTCGGTGTATACTTGTTTGACATCATCTGGTAGCATGTGTAGAGAAGCCACTTCATCCTTGGGTTGTGTGTCGCTAACTGGATAGGCGTTTTTATCTTGTTTAGTATTCTTCTCGCTGACTGCCACCTCGCTATTAGTAGCCGCTGGTCTCGTACGTAAAGTTGGTGAAAAATGTGTTGAAGTTTCTGTTGGTATTACACTGGCTGGTGATCCTGGTGTTGTGTGTTCTTTTGTAATGTGACGTTGTAGATTGTCTTTCCTGTTAAAATTATGACCACAAGTTTGACACGAATACACTTGCGCCTTGGTACTGTGACTGATCCGAATATGGCGACGAAGATTACTTGCATCAGTGAAAACTTTCCCACAAGTTGCACATAAGTGGTTCTTAGATGATTGCCTAGTAGACATCTTTTTTAGGCACGCACGCTAGCGAGTTGATAGAGAGATAATCAACCCTCACCTTGAAACCTGTTCACACCGAGTCTCTGAATATGGCGTTGAATATAATTAATTTCCACACTTCACCAATGGTAGATAACTCGACGTTGACTAGTTTAGGCCGCCAAATACCCAAACAACAAGATGCAATATTCACTAGCTTAGTATGTGGTATCAAACCCCAACAAGTTGTACCAGTCTTTGTTTCAATCGGCGATGAAAGCTTTGCCGCTGGTGTTGTAAACTATGGCTGAATAATGATGTTGTTTACACTTGGGATGCGTCTGGGTAAGAAGCTAATTGATAATTCTTACAAGGCAGTTGTGATTTTCCAAGAACTGGAAGACAGAGCTACTAAATCGGTATGTCCGTATATGGTTGATAGTCCGTGGATACCGAGACAAACGGGTGCCTGGCAAACTTTCCACACTTGAAGGCAAATAGCCGTTGAATAACCACAAAACTGAAGACTCGATCGTTCGTCGTTCTTGTGTAAAGCACAAAGTGAGTGAGAGTTAGGTGAAATGGTTATATATTACTTAAAGTAAGCCCCGCCCACAGTAGTTGCCAACCAATTAGTGCTTGTCTAACATAAAATGTGGATCAGTCATAAGACAAACACCCTGATTGGTTGTAAGCCACACATCGGTTTGTTTGCTTCACAAGTCACTCTGCCGCCAGAAGCCTCAAGCAGACTCAACTCAAAGGATGGAGGCCTGCACATATTGTGGCCGTAATATAGAACAGACAGCAGCCACGTTGTTTAAGTGTTATGACATTACGCCACCATCAGGTTCGAGCTGGTTCCAGCCCGACACCCACAACGACATGGAGGGCCATCTTTACTTTTTTCTTTTCTTTCTTTCTCTTTTTTTTTTTCTTCTTCAAGGATTTTCTTTAACGATCTGACTCTGTATGATGCTAATGTTCGGACGCAGTTATCTACCACTTTCACAACTCACCAACCCCTTAACAACGAATATCACTAAGCCGCCATCTTTACTTTTTTAAGGTTTTCCTTTATACTGTGTAATGATAGTGCATAAACCACTACAGGTCTCTACAGATCACCAATAACCGCAATAGGAAAACTGGCGCTATAGGCATTACAGAGTAAATTGCGGGTCAGGTAACCTCTCCCGCAACGGTCGGTTCAATCGAGTTCTCCTTTGTTAACATATAATGGTGATATAATTAATAGTACCAACTGTCGCCAGCACAACTAATTCATAATACACATTATTTCTTTTACTATAAACCTGCGGACAATACCAACTTTTTGGTCACGGATGTTGTAAACCAACCTTTCCAAATACATGAAACACGTGACACCAATGTTACTTTAACAGATTCCCCACACAGCTGGATTCGCTTCTCTGGCGCCTATGTTGGCTATAGTTATCAACCAGGCGCGTGCTTCGAATCTCAAACGATGCCTACAGCACCACCTAGCTCCGTTACACACTCGACCACCACCACACTACCCATCGCACAGTAGGACTCGAACCTGTCGCAAGGTAGGGAACCCACTATACACCCCAGTTACACAGTGGTGATATCCCACCACACCCCTCTACGACCAATTACTTCTCACCTCTAAGCCCTCACCACCCCTTAGTAGACATTTAAAAAGTCCCCGTCTAGGGCGGACATCGTTATCGACCAGCAGCGTTATTCGAACCATTAATGATACCACCTAGCTCCGTTACACACTCGACCACCACCACACTACCTCAACCACACCTCGAGATTCGAACATGTCAAGCGCAATGGCAGTAACTAGAACCCCTGTTACACATTGGTGATATCCCACTATGACCAACTACGCACGCCCCGTCTTTCAGCACTTACCAACCCACCCTACACATCGTTCTTTGCGCTTATTATTTTATTCCGACATCGCCCTTGATTAAAAACAGATGGCGCCAGCGACCTCCCTCGACCCCGACACTGATATTCAACTGCCGGCAATATCGACTTTTTGCTCACAGATGTTTGCCGATCTTATAAAAGATACGAATACATCAACTTGTAACAGCCGGCGCACTCCAATCGATTATGCATAAATTATGTTCCCCCATTCCCCCTTCTTTGAGCTTACTAAAAAAATGCGGGTCCTCATGGCTCCTCCTGGTCCTCTCTATATATTCTTTGTATATGAGGTATTTTATGCCTCATTGGGGGTGTCAATCCATCCTATATACTACTATTGTGAAGGCAGATGACCCATGTATTATACTGAATGGATGTGTGCAGATAACATCACAACAGAAATGATTAGAGCTCTAGAAGAATTTGGACTAGAGCAAGTCACTAGACTGCTGAACACATTATATGATACTGGAGATATACCTTCTGAATTATGTAATTCTGTATTTATTGCAATCCCAAAGAAATCAGGAGCCTTAGAATGTGATCAACATAGAACAATTAGTATAATGAGTCACATCACAAAGATTTTGTTACGAATTATCATGCAAAGAGTGAGGAAGAAAATACAACCTGAAATAGGTGAAGAACAATGTGGTTTTGTAGAAGGAAAGGGTACAGTAAATGCTGTGTATATGCTGCGAACAGTTATTGAACGTGCTTTAGAAGTAAACAAGGATATACATCTTTGCTTTATTGACTACACAAAGGCTTTTGATAGAGTTAGACATGTCAACATTGTGGATATGCTTGCAGATCTACAAATTGATGGGAAAGACATTAGACTTATAAAAAATATATATTGGAAACAACAAGCTGCCATAAGGATTGATAATGAAGTAGGACAATACCAACCTATTAAGAGAGGTGTTAGGCAGGGATGTGTAATGTCTCCAGATCTTTTTTCCCTATACAGTGAAAATATTTTCAGAAATGTAGAAGACCTAAATGGAATCAGCATTGGAGGACGAAACATAAATAACATTAGATATGCAGATGATACAGTATTGATTGCAGACAATGCACAGGATCTACAACAATTAGTAGACGCTGTGGTTGTACACAGTGAGCAGCTGGGGTTGGAATTAAATTGTAGGAAGACACAGGTTATGGTCGTCACTAGGAAGAACGAAGTACCACAATGTAATATACAAGTAAATGGGAATATTCTTCAACAAGTGAATCGGTTCAATTATCTCGGAACAGTCATAACATCTGATGGCAGATGCCTTGAAGAGATTAGAACAAGAATCGCCATTGCGAAAGTAGCCTTTAGCAAGATGAAAAACATTCTGACCAATAAAATGATGTCAATTGAAACGAGAAAAAGAGTGTTGAGGGGATACATAGAGCCTGTTCTTTTTTTTATGGATGTGAAACTTGGACAATGTGCAGTCAAGCAGAAAAACATCTGATGGCTGCAGAAATGTGGTTTCTGAGGAAAATGCAAAGAATACCATGGACAGACAGAAAAACCAATGAACAAGTACTACAAGAGACAAATGAAAATCGTAGATTGATTAGAGAAATTAGACGTAGACAGTCAAAATTTTTTGGACATGTTATGAGAAGAAATGGATTGGAGAACTTAGTGACAGCTGGCAAGATCGAAGGGAACAGACCAAGAGGAAGACCGAGAGGAAAATACCTGGATGGCTTGGCCACATGGCATGGACGAGACAGGAACACTGAGCTGATCCACGACTCTGGTGATCGAGTGAAATGGCGAATCATAACCGCCCACGCTTTCCGGCATGGCACATGATTGATTGATTGTCCTCTTAGTAGAGAGAGTAAACTGAAGTACTTGGGTATCACCTTTGACAGGTGTAGGTCTTTTAAGGATCATGTGGAGGCTTTAGTGGTGAATGTTGGTAGGGGACTTAATGCACTGAGGGAGATGGCAGCAACAGGAGTAGAGCAGATGATGCTTTACAGGCCTGTCAGCAGTTAATAATTTCTGTCATTGAGTATGGTTTGGGGCTCCTGACAGTATCAAAGAGTCAGCTTGAAAGGTTGGAGCGCATAAAGAATGCGGCAATGCGGTGATCCTGGGGTGCACAAAGGACACACCAATTATATGCATGAGGCATGTCCTGGCGCTACCAACAATAGCGGAAAGGCATAGGGTCCTTCAAGCCAAATGGTACCTGAGAGTTGCTGCAGATAGTATCACCCCCTGCATGAAGCCACGAATATAGTCAAGCGTTATAGACTTAGATGAGGCAGGTCCTGGATGGCACAGGCAGAAATATTTATTCGTCAGGTGTGTGATCTAGAGACCATCAATCGTGAAAAAGAATGGGTTGAAGTACCAGAAGACATGACGGGCTGGCACAATATAATAGTAACACTGGGTCCTGAATGTAGAGAATGGGCAGCGGGCCGCACAGAGTTTGAGGTGCAACAACTGATATAGAGTAACATACATCGTGGCGACGTAGTGGTCTATATTGATGGATGAGTGGTGAGAAAGTGATGAGGTCGGGGTTACGGAGAAAGCTGCTAACCCCCGACCAGGGGTTTCATTTGAAATAAGTTCGTGCCGCACCGAGCGTAATTGCGTACGTTGAACATCATCATGTCATATTCATGTGATAAGAACTGACTAATGAATGAAAAAGCAAGTGCTTATCGCCCCATGATGCATGGGTTCTGTTTCTGACTGTTGAGAAAATGGCCGGGTTGATCCAAAATCCGTACAAAGAAGCTCAAAGAGAGGTGATTCAGTTTCTTTCATTTGAAGGATGTCGACCAGTGGACATTCATCTAAGAATGCAGGCAGCATACGTTAACAAATGTGTGTCGAAGACAACAGTGACAGACTGGGCACGAATGTTTCAGAAAGAACGTCAATTCACAACAGATCTTCGACGGCCGGGTCAAGCGCATATTGTTGCAACAACAACAACAACAACAACAACAACAACAACAACAACAACAACAACAACAACAACAATAACAACAACAACCATCGCCAAAATTGATGCAGCAGTACAGATGAACCATTGTCGAAGCATACGTTTGCTAGCGAAAGAATTTGATGTGTCAATTGGGACAATTCAAAAGGTCGTTCGTAAGAAACTGCAATATCGGAAGGTGTGTTCACAGTTTATACCACGGATGTTGACCGACCACCAAAAAGAGGCACGCATGAGATGGTGTTTGAACCACTTGCTACGTTACAGAGTGGAGGGTGATGCATTTCTCTTCCGCATAGTGGCAGGCGAAGAATCATAGTGTCACCACTTTGAGCCAAGCAGCAAAAGAGAGAGCATGCTGGATCACCAAAAGCTAAAAAATGCAAGTTAAAGGTTTCCGCTGGTAAGGTTATGCTGAGCGCATGTTTTTAAAAATCATGATGGGCTATTATTGGCCGACTTTAAAGAAACTGGTGTCAATATCAACTCTACCCACTACTTGTAAACACCAGACAAGCTGCAAAAATCCATCAAGACTAAACCACCCGGCATGCTTTCTCGCGGTGTGATTTTGTTGCACGATAATGCTCGTCCGCATGTCACAAAGATTGTGCAGGAAGCATTAGCAAGGAAGAATTGGAAATTCTGAAACATCCAGCCTATAGTCCTGAGTTGTCACTATATGATTTTCATTTGTTCGGGCCTCTAAAAAAAAGCTCTCAAGGGGCAACGATTTCACACAGGTGCAGGCATAATGAACACGGTAAACACTTGGTTCAGTGAGCAACCACAATCCTTTTTTTTTGCGGACGGCATTCGCCGTCTTCGTAAACAATGGGGTGCTTGCCTGAATGCCTACGGCGACTTCTTCTGACCAACCCATGGTGCATAATTCATTCAAAATGAATGCTTTGTTTAATTCTACCACACCTGTTAATGTTTCTTTCATGCTTTTGTAATAAAACTATTGGAACGGATTTCAAATGAACGCCCCTTATATATATATATGTGTGTGTGTGTGTGTGCGTGTGTGTGTGTGTGTGTGTGTTTGTGTGTGTGGTGTATTTGTTTTCACAAAGTGTACAGAGCAGTATCCCGTCTTCATGTAGTGTACAGAGCAGAACCATCTCAGTCTTCACGGAGCGTAATAGAAGTATCCTATCAGTCGTAAAAAATGTTAAGGTAAAGTAAAAGGGTCGTTTCACAGGCGTTAATGCGCATTGAGCATATAGTGTAAAACCCGTATCGTTAATGACCACTGGATACCAATAGTGGATTATGTGTTTAGTATAACGCCGTTAACCTTTACTTCCCAAGTTGTTTCCGGTCACCAATTTTGGGCTCGGGCAGATAATTTTGTGTGTGTGTGTTAGTAATTCAAATCTACACGATGCGGAGAGAACCCAAGAACATCGGGATGGCTACTAGCCACTATACTACCGCGACTACCATCCAATGAATGTATAGAGTAGTTTACGTTTCAGTCTTCAAGAAGTGTGTTGGGTAGATTACCAATCTAGTCAGTAAGAAGTGTTCAAAGCAAGTTATCCACAATCCCTCGCTAAGTGTACGCGGCAAAATAAAACACAGTGCTCAAGAATCTTTAAGAAGTGTACAGAGTGGTTTGGAAATCAGAATGAGACGTGTACAGAGAAATTGATACCTCAGTCTTCAAGAAGTGTAAACATCCTACTAGTCTTCAAGAAGTCTAACTTATAATTTTGAAAAAGTTCAGAGAACAGTATTCACATCAATCACAAAGAAATCCACATAGCATTACAAATATATATCTTCACAAAGTATACAGAGCTGTAGATCGCTCTGTCTCTAGAAGTGTTATGTGCAGTAACAGTTACCTGGCACAAATATTTATCTTTCTTAACTTTCATCTTTATGATACAGGTTGTATTTTTAATAATTGTGCTTTTTTTTTTTTTTTTTTTTGCATATTCTTTACAGGACATCGCTGTCAACAGCAGCATCTTTCAGCTGTCTGTTGATTTCTTGGCAAGATTACGCTCAGTAGTTTGCCATTGCTTTCTGAGCGGCCGGATCAGTATCCCGCAAGTCACCAGCGGGGATCGAACCGCTCCCAGTTCTCTCCCGCTACGAGACTCTGTGTGATAAACGGGATTACGGAGAAAGTGTTGTAACCCCTCAGCCAGAGAGACCGGCAATAATTGTACAGTGTTTGAAAATATTGCCGGTCCATGTTTTGTATTTACCTATTATGTTGCATGAACTTTACAGAGAATAAATACAAAACTTAGACACTGCACAGTCATTAAAAATACACCCTATATGAAACCAGTATGTTTATTGATCAATCAGCACTCGGTGGGCGATGCGCTCAGTATTACATCTGCTACCTTTACTGAACTATACATTTCATGGTACCCATTTTAAACTGGGTCAATCTTTTATCAAGGTCAAATTGTCATAAAAATAGAATCCTCACAGAAGCGAACTGAACCTATAAACACCATGCTAGCATGCGAGTCTCTGCTCTTTTCGCCAAAGATTATTGCTCAGGCCGTTTCACGTCTTCGTGATGTAAGGGGCTCGCGAAGAATTCATCACGATGCTAATGCAGTAATTCTCTTAGCATCTCGACCCTGCCGTTCACGGGCAATTGTATCGATATGCAGGCTAGAGTGTGTGCTTTTATGTGTCTATACATATTAAAGAAGTAAACTACTGGAAGTGTTTCCTACCAGACAAATGCCAAGCTGACATATAATTGGGTATAATAAAGAACCCCGTTATCTGCCTAAATGTTGTTGGTATATGGTGCTAGAAGTTGTTATATACAACTCGGCACTTTAGGGGTGATGTAAGTAATATCACACTGGCCACCTCCACATCACAAGGCGATTCCGGTACGGATTTTAGGCTACGTCAATCTGGGAACTCAAATCAGTTTTAGAAACCCTCCTCCATGCGAATTCGAACTTATGACCATTGGGCAAGCAGACACGCGCCTCTTCACTATATTGCAGGTGTACACACTCTGTTATACACAGTAGCTTAAGTCAATATAATATGTTGCCACGGTGTGATTTTAGTGTAATAAATATTATTATATATCTATGCTTGATTGAAATTAATATGAATAGATATAAAATCTTTTTGACGTCTGGTAGTAATAGATGTCCTCTTCTAGGGGTATTAGTTGTATTTTCATTCACTGGCCGAAGGGTTAGCAGCTCTCTCCGTTAACTCCGAATACTCTCGTAGTTGACGTGAGCGCACGAGAATTAGAAGTGGTTCGAGTCGCGCCAGTGACCTATGAGAGTATGGAGCCGGTGGCTCAGAAAGTCTTGGCGTGCTGATGAGCGTAATCTAGCCTAGGACTCAATATACAGCTGAAAGATGCTGATGTTGACCGCAATATCCTGAAACAGGATGGAAACGCGGAAAAAAAAAATCATCATGTCGCCACCGTGGTTTATTTCTCTCGCTGCTTCTTCCTCCTTACCGAGAGAGGGACTCCTTTCCTTTGCTATACATACTCCCTTTGCTAACTCAACTGTATTCAGTATTTTACTTTGCTGATTGCTAAACTCTGCTATTCTACACAAGTTACGCCAACTTAATATTGCACAAAACTCAACACTCCGATAAGAATATGACTCGGACTCAGGTTTGTTTTTGTTACTATATTCCTCTAAAAACTCTAGCATAAACATTGTCAACTCTACAACCATTTACTCAACAATATAATATACAATACAGTTGCTAAACACTTCCTATAAAAATAGCGGCATAGTTTTAGCCGTACTACTAGAATACAGAACCAGGTCCAGACTTGACTGTGGCCCAGCGTAGACTGATTGTCAGTTACGCTTTGTCCTCTCACAAAGCGTCCCTGAGCGCTTTTCACGCTTTTGTGACCAACGCCCTGACGGGTCACTTTGCACGGTCTCCTCGTACAGACCGCATTCTTTTCTGAACACTGCCATGATCTTAATCCTATAAACCAGACCACGGCATATGTGACGTTTCAGGTCCACACACGATAGACAACAGTATATGAAATGACGAGGTCAATTTTCCTCCTCATCTTCTTTCTCAGATAATTTCGAATAAACTCTGTAGGATATGTGTAGTCGAGATTTATTAGGCTTGATCATCCCAAGAGCCGTACTAGTGGGGGGAAATATCAATGCCTCTGCTGGGGATTCAAACCAGACCAGTATCATGAAAGGACAGGCATAATTAGCATTTGCAATCGCTTATGCAGTTTAGTTTACTCTGTGGCGAAGAGTTACGAATGCAATTCTTAATTCTGCATACCGCGTTCTAAACACAGCTGCCGGCGGTTTGGATGCAGACCACCTTGGATTTCCTACAAGGACATGAGTGTCAGTCTTTCAGAAAGCAAACTACTGAACTTCAACTTGCAAATGAGTCACACACAGCCAAATAGTGCTGTTACCACTTGTAATGGATATGCAACAAACTATGTAATTTTAATGTCATAAAGAAAATAAGACCGTTGTGGGGATCCAGCTGTGGGTACATGAAGTGTCAGCAACATACCATGTTTGTAGCCCTGAGTTAGTTGCAGGTCTTTTACACGACGTCGCAATCAATCCAAGCTTGATTTAGAAAGCAAGTTTACGTTCAGTAGTTTGCCATTGTCTTCTGTACGCTCAAACCGTTATTAAAAATCAACACATAACGGCATGATTCCAAATCATCTGCAACAGATTTTGAAAGCGATTGCGGAATTGCGAATTGCGTTCTCTAACTTCTCGCTACAGTCGCCGGCTTAGAGCTGTGTGCATCGAGAAACAGGTGGCCAATCTTTCCAGTTCTGGGCAGCCATGCAATGTGTACTATTCATCATTGCTTACGTTTTGTTTACTCTTGCATAGTATAACATCCATTGCATTGTTTAAATTCTTTATGGTTAACGCAGAGAAAAAAGTATACATTGTTGGAAATACATGTGAATGTAAACTAATCATTACAGTTTAAGTTGAAGAAAATAACAAAACGGAGAGTGTCGCCCACGCTCTGAGCTCAAAGCTTACTAAGTAAGCCATGCTTATCAGGAAGGCTTGCGACAGCTATCACAGCGGTGACCCAGGGTTAGTATAGTGATAAAAACTTCACCGTAGAGCGAACACGTCAGGGGGCTTCTGATCGTCAGAAGCGTACCCACTTCCCCAAGTGTCTCGGACCATTATACTCTTAACACTCTTTAGGGGCGACCCCGTCCGGGTCATGATCCGTGCGTCTTTCCCCTGCCTTGGGGACGTTAGGGTCAATTTAATTGTCCTTGTGTTTTTCCTTAGCTGTTAGTGTGTCCACTCTCAAGCCTCCCCTCCCTCAGTGAGGCCAGTCTATGCAGCCTGTGCTTGTCCCTTAGCGCCTGTGGGGCTGCGTGTTCTCGAGGTATGGTGTCCGCCTCGAGTGCAGGAGGTCCCGGGTTCAGGCCCCGGTGAGAACCAGGATTAATTTTTTTTAAATCCACCGGGACTTCCAGTAATTTCCCCTGGTCTCTGGGTAGTGAGATCGGACGCCCGTGTGTATTGTTGCGCACGTAAAAAATCCCTTGGCAGTTGGAAATCGAAAAAGAGTAGCCTAACGGCGCTGCCCGGGCAAAATTTCGAGTTAAAAATCTACCCAAGTATTTCAGGATCCTCGGCGGTGCTACAGAGTTCGTGCACTGAGCTGAGTTTCTCCAGACTCAGGTTTGAGTTAGGAGGAGAACGGAGCACTTATGGGTTGCACCCGTGTGCCGTGATGTTGATCCATAAACTAAACTAAACTAAACTAAGCCTGTGGTTGTGGGGAGCCTGCTTCTTCCCCAACCACGGCTCCATTGCCTCCATCCGTTTCCGTTGCCGTGTTCCTTCTTCGTGCGACTAGAAAGCCGGTTCTTCCTTCGGTTTTTCGATCCACCTCTTGGAATCTGCAGTTGAGTGCGACTTACGGAAGATTACCGCTTTGGTATGGAGGTTGGACTTTGGCCGACATTTGTAAGAATGACTGCACACTTAGACTCACCACCCTCGCACGGAGGAAAGACTACAAGAGTCGACACGAGACGTTGCAAGTTCGTGTTTTAATTGAGAGATTGTGAGGAGTTCTGCAGTTACCGCTTTAAACCACACTAGTTTGGAGACATGTCCCAACTCATGTTCCGACAATTTCATAACCAGCATGAGGTCTTTTCGGCTGCCTCACATAGTTGTTTTGTGCCCGAGTTCTTGCTTGTCCTTTAATACCCAATTGCTTTAGCACATCATACACGGAGTGTGAGACTAGACCTCTCGCGCCTACCTCCACGGCGAATAGCCTGACAGTGTACCCTTCCATTTTAAGACTAGCGACCATGGCATCGTACTTATTTACCTTGTACGTGTGCTGCTCCTGAATGTTTGACTCGTAATGGACGTAATCAGAGTTAGCCGCTTGGCTGACGAGGAGCAAAGTGCGATGTCAGGTCGCAAGCCAAACATCTGGATCACCGCAGGGTATTTGCCACGGCTCTTTAGATAGATCTGGTCAGTTCCCAGTCTTCCGCACCATCGAAAATCGTTGGAAGTGACAAGTCGGCAGCGCGGCCACAGTTGTCTGTGCATTGCTGCCCGGCTCGGACGAAGGAAATGTCCTCCGGCCTCGGCCTGGCCCCTCCGCTCGCCTGCATTCTGGATACATCCACTATGACCGCCAACTCAGTAAGGACTTTGTTGTGGCGTCAAGTAAATCGGCATTGGGTCAAGGCGACATTGCATGCGGACAGTACGTGCTCTGCTGTCTGAACCTCTTTATAGAGGGGACAGGACGGATCGGTGGCATTACCCCTCTTGACCAAATTGGCAGCTGATGGCAGGACATCGTAGAGGGATCGGACGACGAAAATTAAGCGCAGTAGTGCCATACGCCACATTTCGTTCCAGGTTAGAGATCTCTGCATTATCTCGTCCCATAACACCCACTGGCCCGGCTGCGCATGCTGGGCAGCCACATTGACTCTTACGTCATCCTCTCCCTTACGGATCTCCTTAACCACAGTGTCTCTGCATTCCTTTGTCGTCGCCCTAGACCATATCGGATCTCCGTCAAATACCCGAAGCCGCTTCTGCCAGACAGGGTAGTGGCCCATGACCTACTTCAGCTGGAGTGCGGTCTGGGCATCTTAGATCGTTCTAGCGACTTTCCACTTCCTTCCAGTTCTCAGTGCGGGAACTGAGGCACTGCCCGTTTCTTGACGTTGACTCACGCAGCATCATCGCCATTCTGGCTTTTCCGACTTTGAATTCTTCCATGAGGGACCGGAACGGGAGAACTAGCTTACTTTGCTTGCAATATAGTCCGGCAGTTGTGACGCATGGTAGTGCTCCAAGTCATTTCCTTATGTAGCGGTTTATCTTTCCCTCCATAACTTTGACTGTGGTCACGCCTATATCATATATTAGCAGCGGCCACAGGAGCTTCGGAATAAGCATGAAGTTGAGACACTAGATCTTGAATTTGCCCATCAGTCTGCTTCAATCGATGGTACGCAGCCCGATTGTCAACACTTCTTGTATCTCTGCCACCGTGTTCCTGTCTGTCAGGGTTGAATCGTACACATAACCGAGACTCTTTATCGGTCCGCCATCACCATGGGAATTGCTTGTCCTGCAACCATGAATAACCTTTCCGCCACTCTACCCTTCACGATCGATAGGCTTTTCGATTTCTTAGGCTTAAGGCTCATCCTGCACCAGCGAATAAGATCATCTAGTCCAGTGGTTCTCAACCGGTGGGGAATTCCCCCCCCCCCCCCCCCCCCGGGGGGGGGGGATTTAGGGTTTCCAAAGGGGGAAGGGAAATTAAGATTATTTCAAGATTGCGTTAATACAAGAATCGATTACTTGATATTGTTTTTCCCTTCATACTGTATGGTTCTGTACGTCTCTTCTTCTTCTTCTTCTTCTTCTTCTTCTTCTTCAGCGTTCCGAGCCATTGAGGTTCTTTGCTGCAAATACAATCCGTCTCCATTCGTTTCTCTGGTGGACCTTTCTAAAATTCATTTTATAACGTAAGTAGACCCACAAATCACGTTTTATGTGGGCGTCTAGACTTGTTTTAGTATGTGTTATTAAATTAAGCTTCCATTATTACGTATACTGTGCAGGGGCGGGGCGAAATTTTCAGGTAGGAAATACAAAAAGGGGGAATGACGTTCTGAAATTATGGTGAAGGGGGGTACGGGCCATATTTTTAGGTAGGAAATACGAAGGGGGGGGGGGGTGACGTTCTGAAAATATGGTGAAGGAGGGCACGGGCCAAAAAAGGTTGAGAACCACTGATCTAGTCTGTGGAGAATGCTGCGGGCATCACTCTCCTTCGGTGTCAGGATTGTCGTATCGTCCACGAAGGCCTTCAGCGGCGGAATGTTCCGTTCCTCGCTGAGTTTCGGACCGTGTGCGTAGTCGGATGCCGCACCCAGGATTACCTGCATGGCCATGGCAAATAGTATCGGCGAAATCGTAGACCCCATGGCAATGCCCAACTGCAGGTCGATCCATCTGGTCTTGAACGTCTTGGTCGAGAAACGAAGAGAGAAGCCCGAGATGTACTGTATAAGCATCTCCGTAATGTTCTCGGTGTGCCTTGAGTGCATGCCACAACAGCTGGTGTGGCACTGACCCATACTCGTTGGCCAGATTCAACCATATCACGTGGAGTTCCTCTCTCTTCATATTCGTTCTCTGAATAGCTTCCCAGATCATGGTACTGTGTTCTAGACACCCGGGGACACCAGGTTATCCCCTTTTTTGAACCGCTGTGGCTACGTACTTGTTACTCATCAAGTATGTGATTCAGCTGGCCATTACTGAGAAGAATATTTTCCCCTCGACGTTCAGGAGACAGATCGGTCTGAATTGGACACTATTGGCTGAGTTTTGCTCTTTGGGAATATAGATTCCGTTGGATCTCTTCCACTCCATGCTGACATGCTTGTGTTTCCACGCGGATCTCACTATCCAGTGTAGTTTCTTGAGGACATTCGGGCACCTCTTATAGACTGAGTAAGGCACATCATTGGGCCCCGGTGTCGACTTTCCTCTTGCTTTCGTAACTACCGCAACCACCTCGCTCGACATTGGAGGCTTGGCATAGAAATCCACAGTTGGTTTCTCCGGCCATTTGAGCCCTTCAATCTCTCCGAGTGGGACGTCCCGTTGAGCATAGGAGTACGTCATCACGAGGTGGTTCTCCAGCTCCTCTTTGCTGACCTTGAGGATACCTGATCGCGGCTGTTCGAACAAGTCCCGTGTAAATATGTATGATTCCCGGAAGAATCTCTCCCGTTCCGTCCGGGTTTTCCGCCTGTTCCTGCAGAACTGTTCCGCTCGGGATAGGGCATTGTGGCTGTCTTTCAGATGTTGCCACACCTGGCTCAAGCCCTCTTTCTCATGCTTGGGTGCTGTTTTAAACCGTTTTAGAGAGGCTTTCCTCTGTGTTCTTACTTCCTCCAACAGCTTCTGCCATTTGTTTTTCGGTGGGTTAGCTGCTTCCTTCTTCTCGCTGCTAACAAATTGAATCAGCGAGTGGAGGTACACAATCTCTCCGAACTTAAGCAATTTCTCTTCAAGGGACTGTGTTTAAGTTCTTCCTCTAAAACACGGGACGTTTCATCTCGTAATTGTGCCCACTCTGCCGTCTTTGTGGCATTGGGGAACTCGATCTTCACCATGAGACTCTTGGAAGGTTGCTCGGGTGCGTCACAGGTGACATCGACTTGAGTATTCTCAGCACTGTGGGGTTCTCCCTGGCTGACATTATCTTGTGTCTTATGCCGTTCCCGGGAGCGCTGTCGTGTCTCCTGTGACGTACTCTCGAACTTTTTTTGTCCAGTGTGAATTTTCATTCCCCGGTAGGTGGCTAAACTTTTACCATAGACGTATGTCCAGCCCGGTCGATGGGCTTAAATCATGGTCGATTGGAAGGATAGGGTCGTCACCGTGTGGTCGCAAATGGATCCTTCATGCCCCCCCCCCCCCTTCGGAGGATCCAAGGGGCATCTATAGAGGTCACCCCAACTCTGGATGGACGGTTTATTTTCTTAAAGTACTCAGACATTCCATCCCCACCTCTCCTCCATAGGCAGGTATCCTCAAACCATGCATGTTTTAAGGGAGGAACCTCGCGCGACCCTAAGCTTTCCAACACAGACAGGCCATTGTCTAAGTCTGAGAGGACCTTGACCACTTAAAAAGACAATTTGGCAGGTGAGGTCACGTGTTCTCCACATACCGTGGATATCCTGTCCACTTACCAACCGGGTTTCCCCAGAAGGCTGAGCGGTTGCAAATACATGCCGTTTGTTTATAAAGCGACATAAGTTCACTATGTAACCTTAGCTAGGTTTATTGTTAGTAAATAAGCGCTGTGCTGCAAAGGCCAAAAAGGCGAAATGGGAATGTTTCATGAAGGAGATTGGAGGTGATAAAACACTGCGAAAATTCTGGAAACTGCACAGGCAAATGCAGAGAAAAGATCGGCCCATGACAGTGGGAACAATTTATAGAGATGATGGTGTGCGCGTGACAACAGACAAAGAGAAAGGGGAGGCGTTTCTCCAGAGATTTTTAGAGCAGACCAATCATAATGATACGGACACCAGGGATGCAGTTAGAGAGGAGTTATCTGGCACCACGAAGAATGTGCAGTATGAAGACATCATACGGGTGGAAGATGTTAAACACATTTTGAAAAAGGCAAAAGACACGGCACCAGGGCCCGATGGGGTCAAGTATGGCCACATGGAGGGTTTGAGCGATGTAGACCTGGAGGATATGACCGACTGCTTTAACCAGAGCATTACGACAGTATCAGTACCGCAGGATTGGGTGCACAGCTATCTCATCCCTCTTCCATAACCATTCAAGGATTAGTCAAAGCTTAGCGGCTTTAGGATCATCACCCTTCAAAATACATTTGGGAAGGTTTTAGAGAAGATAGTCGCTGTTAAGCGGCAGTATTTTTGGAAAGGGGGAAGCTGCTTCCAAGAGGCCTGGGGAGCTACAGGCCACGAAAAGATACCTGGTCAAATGCAGCCACTTTTGCCTTTGATGTTTATGAGGGGTTCCAGAGTAGACAGGAAACGCTGGCGGTAGCGCTTGATCTCGAGGATGCATACAATAGAGTTCAATATGATATTTTGATGACCGCACTGATGGAGAAGGGGGTCAATCCCTGGTTGGTGAACTGGATAGCAGCCGTCCTGCACTCTCGTCGGGTTGCTCTCCATCTGGGTGCATGAACCTCAGAGCCACATATGTTAATCCCGGGACTGCCACGGGGATCTGCAGTCTCACCGGTGCTCTTTAATGTGTATACGAGGAAGATTGCAAACCTAGAAGCACCAGGGGTCGGAAGAATACTAACATTTGCAGATGATATTCTTGCATATAGGCAGGGGAGAGATAGGGAGCAAACAGCCCATGAGTTACAGGCGACAGTAGATAAAGTGATTGACTGGTGCACAGAAATGAGTGCTGTCATCCACCCGGAAAAGGCGGCGGTTTTGTGGTGCTCTCTGGACAACAGGATTGTAAGAGCTGATGTCCCAAGCCTCGCGACTGATGGTAGAAATGTCAGCAGAGAGAACAAACTGAAGTATCTGGGGATCACATTTGACAGGAGCCTATCCTTCAAGGACCATGTGGAGACGGTTGTGACAAGATCTCAAAAGGGACTCAGTGCACTTAAAACTATGGCTGCAATGGACATAGAGCAGAGAATGCTTTTCACACTATACCAGCACTTGATCCTCTCAGTAATTGATTATGGATTAGGATTGATCACTGTCTCAGAGAGTCTGCTGGTGAAGTTAGAGCGCATACAGAACGAAGCTATGTGGGTCATTCTGGGATGCACTAGAGACACCCCAGTAGTGTGTATGCGTTACATTCTTGGTCTGCCGACTGTTGCTGGCAGGCTCAAGGTGATGCAGGCGAAGGCATACCTCAGAGTAGCTGCAGACACAGACCACCCACTGCATGAGGCGCTGGACGCAGTTAAGGGTCAGCGACTGATAAGAGGGAAAT
This sequence comes from Cepaea hortensis, assembly GCA_963921405.1. Classification (NCBI taxonomy): domain Eukaryota; kingdom Metazoa; phylum Mollusca; class Gastropoda; order Stylommatophora; family Helicidae; genus Cepaea; species Cepaea hortensis. The sequence goes on along the minus strand of OY992876.1, from coordinate 465,235,193 downwards.
CATGGATGGCTCACGCATTACACATGATTTTTTTTTTTTGCTTTCAGTATGTTCAACAAGCATATGCGATTGCAATAATTAACTTCTGTAATATAATGTTTTATATGTAATCTGACTATGTTAATTCCGTACATTTGTGCTTTCTATTTTAATTGCTTTTTACCCCGAACTGTAATAAAAACACAACAAAACTCTCACATTTTAATGTAAATGTGACATGAATTTGCTCCAAACAATCGTAAAAGTGAACAATCGTAAACGTGAAGGTAAACGTCAGCACGTAAGAAGGGATCTCGGACAATTCTGATCGCTTTTCGGCCTTTAGGCTAAGATCAAGGTGTAGATGTATCTGCACTTGATCTGGCCATGGCGCAGAGGCGGTCATCCAAACTGCAAACCCGAATCACTGTCCACTAACACTGGCAAGCAGGCATTGGTGGACCACTACGGGCAGAAAGGCACAAAATGGGAGTAAGAGACCCTTTTAGGCTTGTTTAAAAATTTAAAACAGCAAAATAACCAGGTGACACGTTGTCGTCTGTTGTGTCCTATAATACTTATTTGTATTTTATTACTTCATTATTATATATTTTTTGATTTCTTTTAATGTTTTGGGGGATTTTCACCTTTTTCACCTTTATGGAGCCCATTGTAAGGTATGTTGCACTGTGTCCGTGTTTGGTATGTCTCATCTTTCTTGCGGCAGCTACACATATCTTACTGTTTGTATTTCATATTGTTATCTCCTGCTGCAGCCGTTGCTTCTCTTGTTTAAATATTATACCCCTACAGCCCTTACAAATATAATAGATTATATATGAATGTATTGTATATTGTATATGTTGTAATGTATTTGCACATACACCTGTACGACAAAACAACGCTCAATATTCCAATACCATCTCAAATACTTACACGCAGAACGCACGTTAAAATACTTAAACAATATAAATGAAATCATTGTTGACACTCAAGATACTTGTTTTAAGCAAACATCGGTTATTTGGCGGCGGGCAATTTATTAAGGAAACTGCCTTATGCTGGTTGTCATACAATTTTATGAGTGTCAGGCGTTCAGAAAGCAATGTTAAACTATCAAGAAATCACAAACTGCCAACACTTAAACAAACAAACAAATTAAAAATCTCAACGTTTTGTCCATGGTCAAAATGTACATGTCCACGTGCAACCCTCGTTAATATTCAAACAGAACGTTAAACACACATGAACCACGTAAACATACGTACAATACAGAATGCAACATCTTTAAAACTATAAACGTTTAGATAAAGGGAGAGAGAAGTAGGTGAAAACTATTTGCAGTGTCTACATTGTAGATGTTGAAAACAACCACACTCAAGTAATGTGTAGGTAATTTGGAGGTAATTGCACCATGCTATGAATGTAATATCATCATATGTGTATATGCATGTATTTGTTGTATTCGCAAACGTAAAGAAAAACATGTACTGCACTTTATAAATAAACTAGCTGACCCGGCCCGGCTTCGCCCAGACCCTGGAGGGGATCTATCTATCTATCAGTCTGTCTGTCTGCTTGTTTGTCTGTCTGTCTGTCTGTCTGTCTGACCCGGCCCGGCTTCACCCAGTCCCTGGTGGGGAGCATCTCATTTAATCCATATACGTAGTCATATAAGCTCTCCCGTTCCCGACTATCTGTTTGTCTGTCTATCTGTCTGTCCCGGCCCGGCTTCACCCAGTCCCTGGTCGGGAGCATCTCATTTAATTCATATACGTAGTCATATAAGCTCTCCCGTTCCCGACTGTCTGTCTGTCTGTCTGTCTGACCCGGCCCGGCTTTACCCAGTCCCTGGTGGGGAGCATGTCATTTAATTCATATACGTAGTCAAATAAGCTTCCGTTCCCGACTATCTGTCTGTCTGTCTATCTATCTGACCCGGCGTGGTTTCGCTCAGCTCCTGGCGCACAGTAACTTAAAAGAATGTCCTTCCACACACCATTCATTATTTTTAATGAAAACTGTTTTTAATAACCGACATGACAGTTGATATGTTCTTTAAGCAGAAAAAGATGGGTTACAATGTTATGCATTATGCATTATTTTTATGAAAACTTTGAAAATGCCTTAAAGATTATATCATTATTTATTATAACTTATATGCCTGAAAATAAATATAGACAAAGAGTTTAACAATAGTGCAAGTAAGTCCAACAATATGACTATAAAATATATAGAAATGTTATTAAAAGTTATGCCCCTTGAAATAACTTTTCTAGAGTGAAGTCCCCCTGCTATATAGAAATTATATAATGAAAAATGAAAAAGTAAATGTTATTAAATAAGTAGAAGATTTTACACTAAGAAACTATTATAGTCGGTTGCACAGGAATGAAAGGAAGACGTGTAGAAAATTTCATTTGAATCGGATGTACCGTTATCGAACGCATAAAATACACACAAACACACAAAGCCACATACACTCTGTTTTATATATATAGATACACACTATTGTGTGTTCGATAACAGTTTTAGAACAAGAAAAGTGTTGCACTGCTTCACTGGAAGAAAAATGTAACACAGAGACCAGAAACCTCATAGGTCTTCTCTTCCCTTTTTTGGTACTAGTGGTGGTGGTGGTGGTGTGTGTGTGTGTGTGGGGGGGGGGGGCGGGGGGGAAGAGAAGGGAGACACATTGCAGCTTATATTGCATGAGGGGGTGGTCGTTGCTGAAGCTACGGAGTTCGTGCTTTATGTGACGCTTTCGGCAGTCCCCCGGAAAGAGGCCAAACCATATGAGATAAAACACGATGAAATGAAGTCGATTCTCTTGCCTTTACAAAACCTGTCCGTTTCTTACAAATTCATAAGTAATCACGGTGAGTGATGCCGGATATGGATTTCTGACATTCGACGTTCCCATCTTTAAGTCATCTTTAGCTCCACAGTAAAGTGTACAATCGTTACCCACTTTGCCTAAAACGGGGCTAAAAGACTATCTCGGAATACTCTGTTCTGCCTGGTCTGCACAGTATTTCCCTTATCACTATTATACCTACCATTGCGTTTTCCACAAATGGTGCTTTGCACGATTTATATACATCATATTATGAAATGTTATAATTTCATGTTATTCTTTAGATCTGTCTGTGTTGTAACGTTCCAGATGAAGATTATTATACTTGAAACGTCGTTCGTTGTGTCTAGTATACTTATTTTTATTTGTTTTTATTTTATTATTTTTGTTTGTATATTTCCCCACTGTGATTTATGTTCACCATTGTGGAGTTCGTTTTAAAGTATGTACTCTGTGTCTATGTTCAGCATCTCTCACTTGTGCAGGAATTACATATAACTAACTGTTTTGATTTCCTATTGTTATAACCTGCTGCCGCAGTTACTTCTCTTATCTACGTTTCTGTTTGGAAAAAAAAGAAGAAAAATAAGAATAAGAAAATCAGCGTATTATTATAGAAGCATGACTGCGCACGCCACTCGATGAGGTACTTGAGATGATGGTGATAATGATTAGGACCCTACAGCTAATGTTGCTACATGTGCTTACCATTAAAATCAAGATTCAGTCAAGTGTGAGTCCGAATGCTTAAATGTTAGCGATATATGGCTACAGCAAACATCAATATAACGTGAAGAGATTAATCAGGTCATCTCCATGGTTCGGGATATTGGCCTTACAGCCACGTGTTATTGATTGGTAATTCAAGCAGAGCAGAAGTTAGTATGTGTGTTATGCTATGGAATATTATCTTAGATACATGTGTTTGTGAACTTGTCTGTACAAACGTTCACTTTTTTTTCGGCGTATGGATAAAGTTTAGCAATTAGTACGCGGAATGGCTGCTGTGGATGTATTATTATTCTCTGCATTATTGTGTCACTAGGTCATGTATTTTTACACATGTTTGGATCAGACCAGGCGTGGAGAACAACTCACACTCTCAGACTGTACAATTTATTGCCTGGCATCTCGTCAGGTACATCACAACATAAAGCAAAGTACTTAAATTTCGTGGTCGGTGCAGCTAATACGTTGGAGAAGACGTGCCTGGACTTAGACTGAGATGGTTGCAGCCACTGCGGATCGGCAGCATACATAATGGAGATCATGCGAGCCATCAGGGAGTTCTTTATTGAAAGTAAGTGCTTGGGGACTAGTTGTGTGTTGTCTTTCATTCTTCTTCTCCTCATTCTCGTCCAAATCCACCTCTGTCTCCTCATCCTTTTCCTACAATTCCTTCTCCACCGTTTCTTCTCTTCTTTCCCTCCTTCCCCTCTCCTCCTCCTTCTTCTCCTCCTCGTCCTCCTCTTCCTCCTCTCCTCTTCCTCCTCCTCCTCCTCCTCCTCCTCCTCCTCCTCCTCCTCCTCCTCCTTCTTCTTCTTCTTCTTCTTCTTCTTCTTCTTCTTCCATTCTCAAACAGACACTTGAATATTATCAATAAATGTCACAGGCTATGAAAGCCACCAAAACTTCACAATCATTTTCTTCATATATTTTTGTTTGCATATACCCTGATGTACGTGTCATTCCTCCAATGTTTTGTAACTTGCCTGTTTGTCTGTGCTGCATGAACATTTATCCGATGTACCAAAGCTGCAATTGAAGATCTGATACTGGAGTCTATTGTAGCCCGAAGTGTGAAGATTATTACTTGTTCTTCCTTGACAGTCATTGAATGGATACTGTATATATTGATTCCAATAACAACACATCCGGATGGTACAATACTGATGGGTATTATTCCTGTTATGGAGGAATTCTCCTAAATTTAAAAAAATGGAATGAAAAAAACACAGTCAGTGGCAACTGGAAAATTTTCAAGTAACTTCAAAGCGGAAGTAGAGGCTTTGAAAACTGCAGCAGAAATGCTCTTGATGGAGGAAAATAAAGAGAAGGAAATAGCTATCTTCACAGATGCAAAGTCAGCTGTCTCAATACTTAAGAGCAGAAACATCACAGAACTAGCTGACCTAAGAGCAGCACTCCATGGTCTATGCCAAAAATCCAAAAAAGTTGTAATACAGTGGATCCCATGACATTGCAGTATACCTGGAAATGAAGAGGCTGACAGACTAGCAAAAGAGGGCGGACGACTACCACAGCCTGACATAGACATAACCTATAATGAGGCAAAGAGGTTTATAAAAAGCACTTATAGAACCAAATGGGAATCAGAGAGTATCCAGGCCACCAGAAGGATGATGCATATTAGAAACTCGACCGAAGAGAACAAGTAGCAATCTTCAGACTCCGCACAGGACATAACAGGCTGAAATACCACTTGTTCAATAAACTAAAGATAGGAGATACCGATGAATGTAATTGTGGAACTGGTAAAATGACCGCTAAACATTTGCTGCAGGAGTGCACAATATATGCAGAACAGAGAAATATATTTTGGCCCACACCTTCTTCATTTGAGGACAAGCTCTATGGAGACATCAACAAGCTCAAGTTGACTGCAGCTTACTTTAACTACATTCAAGTTGACATCTAAAGGTGCATGAAGAAGTATTTAGACTGCCACACTTCATACCACAGGTATGTTGGTTACAAAAGCGTCCCAGAGGCATGACATGGATTATTGCTTGGATAGCAAATTCATTACGTGGAAAGTCCGAATCGAAAGCTCACCGTGTGGGCTTCATAAAAGGTGGAAAAAGTGACCTAGTGGCACAAAATGGAATATTGCTCGGATAGCAAATCCATTACATGCAAAGTCCGAATCGAAAGCTCACTGTGTGGATGTCATCTGCAGACTGCATTCTTCTGGTTTCCGGAGGAACAGCCTATGGTGAACGGAAGGGCTGTGTGTCGGCTCTGCAATTATGGAAGCCTCCTTGGATGGCGGGGAACGCCCATGGCCTGCCCCTGCCTTCCCTTGAGGGCTGACCAGGATGTCTTTGGCTGTTCTAAATGGGCCAGCTGGGATGGGGGATAACACCACGACAGTGAGTGTCAAACGTCCTAAGAAACTCCCGGGAAAGTTAACACGGTCAACAAATGCCCGCAGAAGTCGGATGTGTCGGCCTAACGGCGCAAGAACGCAGCTCTGCTGTAAACAGGCACAACGCAATCACATCCGAAAAAAAAACTCCGGATGAACGCAGAAGCAGAAGAAGATTCCTGTCATGTAATTAGCTATACTTCCTATCAATCCATACAAGACGCTTTAAACATCAGTTATATACACATCGGTGTACCATAATACACCCACAATCAAGCCATCCACCTCAATATGATTCAGCTGCATACATATTATGTATAGATACAGGAAATAGGCGCCACTCAAAATATACAGGCTGGAAACAACAACCAATATACGCCGTGGAGTTAAGATGAAATATACTTTGAGTGGAGAACATATGGCTAATATACGCTCTCCTGTTATTATTACAGGGATAACTAATGATAACTGATTTCCTATAGTATAAGCACAGAAAAATACAATATATATAATATAGATGATACAGCTGATTGTTTCTGAGAAACCGAATCCCAGAGGCACGCTTTCCAAATATATATACTTGGAAAAGTTGTTGATACCCGTGAGAAATAAAACATCAGAGACGGACACAGCCAAGAGAATTACATTGGAACAATACTTGAAGCCTTGTCGAGACAGTATGACAATGCTGGTCAAATTCCCGACTATTCCCAACACGCTGACACAGGGGATTAGTACATAGCGAAATTCTTTCGTGAGCAAGTTCCTCGCTGAGAACTTGGGGCTGTATCAACTCGGTTGTCATTGAGATCGTCATTGTCTTATTAGTCGACATCATCATCTCGCTGTGGTTCAGTGGTTGTATTTGTTATTTATGGTAAACTGTCTGGTATATTTATGGGCTGACACGGTGTATGTTTGATTTTAACATGCTTTTAACGACTATGGATTTGTATGTCTTTTAATTTAATTATAGTTTGGTTTAAAACTGTATGAACTGTGAAAAATTCACTTTTTAAATGCTTTGAACTGAAGCGTATCCCACACATGCATTATACAACTAGTAGTTGCTACTACTGAAGAGTGCTCTCGGCTGATTTAGAGTGAGGAATAGCTTTCCATATTATCAGTGTCCCCCTCCACCAGGCGAACGCTCTCCGACCGTTGAGGTACTTGTAATTTACGACCCGAGGTCAAGTACGGGAATTTAACATGTATGTCCAACTGACAGACGAATGGAATGAACTCACTACGTCGCGATCAGAAAAGAAAGTGTAAGTTCGTTAAATCTCCCGATCACGTCTACCTTCGACTTAATTATATGAAGCTGAAGTTATATTGGGGCAAACAAATGTGAATGGACTATAGAAACCACATACAGATATATACACCATGCATTCTTCGCGGATATATTACGTGTATGCACATGCACACCATCATGAGCCTTAGTATATGATGATAAGAAGAACAAATAGTTTATAATAAAGAAGAATAAAGAGTTCATGATAAAGAAATCCTTCGTTAAATTGGTGAGATCTTTACTGAATTTTACGTGATGATGTAAATCTGATTGTACAACACATTAGTTAATCCCCGCTACATTTTGACATCATTAGTTGTTGGAAAACAGAACGTACAATTGTTTAGGAAATTGCTCCAAGTGTTGTGGAATTACTCTTGTTTTGTCCATGGCGACTTGACAGTCGAAAAAACTGGGTAATTTCCATCAATCGATGTGCCGTTTAAGTTTAAAAATATACTTTAAATGTATTCAGTGTGTAGGAGTATTCAGCAAGAAACTATTCACTTTAGGATCAAAGTTATACATAATTACATATTCATTGATAATTGTTCCCGTATTTATAAGAAAATGGCAACAATATCAGAGCATTAGTTGAACCACCAACATTAGGGAATTATGTACTGCCTTCAGTCTTCAGTTAGATTTAATTTAGTGACCTTTTCATTTCACCATTTGTAAGCCAAATCGTAACTGTGAATTGTCAATGTAACAATTGAATGCGTTTATTTCTTTAGATATTTGTAACCTTCAACAGGGGAAATATATTGGTGAAAGCAGCTGTTCATGCCGCCGTTAAAAGATTAAAATATTTATCGAACAATTTCATCCGTTTTATCATGGCTGTCGTTTCCAGTGAAATAACTGTTTGGGTTAATCTTTTACGTGAACATAAACTATACGATCCTCTAACTGTGAGAGAGTAACATTTGGACAAAAGACAGTGTAAAATCACAGCGAAGAAAATGCGCATTGTCGTTTCTTTAATGCGAGTAATAATTTAACATTTTTTAAAGTACAGAAATGTGTTGATCGGTTACCCTATTTTTAAAACAAATTTCCTCACGCCAAATACTTGATTTATGATCGTTTGTTAGAGAAATGAGCTGGCGTTTGGGAGACACGTGATCACTTGATATCGGATGAATTTGACGAAAGTTTTATATTTAGTACTGAATTCTGTAAGCATTCTAAGCAAATAATTTATGTACATTATCTCGTACATTATCACATTTGAGTAAAGTTTAAAATCACTTGCAACTGTTGGTATCTGTATAATCACTTAGCGAACTATTTTTGAACAACACTTCTCAAATTGTATCAGGCAAAAATTTTCGCTTCAAATAACAGTATCAGTTTGATGACATTATAGTTTTGTCTATGTATATATCGACAATCATGCATGCACACGTGAACGTACCTACACCGACCGACTGATCTACCCACCGTCAGACAGACAGCCAAACAGACAGACAGGCAATGTGCGTTACCACCATCCTTAAAACTGATTCGCTGCCGACGGTCACTCAGTTGCCAAACAGTCTCAACTTTTTTGCCCCATGGTCACTGTATTGCCAAGATCTTAGCAGTTCGTTTGTTTGTTTCGTTTGCATGCCAAGCTTAATTTGAATGCCCCGAAATTAAGTTTTTCGTATGAAGAAGGTTTTTCATTTACACACAGGCCACGAGAGGCAGAAAATAAATGAATATTGAGGAAAAATTCTTAGTTAAAGTTTTGTTTACTTTTCTGATTTGACAACGGCATCGACCCTGATTTTCGGCCTCACATATTTACATTAGATAATAGTTTTAAACAATTTAGATTGTAGTTATTCTGATTTAAAGGACTTTGTGAACGATTCTAAACTTATAGCACATGTTAAATGTGGTTGTTTGATTAAAATTAATTGTTTATGAATGTAAACAAAACTAACCGGCTACCTTAGCTGGTTAGCCGCTAACCGTGAAAGTTTGTCATCATGTCGAATTAGCTAAAGGGCCACACTTGTACCCGTAAAATTTGCTTTGCCTATCACAAAGTATTTAAGGAGTATTTAAATAATTAAATTTAAAAGAATAATAATTATAACTAAATAAAAAATAGCGTACATTTTGTGTTTATCAGCAGAAAACGGCCAAAACCTGTCTCGTGATTTTCCGACGTTTTCTATTTTATGTGACAATGATGCGCTTCAAAATAGGATGTTTTTATTGTGTTTTATTGGTGTTATGGAGCCGTTCTAGTGATATTTGTGTAGCTAAGTGGTGTAGTTATCATAATTCAGTAAGTTTCATTGGATTATAAACAGCGTTAGAGCAGTAGCACCTTGGTAAGTGGAAATTGTACATACTTGTCACCCCAGTCTTCAAATTTCTGTTTACAACACCTGCAAATATTATTATTATATTTCTAACTTATAGCAACACTAGCAATACCAACGTATTCCTTGTGCAATGCCCTTTAATTTGATATATAATACAATATATTTGCTACCATTTTAACAATTTTTATAACATTATTATGACACACCCCTACTTCCCATTTTCTGACATCAATTTCTGCTTGGTCCAAACCCACTTTTTGTTTGGCACTGAATCAGTTTAAGGGCAGTGAAAATAGTAACACTGAACACAAAATGCAGCTCGCTAGAGGCGACTAAGAAAGGTGGTAATGGACTGGCTGCCTCATCGCGTAGAAAACCTCAGATGCCAAATCCAGGCAATTATTACCAAGTCTACAAAGGGCTTGAGGTGACATTGTCGAGAGTCTATGCTCCACTGGGAAATGAAAGACAGAAAAATGAACCACTACTGGACAAGTTAGATATTCCCACGATGTAACTTGTGAGCAGCTTCACCTGTGGCCTACGGATAGAGACCGCAGTTTCAAAGTCCTAACTTCCCGAGCTAGTAGTTAACAGCAGAAAATATGGATCGTTTTGCGTTTTTTTTATCTTTCACAATGCTATGAACATCGGCCGTTCGGAAAGCAAGGGCAAACCACCCAAAGCAAAATTGCTTAGAAAATCACAAACAGCCAATAAATGATGGGGTTGGTTGCGACGTATTGTAAAGAACATACAACTGACTTGTCTTGTAATGGGCATGCGACTAACACATCATGTAAAGTGCATGCGACTAACACGTTCTGTAAAGCGTATGCGACTAACTAATAATGAACGTTTAAGCGCGTTAAACCTCTCAGCTATGCTGACCCCCAGAGACAAGTTAACATTCGCTGCTAAAATGTTCTCAGGCTTGGCTGAGCTATCAATGAATTCACATTCCCAGAACCGCTTGTGCTTGTAGCTAGAATGACAGGGTGAGCAATAATAGAGCAACAGCGAGGATGCGTTTGTGGAGCTGTGTGTAGTATTGCGGGTGAGACACAACCGCGGCTTTTCTGTTGTGACTGAGTTGCGTGTGCTGATGTGCACATGTTAATTTTTAACTGACTAACATGTCTTTCTGCTTACACAAGGACGGCTTACGAAGGTTGATTAGTATAGCTTCAGCAAACTTTAACAATCGACTACTTTGTGTGTTGAACAACACACGGAAGACACTGTCTCTTTCAACCACGTGACCACTCTCGAGAACATGTCTCCTGCCTAGGCTACCATCTTCTGTGTGTAGTATCTTGTCCAACCAATTCGGAATATGTTCCAAAACCCTGCAATGTAACTGCCTATGTAGATGGCCTCGCATCTGCATGTAAAGTGGTAAATACAATTTGATTTGGCGTACAAAGCTACAGGTTCTTTTACTGCTGGGACTGGGATCGGTGTGTTTCTGTACTTGATGACTAGAGCTGCAGCACAGAATGTTCGCTCGACTGCTGCGGTGAGCCGGTCCCGCAGACGTTGCATTACGTCATCTCCTCGGAAGGTTAGCTGGATGAATACTTTGAGTTTACGGACTGTAGTTACTTCTGATTTCGGTTTGGGCTGTTGGCAGTGGCGCTTTATAAATCCTGTGGAGTACCCATTCAGGTTTAAGGCATTCTTCAGAGTTTTAAATTCCTCTGTCAGTGTGTCCTGGGTGCATATCTTCCTAGCACGGTCAAACAGGGTCCATACTAAGCCCCGTTTGTACTGGACAGGTGCGATGCTCTGAAAATTTAAGTATTGGCCAGTCCATGTTTCAGTCCATGTTTCTACTACGTCACCAAAGAATTGAGCTTGTATGGCTACTTGAAGTTCACCAAATTCTGTACAGAAACAGTGTACAAGGTGAAAATCGCAGAGAATGCTCGCCTCAACAAATCACTGAGCACTGAAAAGATAACTACGTCAGTACTAGACAACCCAGAGAAGTATGTGAGGAACTTATCGTCGTACGTACTCAACAACATTGAAACGGAGGCCCTTGCATACGGATTAGAATTCTGCATAAAGCCCAAACACATCAACCGTGTCGAGTCGCAAGCACAATTTGAAATGTTGTTTGATCAAGTCTCCAAGTTATCACCTAATTCTGCTTGTTCTGAATTTGGTTTAACAATTAACAAAAAGAAGACACAGATTATGTCACAAGTTGCACATGTTGTACCATCAATCTTTTTTGACAACGCCGAACTGGAGATAGTAGACCATTTTACATATCTAGGATCAGAGGTAAATAGCAAATTATCCCTCGATCAGGAAATCAACATCAGGATTGGCAAGGCAGCAACAACAATGAACATGTTAGCAAAACGAGTCTGGGAGAACAGGAAGCTTTCTGCCAAAACAAAAGTCCTCGTCTACCAAGCCTGTGTCCTTAGTACTCTTCTTTATGGCAGTGAAACCTGGGCAACTTACTCACTCCAAGAGAAACGTTTAAACAGCTTTCATATGCGGGGTCTACGAAGAATACTTGGTATTAAGTGGCAAGACAAAATCAAAAATACTGAAGTATTGGAAAGATCGGGTTGTGTGACGGTGTATTCCATGCTCAGTCTTCGTAGACTTAGACGGATAGGACATGTTAGGAGGATGGATGATGGTAGAATATCAAAGGACATCTTTTTTTTGGTGAATTACAGACGGGTAGGAGATCTCAGGGTCGGCCTCTACTACGATACAAAGATGTGTGTAAGCGGGACATGATTGATACAGGCATAGATAATGCACATTGGGAGCAAGTCGCCGCTGAACGTGTTGCGTGGAGGGCAAACATCAGAAATGGAATAAAGACAAAAGAGAAAATGATTGCAGATAAAGCACACACAGAGCGTGAGAGACGTAAGATGGTTCAAAATGGTGGAAGTGACCATGTTTTCTCACATGCACCTACTGTGGGCAAACATTTGCAGCAAGAATTGGCCTTACCAGCCACACTCGCCACCACCATGGGTCGTAGTTATTAAGCCTTTTTGAAGCACAATGTACCAAACTATCGTCTGTCAAGACGGAAAGGTGCCAATGATATGCTTGTGAAACATGGACTGTTTACCAGCGAAATGCTAGGAAATTAAACCACTTCCACACAGTCTGCCTTAGGTAGCTATTGAAGATTAAATGGCAATCCCAGACACTGAAGTTCTAGAAAGAGCACCCATGCCCAGTATCCACACTCTACTAATGAAAAATCAGATTCGCTGGGCTAGTCACTAAACTCGTATGCCAGATCACAGGCTCCCTAAACAAATGTTTTTACGGCTAGCTGCGTTGTGGTAAATTCCCCCAAGGCGGCCAGAGGAAACGTTTTAAAGACACTCTGAAAGTCTCACTGAAAGCTTTTGGAATTCATCCTGACACCTGGGAGACTGCTGCTAAAGACCGTAATTCATGGCGTACATCATTACATAAGGGTGCAGTAAGTTGTGAAGCAACCAGGACTGCAAGAGCTGTGAAGAAACGGCTGGACAGAAAAACCACTGCAGGAGATCCTCCTCCTGGAACGTCAAGCATTCTTTGCCCGAATTGTCAAAGAACATTTCGAGCCAAAATAGGCCTTATCAGCCATCTTAGAACTCACGGCTCCATACTTTTAACCCCACTGTATGAAATGAATGGTCACTCCCCCGATGTGTCTCCACCTTGCCGTGGTGTGGGAGCTTGAGTGTCCCTCTGACCCCAAGCGCTGTTCCGATGGATATCAACTACATATTGGACAGCTCTTGTGATAGGGACCAGACTAAGAGAGACACAACCTGCAGCTCTGCAGGTAGACTGAGGATAGCAGTCTAAATCAGGCAAACGATGCCAATAATCTCAGTCCGGACATAACCTCTAAGGCTCCCAGCCGAGGTGTATGGCTGAACGTCTCTAAGCCATAAACCCTCGGAAGTGAGAGCCTGGCCGACACAAACATACATCAAAATTGAGATGAGGTGCTGAGCACGCTACATGCTTGGCGCAGATACTCATTCGATGGCTCTTAGCTGGGGGATATGATGTATCCCCGGATGAGAGGGCCTGACCGTTACTCGCCCACAGACGCACGGAGGTAAGGTGCTGAGCCGGCAGCACATGTAGCCTACCTCGTGAGCGAGTACAAAAAGGTGGAAAAACACCTCGGTCGCACGTTCCGTAGAAAGTCTGTAACCGTACTCCTGGAGTGAGTGTAGTCAAAGGTGGAAAATTGTCTCGTTGACACGAAATGGAACGCATGTCTTGCGAATCCATTACGTGGCAGCCCGAAGCAAAAGCTTGCTGTGTGGAAATAAGAGTCTCGAAACCCGACGAAGGCTAACCTCATCAAAAATGCCCGCTGAAGCCGGAAGTACCAGCCTACGGGCGGCAAAATAAAAATGGCACTACGCAATTACGTCCGAGTGAAATGTCTTTCGTGACCGGAAAAGCTCTAACTAGGCTTCCCTCGTGCTAGGAACAGCTACCTAGTCTCCGAATGCCGCTCTTGTTCGGAACAGCTCTGACTAGGTAGTTTTCCGAATGTCTGTCGTGCCTGGAACAGCTCTGACGGGCGCAACGACAAGCACATGTCCAAAAACTCGCTGAGTGGATGCCGTCTGCAAACCTGTCTGGTTTGTGCGGGAATGGCCCGGGGAAAACGAAATGACCAATATATTGAAGTGAGGATTTAAAGCAGCCATGAGCAGGACGTGACGATTTCCCTCGGTGAGCCAAGATCCAGGGCGTTATGTGTCGGCCCTGCAACTATGGAAGCAGCCTTGGAAGGCGGAAAATGCTATGGACTGTCCCTGCCTTCCTTTTAGGGATGACCGTTGTCTTCGACCGTTCAACCTTGGCCAGCATGGTTGTAGATGGCACCACAAAAGTGAGAGTCTCCCAGGAATGCTACCTGGTCAAAAAAGCACGCTATTGTCGGATGTGTTGGCCTACGGGTTTCTGCCCAAGGGCGCATAACAGACACACCGCAATCACATCTGAAAAAACACTCCGGATGAACGAAAAGAAGAAGAAGAAGAAGAAATGAATGGTCATCATCATTCTTGATGGACAAACAACAATATGATTATGTAGATATACTGTATTTGAATTATGTTGTAATATGAATATGTAGATATACTGTATTTGAATTATGTTGTAATAGGATTGTGTAGATATACAGTATTTGAATGAGAGTGTGATATGATTACATAGATAACCTTTATTTGGACTAAAGTGTATTGTGATTAAATAGATATACTGTATTTGAATGATGTTGTAATTGATAACATAGAGAGATGAGTGTGATTTGATGTCAGTGTTATGTTTGAACGATATTGTTATATGATTATTGCATACAAAAGCTCTGTGACTGTATCCGTGGTTGAAAAACCGCCTGCCTATCGCCCTGAATGTTAACTGTTCGTTTCCGTACTCCGTCGTTTGGTACGAGTACACTTTTCCCTGAGAACCCTGGGGGGGGGGGGGGTGTCGTTGCTGGAGTTATTGCGCTGGTGCTCTGTGTGACCCTTTCTGCAGTCTGCAGCGAAAGAAACCGAACAAGCTGGTCAGTGAAATCGACTCGCTTGTCCTTAAACAATTGAGCCAGTTGAGTTGAGTCAATAATCTACATTACAGCACTACGGACATTCCCATGCGCGCTTCGTCCTTATCTTCAACAGCCAGCGAAGAGTCCTAATACTAACGGTACCCTTTGCAGTCTGATATTTTGTCCGTCTGGCCTTTCCTCTGAGTACTGAGTGACGGCCATCCCCTGGTAAGACTCTAAATAGCCATTCTCTCCCCAGACCATAATGATTTATCTTTCTTCATACTTCTTTTTCTTCTGCTGCGTTCATCCGGAGTTTTTTTGTTTTCCCCGGACGTGATTGCGTTGTGCCTGTTTACAGCAGAGCTGCGTTCTTGCGCCGTTAGGCCGACACATCCGACTTCTGCGGGAATTTGTTGATCGGGTTAACTTTCCCGGTTTTTCTTCATACCATACCCATGACTTCAATGGACCCTGACCAAATATACTTTATCGTACACCAATACCCCATCCAGCGGTGCAGACAAAGCCAATCTCTCCACAATTTTAATCCGATTAATATGTAAAGTATGGTACTCACCCTATGCACACAAAAATTAACAAAGTTAAAAGTGTTGTGTTTCATCAACTGGCCTGCGCTCATCTTTAAGCTCTAAAAGATATGAACAAACACATTTTGTGCTTCCAGTATCTTGCCATTCATTAGAAAACGAAAATCTACTAACTTCTCAGCACTGGTAAGGAATAAAATAAAATGTAAATTAGAATCACCATGCTATCTCATCATCATCTCATCTCGTTTCTCTTGTACCTTGCGGTGTCGAGGTGAAGCACACATAGCAGGAGAGTGCCCGTTTATGGGCTTTATATATCGATATTCAAGTGGACTGTTATTCTCTCTGCCCATCGTTTACATGGTCGGCCTCTTCTTCTGCTTCCATTTGTCTTGATTATCATTGATTGTTGTGGTATGTTAGTTGGTAGCCTAGTTATACTAGTATGGCCTAACCATTTAACTTGCATATAATGAAATCTAGCGCTGCTATAACCTCTATTTAGTCCTGATTTCTTCATTTCTGAGTTTCTCTTTTCTTGACACATTAAATATTTTTCTCAGGAATCCCATTTCGGTTGTTTTAATTTTCTCTTCTCTTTTTCTTTCATTTCTTTCGTCTTCTTTCATTTCTTTTCTCCTTTTCTGTCATTGTCAAAGTTCGGCTTTGGTAACAAGAGGTAGTAGAAAGATTGTGCTGTAGCGTGTGTTTTTTTAAGTATCTACTGATACGTGTTTGTTCTGTAATATTGGTGCCATTTGTCCAATGAGTTGGTTTCGCTTATTTTCGATATCATCTTCTGATTTGCCACTTGATGATACCATACTTCCTAAGAACTTTAAGCTCTTTACTTGTTTCAGAGAGTGTTCTTTTAGATGAATCTTTGTTGTTTTTTTCTTCATTGGTTATAGTCATTATTTCTGTTTTACTAATGCTAATGTTCATATTATGTTCATTACACACTTCGTTTAGACTATTTATGCGGACATGTATTCCGCTTCTAATTTTTCCATTAGTGTCTGATCGTCTGCAAATAAGAATTCATTAATGGTGTAATTTGCCGTTGGTTCTTCTTCTCTGTTCTAGTCGCCATGTGTTCTTGCAGTGTCATCTTGGCTGGTTTCTTTACATATGCTGTCTATATAGGTTATGAACAAGAGGGGGACAGAACACAACCTTGTCGTACTCAGAATCTTATGGTGAAGGGTTCTGAGTGTCATACATTTGTTCTTACTGTGTATTAACTGTTGTAACGTTAGATGTGTACTCACTCCACATAATTTAAGGATTTCCCACAGCTTATTTCTATCTACTCAATCAAATGTCATTTTTTGGTCAACAAAGACTAAGTATAGTGTTTCATTAAATTCGACTGATTTTTCAATAAGTTGTCTAAGAGCAAAGATGGCATCTGTGTATCCTTTCTTTTTCCTAAATTCAAGCTGTTTTGTTTAGCTGGGGTTCTATTGTAGGTCGTAGTCATTTCTCGGAAATTTTGCAAAATATTTTCCCAGTATGACTCACAAGGGAGATGCCTATTTATTCTGCGCAGCCTCTTTAACTGGGTAATCTGAAGTCTTTGTGATTTGGTCTCCTTCAGTGCGCTTATAGTGGTTTGTATAGCTCTAAATGGGATGTCTGTTTGCACACACATTGGCACAATATGTGGTTTTATAGCACAAGGACAGCCTGAATAAGTATTGATGAATCACATCAAGCGCTGCTTACAGCGGGAACCACGGCCGCGTAGTGGCTATATTAGGCTGCATACAGCGGGAGCCACGGTCGTGTAGGGGCTAGACTAGACTGCACACAGCGGGAGCCACGGTCGTGTAGGGGCTAGACTAGACTGCATACAGCGGGAGCCACGGTCGTGTAGGGGCTAGACTAGACTGCACACAGCGGGAGCCACGGTCGTGTAGGGGCTAGACTAGACTGCATACAGCGGGAGCCACGGTCGTGTAGGGGCTAGACTAGACTGCATACAGCGGGAGCCACGGTCGTGTAGGGGCTAGACTAGACTGCATACAGCGGGAGCCACGGTCGTGTAGGGGCTAGACTAGACTGCATACAGCGGGAGCCACGGTCGTGTAGTGGCTATATTAGGCTGCATACAGCGGGAGCCACGGTCGTGTAGGGGCTAGACTAGACTGCATACAGCGGGAGCCACGGTCGTGTAGGGGCTAGACTAGACTGCATACAGCGGGAGCCACGGTCGTGTAGTGGCTATATTAGGCTGCATACAGCGGGAGCCACGGTCGTGTAGGGGCTAGACTAGACTGCTTACAGCGGGAACCACGGCCGCGTAGTGGCTATATTAGGCTGCATACAGCGGGAGCCACGGTCGTGTAGGGGCTAGACTAGACTGCATACAGCGGGAGCCACGGTCGTGTAGGGGCTAGACTAGACTGCATACAGCGGGAGCCACGGTCGTGTAGGGGCTAGACTAGACTGCATACAGCGGGAGCCACGGTCGTGTAGGGGCTAGACTAGACTGCATACAGCGGGAGCCACGGTCGTGTAGGGGCTAGACTAGACTGCATACAGCGGGAGCCACGGTCGTGTAGGGGCTAGACTAGACTGCATACAGCGGGAGCCACGGTCGAGTAGGGGCTAGACTAGACTGCATACAGCGGGAGCCACGGTCGTGTAGGGGCTAGACTAGGCTGCATACAGCGGGAGCCATGGTCGAGTAAAGGCTAGACTCTCGTGTGTTCCATCTGTATCGTTGAGGGTTCGGATTTTTAAATTTGACCTGGGCTCCTAAGTTACCCCAGCCTTAAATGGATACCATGACGTGTTTTGGGTAGCAAAGGCGGCCGGCAAGATACTGACCACATTACCCAACCAGTCATCATCATCATGTGCCATGCCGGTAAGCGTGGGTTGTCATGTTTTGCCATCTCACCAAGCCATTCAAGTATTTACTTTTCTGCCTTCCCCTTCTTCTCTTCCCCCCTCGAACACGCCAGTTGTCACCAAGTTCTCTAATTTATTTCTTCTCATAATGTGACCAAATAATTGTGACTGTTTACGTCTAATTTATCTAATCAGCTTACGGTTTTCATTTGTTTCTGGTAGATCTTGGACATTGGGTTTTCTGTCTGTCCGTGGTTTTTTAATTTTTTTTAAAATTTCCCCACTTTCCTCAGAAACCACATTTTCACATTCATCAGATGTTTTTCAGCTTGTCTGCTCATTGTCCACGCTTCACATTCATTCAAAGACACAGGTTCTATGTATCACTTTAACACTCTTTCTCGTTGCAAATGACATCATTTTATCGGTCAGTATGTTTTTCATCTTACAAAAGACTACCTTCGACAAGGCTATTCTTGTTCTAATCTCTTCAAGGCATCTCCCAACAGATGTTATGACTTTTTCGAGTTAATTGTACCGATTCACTTGTTTAAATTATTCTAATTTACTTGTATATTATATTGTGGTATTTCCTTCTTCTTAGTGACGACAATAATCTGTGTCTTCTTATAATTTAACCCTAATCCAAGTTGTTCACTGTGTGCTTCACTCGCATCTACTAATTTTGCAGATGCTGCTCATTGTCTGCAATCAATACTGTATCATCCGCACTTCTAATGTTATTGATTTTATGTCCCCCAATGATGATTCCTTTTATATTGTCAACATTTCTGAAATTAATTTCACTGTTTAGAGAAAAAGAAAGAAGATCTTTCGCCGTGTTTAATGGCTATCTATTTGCTCTAATTTCTTTAAGAATTTGTTGATTTGATCTCTTAAGTCTGTTCAGTTGCTTTATTGTATCCCGAAATAACATGACATTGCAAAAAGCCTTCAGATTCCCGTAATCTTTATTGATTATATCAATGAGATCGGACGCCCGTGTGTATTGTTGCGCACGTAAAAAATCCCTTGGCAGTTGGAAATCAAAAAAGAGTAGCCTAACGGCGCTGCCCGGGCAAAATTTCGAATTAAAAATCTACCCAAAGTATTTCAGGATCCTCGCCGATGCAACGGAGTTCGTGCATTGAGCTGAGTTTCTCCAGACTCAGGTTTGAGTTAGGAGGAAAACGGAGCACTTATGGGTTAAACCGTGTGCCGTGATGTTGATCCAACGACTAAAAAAAAAAAAAGTGTGATACCTCAAATACAAGACATGACAGATGAATGGCTGAGTTCACGTGATAGCTCAGTTCTCGTGTTTGATACCTCAATTATAATACAGGACAGATGAATGGCTGAGTTCACGCGATAGCTGAGTTTTCATGTTTGATACCCCAAATACATGACAGGACAGTTGAATGGCTGAGCTCACACGATAGCTCCTTTCTCCTGTGGGATTCATTCATTCATTCAATAGCATGTCCTTTGCAGAACCTCGCTCCCATAACAACCTTCCGGAAAACTTCTCGGTCATGAGCAAGATGTCCCGCACCCGATACACCCATTTGGAGATCATCCGCCACATCCTGCATCCATCTTCTCTTTGGCCTTCTTCTTCCTCTCTTTCCAGGCATAAACCCCTCCATTATTGTCCTCTCCAAACTCATGTGTGATACTTTAAAAATAAAGTATGTATGAAAAATTGCCGAATTCTCCTGTGAGATACCTCAAATCCAAGACACCAGAGATGGATGGTCGAGTTCTCATGTGTGATACTTCAAATATAAACACGACATATGAATGGGTGAATTATCCCGTGGGATACAGCAAATGCAAGACACTAAAGGGGAATGGTCGTATTCTTATGTGCGACGCATCAGACTAGACATGACATAAATGGTTGAATTCTCATGTGTGATACCTCAAATACAAGATACAATATATGAATGTTTGCATTCTCATGTGTGAAACCTCACTTACAAGACACGACATATGCATGGTCGAATTCGCATTGTGATACCTCAAATACAAGACACGACACATAAATGGTCGAATTCTCATGTATGATACCTAAAACAAAACCCCAAAAAACACAGATGAATGGCTGAATGCTCAAGCGTGATACCTCAAATACAAGACACGACATATGAATGGTTGAATTCTCATCTGCGATACCTTAAATACAAGACACAACAGATGAATGGCTGAGTTTACACATTAGCTGAACTCACATCTGTATACCTCAAACACTACACACGACAGACGTTTGCCTAAGTACACGTTTGGATGCTTCCAAAACAAGACACATCACATGTATGCTCTGTCATCAACAATACACGTTTGAGTTATTTGTTTCATTTATTGCCCATAGAAATTAAGAATGATCAATAACAAAAGAGTAATAACGCTTTATCCATTACACATATTGTACAGATGAAACGCAACGATGATTATCTAAGGACGTACGTTTTCGCACGAACACGAAACATGCACCAGGCTGTTTTCAATAAATAATTGCTTGTGTGACTGAAACTGTGTTTGTGCGTGTGTGATCACGGAGTGTATACAATCCATAAAATGTGTTTAAAAGGTGGAAACTAACCAAAGTGTTCTAGCAACAGATGTCGCCCTGCTCACACACTCGTTCACTAGCGAGAACTTGGCGTCGTCTAGTCTACGGACAGTCAACTAGAAACGCTTTGCTCACATCTGGACGCGACAAAATCGGTCGAGATTCATACTTAAACTGTATATTCAGCGCGGCCTTTACTTAATCTGTGTAGTGGTGGCCAGGTGCGACAGGTGGCAGACGTTACAAAGTCAAGGAACTTATACGGTACAAAGAGACGTGCAAGCTGTACATACTTCACCAGCCATGTAAGTATTGGCGTGTGCAAGATGTTGTATACGGGATGTACATAAAATGTAACAAGAGAAAGACGCTGGAACAGATAAAGGTATTAAATTAAGAATACAGAAGTCTTGTATAGCACTAGCAAATTTGTGGAAGTGATAGGAAATTAAACTTAGTTCCAAACTTAGAATATTCAATTCTGACATTAGTACTACTGTATAGATCAGACACGTGGAGAACAACGAACACGGTTACAAATAAACTGCGCAAAATAGAGTTAATAATGGTAAGACAGAATCATCAATGTGAAGTTCAATGAGAGAACTAGACATGCACGAGTGAACTAAAGGTAAATAAAAGACGCTGGTGGGGGCCAGAACATAGACTGAGAAAACCTAAGAATAGTGTCATTAAAAGGCCTGCGCCTGGAATCCTTAAGGCAAAAGAAACAGAGAAAGCCACCCCCAGACCCTCCCTCACCGCCCCCCCCCCCCCAAAAAAAAAAAATAAATAAATAAAATACACACACACGGAAAAGAGAAATAGATACAGAAATGTTTAATATAAGGAGAAGATGAACGGGGCTGCATGGGATAGTTAAGGATAATATCTTTGGAGTGAGTTGGTTGAGGTCCAGACCCCAATGGTGGATACTGGGTCGAAGAAGGAAAGAACACCGGGAATAAATAGCCATCATATAAACGTGCGCTTACTTTACAAAGACGCCAGATATGTACATTAATTTTTGTTTGATGTTTCTTTGCCAAATCATCATAATATACACTTTTATTTAATTGTGTTTTGTCATGGAGGAACGCATTTGGAGAAACAAGCCTTATCCTGGTGTGAAGAAATGCAACCTAAAGACTAAATGTCGAGGAAGGGCAGACCACGCCCTAAGCCTTGGTTGGCAACTGTCTTCTTCTTCTTTCGTTCGCTTGAAATATGTCTATAACTGCAGTGCTGTCTCTTGTATGAATTGAACTGTCTTTTTCAGTTCACACAGCGGTCCATAGAGTTTATCTTCCACTGTCGTCTCTCTAGGCCAGAAGGTTTGCCTAGATATGTTATATTTTGGGCAGTCTTGGAGTATGTGCTCTGCTGTCTGCGACGCCAATCCACATGTACACATGGCTGTTTCACCAATCTTGAATTTTGTATACATGTGGTTGCGTAATCTATTGTGCCCTGTTCTGAGGCGCAGAATAATGACTTGTTCTGGTCTATCCATAACGTGGTAGTCATCTTGAGCAGGTTTTGGTGGCTTTCTGACTGATTTGATCATTCTTTTCTTTTGGTGGTATGTTACAGGCACATCAGGCTGTTCTTCTTTGGCTCCTTCCTTAGCCAATTGATCAGCTCTCTCGTTCCCGGGTACTCCACAGTGGGATGGTATCCACTGTATGGTGACTTTATGCTGACTGCTAAGCTCAGAAAGTAGTGTCCTTAGTACTGGCCATTTCCCAGACAGGAGCGCCTCGAGTACTGATTTTGCATCTGTCAATAGCACCTCAGGTTGTGTACCATTGCTGGTATTTAGTAATTTCTCTGTTGCTATCTTGATTGCCTCAATTTCAGCATCGTAGTTATGGCAGTACTTTCCTGTCGGTACTCTAGCTGTGTCCCTGGTATTATTTGGGTATTCTATGTACACTCCCGCTCCTCCATTTCGAACAGCATTTTGTGCTGACCCATCTGTGTAGACTCGGATCCAGAGGTCCTGTGGGTATTCTTCATCAAGGTAGCTGAGAGTGGCTGTTCTGCGCTGCACACTGTTCTGATCTTCCTTGTCAAATATTCCCCTCACTTTTGTCTGGATTTGTAATGATAGTCTATGCTCATCTTTCCATGGAGTTCGCTCTGGAATAGTTGTTAGGGGGATACCAACTGTGGGCGGATCGGTGGTTTCTCTGCAGAGTCGTTTGGCCTGGTGGATAAAACTACTTCTTTTCAACCGCCCCATAGCTAGGTTTTCAAATCTGTTCTTCATAGGGTGGCCTGGCAAGCTGAGGAACTTTTCTGCGTGTATTAGCGTTTTCGTATCTCTGCGCTCACTCAGTGCTTGTGTCCTCCCCATCTTCTCCATTTCCACTATAGGGGTTGATCTCATCCCTCCTGTGGTTGACTCTAAGTGCTTGATTTTGCACTTTGTCCAGTTCTTGTAGTGTGGTTTTTGCTGCCGAACACCATGCAGTTGACCCGTATTCCAGGTGTGGTCGTATGCTCTGTTGATAAACTTTGCTAAGTATTTTCCCACTGGCTCCCCATGTGGTTCCACTTAGCTTTCTCAGGATGGCTATTTTCCTTCTGGCTTTTGCTACTGCTTTGTTGGTGTGCTTTCTCCATGTCAGCCTGCCATCAAATGTTACTCCAAGGTATGTTGGTTCTTTATCTTCTCGTAGGGGTGTCCCATTTATCTGGATGGTCCCTGCCTTTTGTTTTGGAGAGAGGGTAAATAGGGTGGTGCTGCACTTGTCAGTGTTTATGCTGACACACCATCTATTTGCCCATGCAGCAAATGTATCTACAGCTCTTTGTAGTAATCTGGTGGCCACTGATGCATGTTCATTTGTGCTCCATAGAACCAGGTCATCGGCATACATTGCGGCTTTAATTCCATGCGGTAGATTAGCAACGAGATCATTGATGAAGATTAGAAAGAGTGTGGGGGACAATACTCCGCCCTGGGGAACTCCGTGACGCAGTAGTACTTTCTTGCTCTTTAGTCCGTCTATCTGTACTGGGGCTCTTCTGTTGTGCAAGTATGCTTTGACCCATTTGTACATTCTTCCATTGACTTTGCAGTTTCTCAGTTTATTCATCAGACCTTCTTTCCAGACTTTGTCAAAGGCTTTCTTCAGATCTATCCATGCCGCAAGCACCAGCTTCTTCTCTTGGAATGCATCCTCAATTTCTTGAGAGAGGTAGGTTGTCTGATCTTCCGTAGAGTAGCACTGCCTAAAGCCAGCCTGCTGTGGCACAAGGATGTTTTTACTTTCAATGTACCACTGCAGTCTGTGATTGATGATGCGCTCCAGTGTTTTGCAGAGACAGCTGGTGAGGCTAATTGGTCTGTAGCTAGAGGCAATGGAACTATCTTTCCCTGATTTTAGGAGGGGTATCATGATTGCTTCTCTCCAGGCTTGTGGAACACTGCCTAAGGTCCAACTGTTATTGAAGATCTGCAACAGCTTTGCTTTGGCCTCTGTTCCTAGGTTCCTGATCATTTCATTGGAGATACCATCAGCTCCTGGTGACTTTCTCATTTTCAGTTTTGATATGGCTAGCTCCAGTTCGCTGATTGTGATGGGTGCCTCCAGAACCTCATGTACTATTTCCTTCTGTCCTGTATGTTGCTGCTTCTCTCGAATCTCTTGTTGTTTCTCTGGACTGATTTTGATATTGTTATCTTGTGCGAATGAGTCCGCAAAATGGTCAGCTGCTTGCTTTCTTGTTAAGATGTTTCCATCTTTATGTAGTGCAATTTTTGAGTTTCTCCCTGTGCCCTCATCGTTAAGTTGTTTTATTAGCTTCCACAATTTCCTTGTGTCTTTTTCAAAGTTCAGAGACTCTGTTTTTTCCTGCCAGCTTTTCCGTCTAGCCTGCAGCTTGGCCCTTTGAAATTTGGCTTTTGCATGCTGGAATTTATTGTGGTGCTCTTGGCTGGGTGTGGCCTCTGCTTGCTTTCTACATACTTCCACATCATTATGCAACTGTTCCAGTTCACTACTCCAGTAGGGTTTATATTGTTTACGGGCTCCTCTTGGTACTGTTTCTCGCGCTGCCTGTAGTATGCATTTCCCAAACTCTTCAACTATTTTATTTATGTCTTTCTCAGTGTTCAGGTTTCTAACCAGTATGCTGGTGCGAAGCTTGTACACTGCCCAGTCTGCTTTCTTGTTGTTCCACCTCGAGAGGGTGCTGCTTTCACTTACAAGCTCATTTTCTACAGTTAGAAAGACTGGTCGATGGTCACTGCCACCTAGTTGTTTCCCAACAATTCGTGTAATGTTCCACTCCAGGTCTGGTGAATGAAAAGCCGGGTCAGGTGTAGATGTAGAGTGCCATGATCTCGAGTAGAAAGTATGTGGGTCGGACGGCTTGTTAACCAAGATGAATCTATTCTCATCCTGCCAGTCTTCCAGTCTCTCTCCTCTCTGGTCCATGTGATCATAGCCCCAACTCTGCGAGTGGCTGTTGAAATCGCCGCACACAATCATTTTTTCTGTTAATGGTAGTGTGTCCAGTGCCTGTGGACGGTCACTTGGACAGTAGTAATTGATCAGATGTAGGTCTGTATAGCCTGTTTTAAGTTTAAGTGTCTGATACTCAGCCCCTTCCATATAAACTTCGATTTGGGAAGCAGTGATGTTATTTTTTACAAGGGTAAGTATCTGAATTATGAATTATGTAACTCTGTATTTATTGCAATCCCAAAGAAATCAGGAGCCTTAGAATGTGATCAACATAGAACAATTAGTATAATGAGTCACATCACAAAGATTTTGTTACGAATTATCATGCAAAGAGTGAGGAAGAAAATACAACCTGAAATAGGGGAAGAACAATGTGGTTTTGTAGAAGGAAAGGGTATAGTAAATGCTGTGTATATGCAGCGAACAGTTATTGAACGTGCTTTAGAAGTAAACAAGGATATACATCTTTGCTTTATTGACTACACAAAGGCTTTTGATAGAGTTAGACATGTCAACATTGTGGATATGCTTGCAGATCTACAAATTGATGGGAAAGACATTAGACTTATAAAAAACATATATTGGAAACAACAAGCTGCCATAAGGATTGATAATGAAGTAGGACAATACCAACCTATTAAGAGAGGTGTTAGGCAGGGATGTGTAATGTCTCCAGATCTTTTTTCCCTATACAGTGAAAATATTTTCAGAAATGTAGAAGACCTAAATGGAATCAGCATTGGAGGACGAAACATAAATAACATTAGATATGCAGATGATACAGTATTGATTGCAGACAATGCACAGGATCTGCAACAATTAGTAGACGCTGTGGTTGTACACAGTGAGCAGCTGGGGTTGGAATTAAATTGTAGGAAGACACAGGTTATGGTCGTCACTAGGAAGAACGAAGTACCACAATGTAATATACAAGTAAATGGGAATATTCTTCAACAAGTGAATCGGTTCAATTATCTCGGAACAGTCATAACATCTGATGGCAGATGCCTTGAAGAGATTAGAACAAGAATCGCCATTGCGAAAGTAGCCTTTAGCAAGATGAAAAACATTCTGACCAATAAAATGATGTCAATTGAAACGAGAAAAAGAGTGTTGAGGGGATACATAGAGCCTGTTCTTTTGTATGGATGTGAAACTTGGACAATGTGCAGTCAAGCTGAAAAACATCTGATGGCTGCAGAAATGTGGTTTCTGAGGAAAATGCAAAGAATACCATGGACAGATAGAAAAACCAATGACCAAGTACTACAAGAGACAAATGAAAATCGTAGATTGATTAGAGAAATTAGACGTAGACAGTCAACATTTTTTGGACATGTCATGAGAAGAAATGGACTGGAGAACTTAGTGACAGCTGGCAAGGTCGAAGGGAACAGACCAAGAGGAAGACCGAGAGGAAAATACCTGGATGGCTTGGCCACATGGCATGGACGAGACAGGAACACTGAGCTGATCCACGACTCTGGTGATCGAGTGAAATGGCGAATCATGACCGCCCACGCTTTCCGGCATGGCACATGATTGATTGAGTATCCCACCTTTTCGCCTGTCCTTTCGGTCAGATCGGTAACACTGGTAGCCTCTGATTTTGAAGGCTATATTTTCGTTGAGGTGAGTTTCTTGCAAGCAACATATGCTTACTTTTTCTTTGTCCAGGATGTTTTCTAATTCTACTTTTTTGTTGCCGACTCCCTCCGCATTCCAGTGCATTATTTTAAGTCTTAGTTTAGTATGGCCAGCTGTTCTATTCTCATGTCCCCTGGCTCCACAGGACATCTGAGAAGGACCTCCAGTAGTTGGGGTTGGACCCTTTCGAGACATAGGGCCCGGCACTGCACCTGCCTGGGGGTCCAAAGCAGGGCGAGCACCATAACGTTTAGCAGCAGTCGACATATTCCATTTTGCGTAATTGCGTGGCATCCTGATTTCTGTGGTGCGCCTCCCGGCTGGTTGCCTCCGTCTTCAGCACCTTTCCTTTGCTAGAGCAGACTGTGGTCTCACTCGAGTTTAGATGTGTACACACGCACACACGTGTCTGCACATGCATGTATGTGTATACACATCTAGAGCACACTGGTTATTTTCCGGCGCCAGATACTCGCCGTCGCCCCTTCTCCTGTTAGTTAAAACAGTTCCGCCACGTGAAGGCCAGGAGTTGGACTTTTGCTGCAGAGGTTATGTATTCACGAGCCATAGGGGTATTTAAGCAATGTTGGGCGCTCACCCCAACACTGCGCCCCGGCTACATACAGCAATTTAGAACCGGCAACTGTCTAAGATCGAAGCTCCGACAGGCGGAAAGTTAGAACATTGCTTTGCTGATCCAGCAGCTTCTGCAGCTTATCTTGATCCAGACGTATTGATGTTACCTTTCTTCTGGAGTAAACTAGGCAGGTGGAGAGAGGGATCATGTTGCATGGTCTCTACAATTCAGCCCAGGCGTTGTGATATGGAGAGGCCACATTGCTGTTGTTGTTGTTGGTTGTTTTATTTTGGAAGCACATTGTAACAGACTAGTTATCAGGTCAAGATGGCGGTGTAAACCGCGTTCCCTTCTTTTCGGAGATTTAATTATGTGTTTTGTGCATGTTTCTTAACATCAATCTGTTCAAATAAGGATGAACCTACGACAAGTCCAGCAAACCGGTAGGGAATTTATTTTTCAAGTACTATCGCTCGAGAATTATGGAGGAAATTTAAAGAAAAACGCAACTCTATCAGCGTTCAGGCCGGAAACACACCGAACCGAACAAGAACAAGCGACCAACAGCTAAATTTCGAAACAGACAGGAGATATTCGCGACTTGGAATGTTACTGGTCTAGGAAATATGGAACCAGCTCTCGTAGAGTTTATGAAAAAATCAAATATTCAAATATCAGGATTCGCAGATACTAGGGAAAAGGGGCAGAACACAAAACGAACAAATGAAAGTTACGTTCTTATATGGAGTGGCGTCGGTCAGCGAGCTACAGCTAAATATGGAGTGGATTTTTTGTTACATCCAGAAAAAGCGAAAGCCATTATCAACACTAAATTTATATCGGAAAGGATAATACTAGTACAGATCAAAAAGGAAATAGAACAACAACTTTTATACAAACATATGTCCCATGTAACGACACTTACAGCGATGAAGACAAAGACGAGTATTTTGATAAACTTGCAGACACATTAAATAATGTCAGGGAGCAGATGAACACATTATGATTGGTGATTTTCAAGGGACGAATAGGCACATGAAGAACACCGTGGGATGAATGCATGGGGCCATTCAGCGACACAGAGACTGAATGTAACAGTAATGGTCAACATCTACTCAACATATGCTTCGATCACGGACTACTAATTTTTTGTTGTTGCGAATCCCTAACGGGACGTTGCAGTCAACACCAACATTTTTCAGCTGCTGTTGATGTACTAGGCAAGTGTTACATTCAGTAGTTTGCCATTGCTTTCTGGACGACCGGCTTCCACACCAGCACGTTATAACACAACACGACACGGTCTGCTGCACAAATCGGTCGCAGTTGAGATTCGGATGCCTGGCACCCGGCTCACGAACCGTGTTCGCAAGCCTTTGGCCAAATAGTTTTTTTCAACATTGTCGTAGCCACACCAAAACCTGGTATAAATGTTATGGCATAGAGCAAGCATCTCAAATTGACTTTATTCTACTTAGGAAATCAGACAGAAGACTACTATTAGATTCAAGAGCACTCCCAAATTCAGACGTTGATGCTGATCACAAACCAGTCATAATAATTTTTAAAAAAAAAGATTCCAACATACAGAAAAATAAGAAACAAAATGGTAACAACACATGTCAACAATTATAGGAGGCTTCAGGAAAATACGGTTAAAGACGAATTCAATCAAGAAATCAAAAAAGTACATAAGAACATCATCGATGACTACTCAAGCGTAGATAAGAAATGGACAATTTTCAAGGCTGCCATGCTCGAGACACTGGAAAATAAATGTGGAACAAAGAAAGTAGGGCAGGACAAAAGATTAAGAACAGCTTGGTGGAACAACGAAGTTAAAGATAGCGTATTCAAAAAGAAGGTACCATTAAAAAAATGGATCACAGCTAAATCTGAACAAGACTATGTTACTTATAGAATAGCACGACGAGAGGCCAAACGAACAATTAGAGCATCTAAAGATGAATCCTGGAGAATATACGATGAACAGATGGCGAGCCTTAGCAAAGACTACCCAAGAGAATTTTATAAACGTGTCAATACAATGAGAAACAGAGATGCATACTGCAATCCAACCACCATCATGAACAGCAAAAGAGGTATACTAATATTTAATCCACAACAAAGTCTAGCAAGGTGGGCAGAATACTTTCAAGAACTACTAAACCTCACACATCTCTATATATACCAGATAATGTTTCTTTGTGTGTCCTTTATGCGTTCCCGAACGGTCCATCCGATTGAGATCAAATTTTGTACAGATGTTGTTATCACTCCCGCGGATCCAAATGAAATAGTTAGTTAGTTTAAAATCAACAATTTTTCCTCAAGCACGAAAGAAATAGGCATTACGAGCTTCAGATACAGACGAAGAAATGTCCCACCATCTTGCTCCAAGGGAACTCACTCTCTGATTAAACCAGAAATTAGTTATGAACAGTATGGATTTGAAGAGGGGAAGGGAACAATCTACTTTATTTTTTCTACTAAATATATATAAGGGAATGTTTGTTTGTGTGTGTGTACTTTATGCGTTCCCGAATGGTCCACCCGATTGAGATGAAATTTTTTCAGATGTTGTTCTCACTCCCGCGGATCCAACTGAAATAGTTAGGCAGGGACTAGGCGACGTCGGGCAAGGCCGGGTCGTCTAGTAACATATGAATCCTCACTTTTGTGCCTGCAAGCCATGGACAACAAGAACCAAATTTCATACCCACAGAAGTCAAAGCAGTTATACAGAAAAGTCCTAAAAGCAAATCACCGGGTCCAGATGGAATAACCACAGAAGCTATTCAGGCCTCTGGGAAAACTGGAGTTAAATGTCTAACAAGACTTTTTAATATGGCATGGGAAGAAAGAAAAGTCCCAGATGATTGGCAACACACAACAATAGTACCAATATGGAAAAAGAAAGGCAATATGAGAAAGTGCGAAACATACAGAGGTATATCACTCCTGAGCCATATAGTGAAAATGTACACAAAACTTTTGGAAAAAAGAGCTAGACCCATAGTTGAACAATAGTTAAGCAAAGTAAAATTCGGTTTTCGGAAATATAAAAGTTGCACTGATGCACTATTTACACTTAGACAAATATGTGGAAAAACTATTGAATATAGTGACCAGCAGAATAGTGTGTTTGTAGATCAGGGAAAGGCTTTCGATAAGGTAGACAGATACAAATTATGGACCATCCTTGAAGACTATGGGATACAAGGGCAACTGCTAGAAAACATCATAGCCACGTACCACTCGAGCCGCAGTGCAGTAAGAACACAAGAAGGTATATCCGATATGTTCACAGTCAATACAGGAGTGAGACAGAGATGTGTGCTCTCTCCTCTGCTATTTAATATCTACATGGACAGAACACCCAAAGAAGCAAGCCTTGACAGAACAGATTCAGAAAAGTTAGAACTCCTTACTCCAGATGAAACAACTGATCCACAGGAAATAAATGAACTTCTGTTTGCAGACGATCAGTGCTTATTTTACAGCGATGATGGCAGACTACAAAATCATATTAATAATATGAGCTCAACATGCAGCAGATATAATATGAGTATAAATACAGCCAAAACCGAAGTAATGCAAGTTAGCAGATCGCCGGGTCCACTAAGTATACAGATAAATAGCACAACTCTGAAACAAGTTATAGAATTCAAATATCTTGGAAGTATGATCACAGAATATGGCAGATTGGACAGAGAAATCGAAATTAGATGTCAAAAAGCTAGTGCACTTACATATCAACTATCACCCTTACTGAAACATCCAAATATATCATTGTCCGCAAAACGACAGATAATAAACAGCATATTCACACCAACCATATGCTACCAATCTCAGACTTGGACTTTATTCAATTCACACTTTCGCAAAATCAACATCTGCGAGATGTGATGCATGAGGAGAGCTGCCAACTTAAAAATCCGAGACCGAAAAAGAAATGCTGTTATCAGACAGACTGTGCTACATTTATTGAAAGACAGAAAATCAAGTGGTTAGAATGCAACACCATCAACTACCATCACAGGCCTTACATCAAAGATCATCCGCGAAGAAGCCAAGAGGGCGTCCAAGAAGAAAATGGATTGATGACGTCAAATACATTGCACAATCACACGAAATGACACTATCCAGTGCCGCCCACCGGACACTGGAGCGCAAATTATTCCTCCCCACGACGCTTGATGGCAGAAGTGGAAAATGATGATGATGGTGATGATGATGATGAATGTAACAATCTATAGTCTGTCGAGACTGCAACGTATCATATATTGCCATACTCTACTTCATGGAATGTAATTACAAAGATGAAGATGAGCTTGGAAGCAACGGAGATGTGGTTGCAAATACGTAGCTTAGGCTGTCAGCGTAACCAATAACGATTGCTTGGAAGAGAATAAGGAAACTTCAATTTTATATACAACAATGAGAAAGAGACAGACAACATTGTTTGGTCATGTGACGAGAAGAGAGGTATTGGAGAATATCGAGACAACTGGAAAGATCAGTAGGAACAGAGGCAGAGGCAGATCAAGAGAAATGGTGTTGGATGGACAGAGACGATGGCATGAAAGAATATCGTCAACAGAATTGATCCAAACACCAAGGACCGAGATCTGTAGAGAGATATGAACGCCTACTCCAGTTGATAATGGCATGATGACAATAATGATATCCTGCTTCAGTCAAGATGTATCTCAGTAAGATGCTTATATGAGCGCCAATCAGCTTTCTATTGTTTATAAGAATGATAAAGTCGAATATTTGAATGTCAGCGCTTTAGTTAGACTGTGAACTTACTGCTAAATACTTTTTTTTTCAGTGTATGCATATACATGTGTTGGAAGGCATAGTGATAAGTACATATACCTTTCAAGATAGTTGTGTGGTAGTAAACATACCTTTCAAGATAGTAGCGTGGTGGTGCACATAGTTCGACAGCAGAAGCGAGAATATATGAGTAATATAATCAAAGATATGGAAACTAATCAACAGAAAAACGAATCCAGAAAGTTTTTTAAAGAACTGAAGTCAATGAAACGAGGGCACCAACACAACACATATGGTTTCTCATCTCATCTCATCGTGTTCCTCTTGTACCTTGCGGTGTCGAGGTGAAGTATAAACTTCGTGAGAGTGCCCGGTTATGGGCTTCGTATATCGACATTCCCATGGATTCTGTTATTCCCTCCGTCCAACGTTTACGTGGTCGGCCTCTTCCTCTGTTTCCATCTGGTCTGTACATCATTGCTTGTTGTGGCATGCTGTTGGCTGGTAGCCTACTTGCATGGCCAAACCATTTGACTTGCTGCTTTCTAATAAAATCTAGAGCAGCTTTAACCCCCACTTTAGTCCTGATTTCTTCATTTCTGATCTTATCTCTTCTTGATACGTTGAGTATTCTTCTCAGGAACCTCATTTCTGTTGTTGTGATTTTTCTTTTCTCTTTTTCTGTCATTGTCCAGGTTTGGCATTGGTAGCACAGAGTTGGTAGGAAGATTGTGTTGTAAAGTGCTTTCTTAGTAGTTATTGATACATGTTTGTTCTTTAGTATTGGTGCCATTTGTCCAATGAGTTGATTTGCCTTATTGCACCTATTTTCGATCTCGTGGATCTCTTAAACATATGGTTTAAAAGACAAAAATGGAAATATGATAAATACCAATGAGGAAATGTGCAACACATGGAAAGAATATTTTGTTGAATTACTAAATTGTGAAGCTCAAAGTAACACTTTCCCTCAGGAAGAGGTTCTAACGTGTGAACCACAAATTGAAGAACCTGCATTTGAAGAAATCCTATATGTAATCACACGACTTAAAAACAATAAGGCAACTGGGACTGATGGAATTGCTGCTGAATTTATAAAGGAGGGTGGCCATGCATTACATCTAAAGTTATACGAACTAATAATAAAAATCTGGAGGACTGAAGAATTACCCCATGACTGGAAAGAGTCATTATTGATACCTATCTTTAAGAAAGGAGACAAGTTCCAGTGGGAAAATTATAGAGGAATATCACTACTGTCCATAAGCTATAAGATACTATCCGCAGTATTATTAAATAGACTAAAACCATATTCAGAACAGATCAACAATAGATCAGATATTTATCTTACGACAAATAGCCGAGAAAAATTGGGAATATAAAAGAGATCTCCATAACATTTTTGTGGATTTTAAAAAGGCTTATGACAGTGTCCATAGGAATAGTCTATGGAATGCTATGCGGAAATTTGGAATACCAAGGAAGTTAGTCAACATGACCAGACTATGCATGGAAGATACTTATAATATAGTAACATATAAAGACATCTTCCTCTGTTTCCATCTGATGTACAGACCAGATGGAAACAGAGGAAGAGGTCGACCACGTAAGCGTTGGACGGAGGGAATAGCAGAATCCATGTTAATGTCGATATATGAAGCCCATAATCGGGCAATCTCACGAAGTTTATACTTCACCTCGACACCGCAAGGTACAAGAGGAACATGATGAGATGAGATGAGATAAAGGCAGGAAATCAGACCCTTTCCAAATAACATCTGGCTTGAAACAGGGTGATGCACTATCGCCGCTACTCTTCAATCTGGCTCTAGAGAAAGTTGTAAGGAGGATAAAGGAGGAATGTGATATTGGAGGAACATCCCAGCTGCTTGGTTATGCAGATTATATAGATATTATAGGGGAAAATAAACAAAAGACAATAATAATATTGACTCACTTAAAGGAAAAAGCCCAACAGATGGGACTGGTTATCAACCAAGATAAGACATAATATATGGTAATTTCAAGAGAAGGAATGGCTAAAAACTCTGGCCACATATAAATAGATAATATGACCATTAAAAGAACAGAAACATACAAATACCTGGGTACAATCTTCAACTGCTCCAACTTCATAAGGGAAGAAATACAAACTAGAATCAATTCTGGAAATATTATATACTATGCACTACAACATCTACTAAAATCAAAGGCGCTATCTCGTAACACCAAAATCACAATATACAAAACACTGATCAGACCAGTTGTGCTGTATCGCTCTGAAACCTGGAGTACAACGAAAGGAGACGAAGCCTTGCTACAAACCTTTGAGAACAAAGGTTTTAAGACGCATCTTTGGACCCATTAGGGATACAAAAAGTGGAGAGTGGAAAAGAAGACGTAACAAAGACATATATGATCTCTTTAAGTCCCCGCTAATCACTGGTATCATGAAGGCTAATAGACTACAATGGCTGGGGCATATAGAAAGAATGGAAGATAATAGGGAAACAAAACTCGCTTACACTCAGGAAATAAATGACCGTAGACCCCGAGGATGACCAAGAAGACGGTGGAGAGATAATATATATACAGACCTACAAGCACTTGGAATCAACGACTGGCAAGAGAAGGTCAACCAGAGAGACGAATGGAGACGGATTGTATTTGCAGCAAAGAACCTCAATGGCTCGGAACGCTGAAGAAGAAGAAGATGTGGCAGTGCCCCAGTATTTCCATTGATGTAATATGTTAGAGTTGCTCCATCTATGGGTACATCCATCCACATGTCACCGTGTGCTTGATATACGAATACGTCTTTTCAGACACAGATTATGAAACTTCCCAAAGGTAACCTATCCTTAAAGACTCCTTTACCAGCACATTGCATAACTTTATATATTCAATTATTTACCAAAGATGAAACGTGGCATATATTGGACAGATTATTAGAAGCATAGTCGACCGTTTCAGGGAATACCTAATGGACATTACACAACATTTCAATTAATCCATCTCCGATAGCTTCAATTCTTCCTAACACAGTGGTGTTATGTCACTGCCGTAAGGTCATGTTTAGCAAGGCTCAGAATGGAAAGAGACTTAATCAAAGCTTTATTATATGCCCATCCATATGGAATCAATACTACTATACATGTCATCCTTTACGTTTGTTAATTCCCTTACTTATCATGCTTATCATATATCCATATCTAACTGTACCTTTTTGTTTCTATTGTGGCCATATTTTTGCCTTTAAATTTTCCCGATTTGGCACATCCATCAATCAACCCTGCACACCCATCTTGAACACGGTGGTCACACACAAGGTTTCAATAAGTGGAATGTAAAAACAATCTAAAATAAAGAACCCATTACCACTTCTGGAGGGGTATTTGGTATATGGTGCAAGCCCTAATTGTTATAGTCTCGGAGATTAATGTGGAGAATATCACACCGGCCGCCTTTAACTTTCCACATTTCCTGGTACCCATTTAGGATGACTCGACCTGAGAGCTCAGTTCAATATTTCAAATAATCCCCCTCCCATACACACACGCACGCACACACACACACGCGCGCGCGCACGCACACACACGCACCCACACACACGCACGCACGCACACACATATATGATTGATATTCGAACACGTGGCGCCGGGCTGGTAGGCAAGGGCGCTAGTCATTGCGGTCATGAGGCTCCCCCCCCCCCCCTGGATGTGTACTGGCCATGAGGTTTGTGTTTTTAATTTAGCGCTTTTACTGTATACACATGTTATTCCTACCAGTCATTCATTTCATTCATTAGCATGTCCTTTACATAACCTCGCTCCCATAACAACCTTCTGGAAAACTTCTCGATCACATGCAAGATGTCCCACGTCTGATATACCCATCTGGAGATCATCTGCCACATGCTGCACCCATTTTCTCTTTGGCCTTCCTCTTTCTCTCTTCCCAGGCATATACCCCTCCATTATTGTTCTCTCCAAACTGTCATGACGTTTCAAGTGACCAAAATAATTTAATTTTCTTTGTTTTATCGTCTTATAGCCAAACCTTCTTCAATATTTATCTCTTGTCGTATGGATGCATTTGTTCTTTTCTTCACCCAAGATATTATTAGATCTCGTCTATAACATCTGTATTCAAAGGCATTTGTGCGCTGTTCAGCTTGTTTAGTAAGTGTCCCGGTCTCACAGGCGTATGTTGCAATGGGAAAGATGCATGCTATTAAAAATATAATTCTTGTATTCTGTCTGTCCCACTCCATAATTTAATTCAGTTGTTTTAGATTCCTACCAGTACAACCATTAATTCTTCTGCTCCTTTTGCTGCTATTGCTAATGCTTATACCACTGTTATTTATTTTCATATCCATTTTATAGGACAATGCTGCCAACACCAGCATTTTACTGCTGTTGTTGATGTTTTGGCAAGTTTACGTTCAGTAGGTTGCGAAAGCTTTCTAAATGACCGGCTCCCATATCAACTAATTAAAACCCAGCGCAATCGGTCGCAGCTGTTTTTCGAACGAGCCTAAGCGGGCTTACGAATCCGTAATACCTTCGCCACAGAGACAGCTATCAGTTAATATTTAGTTTACATGAATGTGCATTCAACCTCAGCGTTTTTGGCCGTTTGTGATTTACTAGACAATCTTAATTCAATAGTTTGGCATTACGTTCTGAAATGCCGACATTTCATACCATAGGAATCAACGCAAAGCGGTCTAATTCAACGTCGCCCGGGACTGATTTCTAACGTCCCCTCGATTTGTCGGGAATTGTGAAACGCAATTTCGTAATCCACAAACCACTGCGCCAGTACTACTACTACTACTACTACTACTACTACTACTACTACTACTACTACTACTACTACTACTACTACTACTACTACTACTACTACTACTACTACTACTACTACTACTACTACTACTGCTGCTGCTACTACTACTACTACTGCTGCTGCTGCTGCTGCTGCTGCTGCTACTACTACTACTACTACTACTACTACTACTACTACTACTACTACTACTACTGCTACTGCTACTGCTGCTGCTGCTGCTGCTACTACTGCTACTGCTACTGCTGCTGCTGCTGCTGCTACTTTGCTGCTGCTGCTGCTACTGCTGCTGCTGCTGCTGCTGCTGCTGCTGCTGCTGCTATCGTTTTTCCCCGAAAATAATTACCTACCCCTATAATAAGCACTAGCACGATTTTTCAGGATACTTTTAATATAAGACCTAACCGAAAATAAGCCCTAGTTAAGACCGTCAGCTAGAATGAGAGACTTATTGCCGAATGGCCGGTCGGAGTACGGACGCCACTGGTGCGCACTTGATAATGAACGGATGTGGTTCATAATTCGATACGTCACTCGTGTTAAATAAAGAAGTTCGAATGCCTTCTATCTTCAGACTCTTGATATTGCAATAAACAAGCCATTCAATGACCATTCAATGACGCGTATACGAGCAAAATTGCAAACCTAGAAGCACCAGGGTTTGGAAGGATACTAACATTTGCAGATGATATTCTTGCATATAGGCAGGGGAGAGATAGGGCACAAACAGCCCAGGAGCTACAGGCGACAGTAGACAAAGTGATTGACTGGTGCACTGAAATGAGTGCTGTCATCCACCCGGAAAAGGCAGCTGTTTTGTGGTGCTCTCTGGACAACAGGATTGTGCGCGCAGATGTTCCAAGCCTCACTATAGATGGTGGAAGCGTCAACAGAGAGAACAAACTGAAGTATCTGGGAATCACATTTGGCAGGAGACTGTCTTTCAAGGATCATGTGGAGACGGTTTTGACAGGATCTCAAAAGGGACTCAACGCACTTAAAACTATGGCTGCAATGGACATAGAGCAGAGAATGCTTTTCAGATCAGACCAGCACTTGATCCTCTCAGCGATTGATTATGAACTAGGACTGCTCACTGTCTCAAAGAGTCAGCTGGTGAGATTGGAGCGCATACAGAACGAGGCTATGCGGGTCATTCTGGGATGCACCAGAAACATCCCAGTGGTGTGTATGCGGTACATCCTTGGTTTGCCGACTGTTGCTAGTTGGCTCAAGGTGATGCAGGCGAAGGCATACCTCAGAGTAGCTGCTGACATAGATCACCCGTTGCATGAGGCGCTGGACGCAGTTACGGGCCAGCGTCTGATAAGAGGGAAATCATGGATGGCTCAGGCGGAGGATACGATCAGACAGGTGTGCCCCTTGGAGAACATTAGGCGAGGAAAGGCGTGGGTCAGAGTGCCAGCGGTGCAGTCAGACTTGTGCAGAGTTATACTCACCTTGAGCCGGGAGTGCAGGGAGTGGCCAGCAGGGGCCACTGAAGTGGAAATCCAGCAACTAATACAGAATAATGCTCGCCCGGGCGATGTGATTATCTACACAGATGGTTCGGTGTTGAGAGGTAATAGAAGTGCCTGGGTTTTCTTGGCAAAGGCTAATGGTCGACGTTTGGTGCAGGAGAGCCTGGCATATGATACCACAACATCTAGCTTAAGAATGGAGGTGGAGGCAGTCAGTGCAGCTTTCCGCTGGATGGAGAATACGACACACACACACACACACACACACACACACACACACACACACACACACATCGTGATTGTAACTGACTCAGAAAGCATGCTGAGTAGGGTGAGGAATGGCAAGCTTCGTACTGAGTGGCTTGCTTCGCTTCGGAAGTCACGGGTGGCAAGCATCATCTGGATATTTTCTCCGGGGCATGCTGGTGTGTTGGGGAATGAACAGGCAGACAGATTGTCTGGCTCTGCAAAACTTGGTGGAGTATTGATGCATGATAAGGCAGACGTGGTTGCGGCCTTGTGGGAGCACGTGTACACCTGGGAGGAGCAAATGGATCACCATGGTCTGGCAAGAATGCGACAGCGTGGAGTGACGAGGGGATCTGGCCGATGCTCGACGCTTAGAGGAAAGGCGAGACGCACATATAATCAGATTGCTACTTATACTATTGGGGTTGGAACTCTTCGCTGGCTTCTGAGGATGGGGACGGAGCGCTTATGGGAATGCCCCGAATGCTGTGATGTCGGTTCCTAAATTAATCAATCAATAGATCAATCAATCAATGACCATTTGCGCATAGGAATCAACAACTACATTGAAAATAGAAGGGAGAGAAATCAGCGTGCAAACATTGTGAAACCTCTTTTGCAGAAGGTCCTGACTTGGGTGAAGAATTCATGGGATATAAAATCACTGACAGCTGAGTTACCAATGCACTACGAGCAGGCTACATGGACAAGAAATGCTCATTTAAGGAAAGTTTTATTTCTGGACATGAGAGGCTGTGACTAATGGTTCTACAGGAAATGGAGTCGCAAGAAATTCTGGCCGGAATTCGGGATTAGGAGAGTTATGACGATCTTTCAGACAAAGACGACATGACTTTATTTGTATAAATGTATAATTGTGTACGTGTTTAAATGTAGAGTTTTGTATCTTCAAATAAAAATATAAAACTGGTGCATTTTTTAAGCTAAAATTAATATAAGACCAGGTCTTATTTTCGGGGAAACACGGTAGTTGTACTAATAATTCTACTTCACCTACTTCTGTTGCTCATATGTTCAAAGAAATAGATGAACACATATGCATTGGCTTGTACAAGCGCGCCAGCGTTATTGATTGCTTGACGAAAATATTGATGTGTGTCCAATTTCTCATGACAACATCTCGTGCAGGTTATGTGACACACGCTAGAATAAATTAACCAGGGTAATATTGCAGCCTCGCTCGTGTGTATCCGAGTCCTACCAGGGAAGCACGGAATAGTAACACTCTAACCCAGTGTTTCCCAACCTTTTTTGTGCTATGCCCCACCTAAGCCTTTCTAAACTTCTTATGCCCCCCCCCCCCCCCCCCCAAAAAAAAAAAAAAAAACATATGCACCATTTATATATTCAAAAATTGAAATGTTCACTAAAGAAACTTGAATTATTTTTTTTTAGAAGGGCTCACGGTTCCCAGAGGGGCCAGAGCCTCTCCCCCCCCCCCCCCCCTTTCCCCAAGTCCCGCGTCCCTGTGTGTCGGTTGTGTTGGGTGAATTGTTTTTTTTTTTAATTTGGTTTGGCGGTTACCCCAGTCAAGCTGGTTCCCCCGCCTCCCCCTTTTTTGTGTGGACCCTTAGTCTCACTGTGAGCTATTGCCCACAGTGGTCCACCAGGCCCACATCTAAGGTGAAGATATGTGATGGGTTTTTATTTGATCATCCCGGCCCCCGACCAGACCAGGCGTACTATTGGGGGGAGAGCAGTAAATCACCCGATCCTAGCCAAAGGACCGATAGGTTTTAGGAAGAAATCACTAGGAAATTATTGAGCAAACTTAGTAAGTAAATTTTCAAAACATATAATGGAGAACTGAAATTCAAGTACAAAATAATTTTAATTAAAGATTTTTTTATATTATTTTAATTATTAGTAATTATTTAAATTTAGTGAGGTTCTTGCGCTTGATGCTTTCTGCAAAGAGATTTTATGTCAGGTTCCAATTTAGTTAACTTCAGTCTCAAGTCTCCCCGTTTTGTTATATCCAGCCGATTTCTTCCATTTTCGAATTTCCCCCCTTAACAATCGAATTGTCCCCCAGTGGGGCGTGGGCCCCACGTTGGGAAACACTGGTCTAACCTATCTTGCAGATCGTAGGAGTCGACTAAGGAGGGTTGATGGGAGACTAGCTACCTCATTCTGTTGAAAAGTGTTGCTACAAAATCCAGCTAATCATGAACAAGCCAGCAAAGGACATGACTTGAGTTTATGGAGAAGACTACGCCAGCTGGCTGGACACTTGATGATGATGATGATGATGACAGTTTATCACCGGAGCAAACTTTAGTGTGAATTCCGTGTGCATGATGATGACGCCACCGCTGCCACAACCACCACTACCACCATCATCACTACTACTACTACTACTACTACTACTACTACTACTACTACTACTACTACTACTACTACTACTACTACTACTACTACTACTACTACTACTACTACTACTACTTCTACTACTACTACTACACTACTACTACTACTACTACTACTACTACTACTACTACTACTACTACTACACTACTACTACTACTACTACTACTACTACTACTACTACTACTACTACTACTACTACTACTACTACTACTACTACTACTACTACTACCTTTACCACCACCACCACCACAATCACCACCACCACAACCATCACCACTGTCAATACTACTACAATTACCACCACTACTGCTGCTACTGATACTACTATTACCACTACACTATACTACTACTCTACTTATATACTTCTATCACTGTTACAGTTGCTGCTGCTGTTTTTGTGCTGCTGTTCCTACCTGACTACTACCAAGCTACTATAACAACAACAACTACCACAACTACTACTACTACTACTACTACTACTACTACTACTACTACTACTACTACTACTACTACTACTACTACTACTACTACTACTACTACTACTACTACTACTACTACTACTACTGCTACTACAGCTATACTACTTATGTTCTACTACTACTGTTACTGCAAGTGCTGCTGCTGTTGTTTTTGTTGTTACTACCTGACTATTAATACTAATATTACAACAACATCAACAACAACAACAAAAACAACAACTACTACTAATAGTACTAGTACAATTACTGCTACTAATATTACTACTTCTAGTACTAGTACTACTATTACTACCGCTACTACTACAACAATTACTACTACTACTACTACTACTACTACTACTACTACTACTACTACTACTACTACTACTACTACTACTACTACTACTACTACTACTACTACTACTACTACTACTACTACTACCAATACTCTGGCCAGAGTATTTCATTTTCCAAGACATGTTGCTGTGTATCAGACATTCTTCTCCTAGTTTCAGATCTTGTAAAATATTAGTATATCTCGTCTTCGTGGCCCTTGATAGTCTAAGGATGTTTCGATAACACGTAAGCGCAAGAGCTGTAATTGCTAGGTTTACAAACATTGTGGAAACTACCTACAACATAATATTTAAATTATTCTTGGAGAGAAGATTGCTACATAAAAGATTTCTGTTTTCGTTCACTCGATTTGAACTCACACGTAGTCCAAGATTAAATGTTTTTGCGTGTGAAATAGATTTCCCTATTGCCAGTGCCCTGCGCCATCACCCACTTAGACTTCTGAGGTACTTGTAATTTACGTCCCCAAATCAAGAAGTCAACATTTTAATCCAACAGTTCGCTGTTGGGGTTATCTCGCCTTCAGGACACCGGAAGTTTGAGAGTAGGCTTTCTTATCCATTCGGCCATGCTGACCTCCTCACTTCACCTCCAGGAAGATTGCATGTACTCTGAAATGAAACGATGTTTACATGACATTCAGTGTTGATGCCTCGATGGTTAACTTATAGTAAGTATTGATTCCTAGATAGTTAAATTAAACTGGGTATTGATTACTCAAGAATTCCGGTCCCCAGCATGGCGGTTAGGCATTGAACCAATACGGCCTCTGGAGTATTTATTCTTGTGGCTGCGGTGTACATTCGCATTTTCCTCATGTTGAACTGGTAGTATATGGTTCCGTTGTCCTGCTAATGAGTGAGTGCGTGTCGCGAATCTGTGAGTTGTGAAATTCATGTGGAATGCTTTTACATCTGTCCGCTTTTGTTTGTTCAGTGAACTGCATGTTCGGAACAATGGCTAACGGCTGTTGCTGAATTGACTGATATGCCTTTTCGGTTCACGTGTGCATTCTTCAGGAGAATCTTGGGAGTCCACGCTGGAGCTACGGAGTTCGTGCTTTCGGCGGATCGCCCTGCGGAAAGAGACCGAGCCATGTGAGAAAACCGAGGTCAATGAAGTCTTTCTTGTGACTGCCGATTCCATCGACGATGAACTATAATTTTCGTGGATGACTTTTGTGTTGGCATTCTGGCGGCGGCATTATGCACAGTGTACCTGTGCGGGCTGTTGGATTGCCGAGACTCCTGTCTGTTCCACTTTTCACATTGGACAGTGGGGAGCAATTTGTGTGTTATTTACTGGCACAGGAACGGAGCATAATGGGGACGACCCGTTGCCGTGAAGTTGGATCCTCGACTAACTAACTAACTAACTAACTAACTAACTAACTAACTAACTAACTAACTAACTAACTAATGATCGATTGATTGATTTAGGAATCGACATCACATCATTCAGGGCATTCCTATAAGTGCTCCGTCCCCATCCTCAGTAGCCAGCGAAGAGTTCCAACACTAATAGTACGTAGCAATCTGATTATAAGTCCGTCTCGCCTTTCCTCTGAGCGTTGAGCGTCGGCCAGATCCCCTCGTCACTCCTTGCTGTCTCATTCTTGCCAGACCATGGTAATCCATTTGCTCCTCCGAGATGTGCACGTGCTCCCACAAGGCCGCAACCACATCTGCCTTGTCATGTATCAATACTCCACCAAGTTCTGCAGAGCCAGCCAATCTGTCCGTCTGTTCATTTCCCAGCACACCGGCATGCCCCGGAGAAAAGATCCAGGCGATGCTTGTCACCCGTGACCTTCGAAGCGAAGCAAGCCACTCCACTAACTAACTAACTAACTAACTAACTAACTAACTAACTAACTAACTAACTAACTAACTAACTAACTAACTAACTATAACTAACTAACTAACTAACTAACTAGTTAACTAACTAACTATAACTAACTAACTAACTAACTATAACTAACTAACTAACTAACTAACTAACTAACTAACTAACTAACTATAACTAACTAACTAACTAACTAACTATAACTAACTAACTAACTAGTTAACTAACTAACTATAACTAACTAACTATAACTAACTAACTAACTAACTATAACTAACTAACTAACTATAACTAACTAACTAGCTAGCTAACTAACTAACTAACTAACTATAACTAACTAACTATAACTAACTAACTAACTAACTAACTAACTATAACTAACTAACTAACTAAATAACTAACTAACTAACTAACTTGAACCAAGTGTTGATGCAGCGGTAGATACCTTGTACTGTCATGCCTCACAAAATAACTTATACTTAATGTTGATGCCTCAAAATTAATTTAAACTGAGTGTTGATGTTTCAGCAGTTGAACTACCACTGATAAGCAATGCCTCTATATTAAACTAATACTGAATATTGATGCGTTGAAAGTTACCTTACGTCGTGTGTTGGTGTCTGCATCACGAGACTGAGTATAATTAACGTACAGAAAGTATAGATGTTCCCATTGTTAACGTATACTGAATGTTGATGCGTCAAAAGTTAACTTTTACTGA
The DNA here is from genome assembly GCA_963921405.1 of Cepaea hortensis. Taxonomy (NCBI): domain Eukaryota; kingdom Metazoa; phylum Mollusca; class Gastropoda; order Stylommatophora; family Helicidae; genus Cepaea; species Cepaea hortensis. Next base: position 465,190,239 of record OY992876.1, on the reverse strand, counting down.
ATGTTGATGCGTCGAAAAGTAAATTCTACTGAATGTTGATGTTTAAAAAGTTAACTTAAACTGAGTGTTGATGACCCAATTGTTAATTTAAACCAACTGTTGATGTCTCAGCAGTTAAACTTACACTGATACGCGATGCCTCTGAATTTAACTTATAATAAGTGTTGATGTCTCCATCACGCGATTCAACGATAGTTAACATATGCAAAGTGGTGATGTCCGATAGCTAACCTATACTGAATGTTAATGCGTTGAAAGTTCGCTTATACTAATGTTGATGTCTCAGTAGTTAAACTTACATTGATAAATAATGTCTCTATAACTAACTTATATCAAATGTAGTTGTTCCATTATGAGATTCAACGATAGTAACTCACATTGATTGTTGATTCCCCCATCATGATATTATTATGGTTCTCAACTGGGTTAAAGTTTCATTTGATTTACTTTCTCGATGACATACTTTCCTATGATCCTTCGCCTGGAGTCTACAGACAATGGCATGCCTTCTACCTGTGTAGTAGCCTGATTCCAGCCAGCCCCTGTGTGCTGAATCATGACCTGTTTATATGATATCATGCTTGGTCCATAGATGTACAATTTCCGTACCTGTCTTGCACCCTGCTGGTTTCTGAGCTGGGCGAGGGGAAATAGAGCTTTGCAACAGTCCCAAAGGAGATGTTACTTCTTTGTGGTACTCTGCAGATCTCAGCACTAAGTTTACCCCAAGTTGATGGATGCAAGCCCTTTTCCGGGCTTTACACCATCTGAATGCCAATAGATTGGGCTTAAGAGTTAATATTTACAGATTTTGTGACTATTCACAACCAACCAAACAGCCAACCTACCAACCAGCCAACCGGGAAACCAACCCACCGACCAACCAACCAACAAACCAGCCAGACAGAGAGCCAACCAAGCAGCCAACATAACAATCAATCAACCAGCAAACCACCTAACCAATCAACCAAGCATCCAATCAACCAACCAACCAGTTAGCCAGCCTATTAACCATCCAGCCTAGAAAATAATCAACCAACCAATATGCGAACCAACCAGCCAATCAAAAAACAAACAACAACAACAACAACCAACTAACCAACCTAGCAACTAATCAACCTGCCATAATACCTTCTTAGAGTCTAATGGATTTGTGTCGTTAGATGATTAACGTTAACTTCATTTTCCACATTGTACAACAGTCCATGTGAAAATTCTGAGAGCAATGGGAAACGTGTCGAATAAAGAACTGAGCGACTTCCAAAAAAAGAAACTTCTCTACGAATATCACACATTTTTTGGTAAGTCATTTATCATCATCATCATCATCATCATCATCATCATCATCATCATCATCATCATCATCATCATCATCATCATCATCATCATCATCATCATCATCATCATCATCATCATCATCATCATCCTCATCATCACCATCATTATCATTACCAATATAACCATTATTACTTCAGATGGTACATACTGGTGGAATGACAATGTGTACACATTCACCCATTGTGGACGAACACTTACAGAGCGAATAGGTCTTATCAGTCACATTCGCTGAATCCATGGGTTATAGTGTACATACCTTTTTTGCAGTACAATGTAACAAACTATCGTCTGTCAAGACGACCACGTGCCGGTCATAACCATCATAAACTTACAGACAAGCACAGGCAAACAGGGCTATAGTCCATTTATTTTTGTCTGCCCCAATATAAAATTCCATATCTCAGTAACCAGCTGAGAGAAAATGATGAGATTTAGCATATAACCTTATCATGATGTCCACCCAACAAAATCATTTTTGTTCTGGAGATTGTACAGCAGATTTCAAAGTTTGTTTATATGCGGTATATAGTTTACGGGACAGAGATGAAGTGCACATTATTAGAAGTATTACATCTTCACGAGGAAACATGAGCGTTCAGTAGTAAATTTTCACATATTTCACGGGATTGGCCTGACGTCAAGATACTAATTCAGACCGCGCTATTTAAAAAAACTGATAAAAGTTGCTGGAAAAAATGTGAGGACCATGTGTTGAAAGAGGAAGATGACTATTGGAGAAAGGATGGAATGAATTTTATGCAACCCGATAGCAGTCATCAACCTACTGGAATCGTCCGACACCGATTAAGGTCTGGGCAGATCGCAGACATTAATCCACATGCACACCTACTGGGATATTATGCTCCACATATTCAGAAGAATTGCTGGCCCTAAACAATACAGCATCAGCACAATGTCAATGGCAACAGTTTGTATTCTACAGTGATGAATTTTCAATTCCACAAGCATTCAGCGGTGACAAACAGCTGGTAATGAAAAAAAAAAATACACACACTAAACGCATTGAATACCAACAGAAGAGTAATATTGCGGTGGAAACTGACATATTGTGGCATAACAAAAAACGTGAGAGCAAACACGTTGTCAAATTATGGGACAACACACGTGCATACGAATTAATCTATAAAATTCAATGAAAAGAGGACCAACATCTTGGTCGTTAAGAAGAAAGCCCACTACAAAGACACTGACAACTATTTTCATTGTGCAAAACAGGTAATCCTGTTCCGTCTCTGAACAGTAAACAGCAGAGTAGACAATCTTTCCGGAAGACTCAAAGCGGGTCTGTCACCCATGTGTACGTGTGAACAAACTACACAGACAGCTGAACAGATCCTCAAAAATGGACACATGATGACTAAATTGCGGTATCATTTCTGGTCACTCCATACGCACATTAACGCACAGCTATTTGGAAGCTTTCACGAACTCAATATAAAAATCTAAATGCATTCTAGTAACATGAATACTTGTGTACAATTATTAACCAGCAGCTGAAGAAACAAGAAGTAAATGAAAAATAAGGTAAGAAATATATTCCTTCTACTTTCCTGTTAATTTACACATTATTTACCCCATGCCTCTGTACATTCTCTGTCTTTACTAATATTATACATTGCACCCCTCTCGGGAGTCTCCGTGGTGCAGTGGTCAAGCAGTCTGACTCGGGCTCCGAAGGTTGTATGTTAGATTCCTTCATTTCAAGAGTGCATTTTTTCGGAGACTCCCGAGGGTTGTCACTGGAGCTACGGAGTTCGTGTTTTGTGCGACGCTTTCCGCCCTGCGGAAAGAGACTGAGCCATATGGGACAAAAACCCGGTGCAATGCAGTCGACCCTGTCGACTTTTAAGCTACTTTTTTATTGCACCAACTCCAACACGAATCTGGCTACGCCTTGTACTTGTGTCCTTACCAGAAATAACGTGGTTTACTGTAAGACTAGTTTGTTAGCGTGAATTCACTACATTTTCCCCAAAACATCAAAGAAATGTCGCCGCTTTCGATGATTTAAGTTGCTTTTGGACCTATCAAAGACATATTCCTTGGGTGGGGGTAAATATAAGACGGCAGGAAAAATTTCATAACGATTCTTCTTCTTCTTCTTCTTCTTCTTCTTCTTCTTCTTCTTCTTCTTCTTCTTCTTCTTCTTCTTCTTCTTCTTCTTCTTCTTCTTCTTCTACTTCTTCTTCTTCTTCTTCTTCTTCTTCTTCTTCTTCTTCTTCTTCTTCTTCTTCTTCTTCTTCTTCTTCTTCTTCTTCTTCTACTACTACTCCTCCGCCTCTTCTTCTTCTTCTGCTGCTGCTGCTTCTTCTTCTTCTTCTTCTTCTTCTTCTTCTTCTTCTTCTTCTTCTTCTTCTTCTTCTTCTTCTTCTTCTTCTTCTTCTTCTTCTTCTTCTTCTTCTTCTTCTTCTTCTTCTTATTATTATTATTATTATTATTATTATTATTATTATTATTATTATTCTCCCTTTTTCTTTCTTTTTCTTTTTATTCTTCTTTCCTCTTCTTCCTTCTTCCATCTTCCTCTTCGTCCCCCTGCACCTCCTTCTTCTACTTTATATCCTCCAAGAAAGCATAAGCCCTCAACAAACTCTGTTCTAGCATCGCTATACTCTGCCCTCTCATGTAGCTCCCTCCCTGCTCTCCCCATATTTTGCACCAATGTCTCGAATTCTTTTCTACATGTATTTTAGGTCTCCTTTTATTTCTTTTGCACTGTGGATTTCTGGTTTTATACATCGGTATATTCTGTTTTAGCCCTTGACAAAAACTGGTGTCGCAACGTTTGATTCAATATGTTTATTCTTTTTTTCTATTTCCTTGTCACCTTTTAAGTTAAATTGCTTTAAATAAAATAATGTTGCACATTAAAGAATAATTCATTCGCCTAATAACGGTGTTCACAAATATATTTAAATATCTAGTATTTATCGTCTGCATAAACAACACCACTAAGCTTCTACTCAGAATTATATTGAGAAGAACAAGACAGAAAAAGCATATGGAAATTCATGAATAGCAGTATCGATTTGTTGAAGTAAAAGTTGCAAATAATGCAATATGCACATTACAAACACTGACAGTGAGATCAATAGAGACGAATACAGATAAATATGTGTGTATTATACATTTTACTAAGGCATTGACAGAGTAAAATACGATGAAATGATACGATTGTTGGACGATATCAACAATTATGTGAACGATCTCAGAATGATAAAGAATATTTACTGGAAACAGGCAGCAGCAATTAAAATGTGAAATAAAGAGGGCAATTACGAACAGATACAGCAAATCAAATCAAATCAAATCAAATCAACTTTATTAGGGTCACAAATTGGGCGCGCAGGCCCGTCTTACATTGGGCCCTTCCAATCACTCGTCTTTCGTTCATCAAGAGCATTATACATTTACATAGGAAGAAAAATAAACATTGTGAAATGAATGTTGTAAACATAAACAAGGCAAATTACCATGTTATGAGGCCCATCTCCCACGTACCCATACATCACCCCACCCACATACACACCCCCACCTACCCACACACACGCACACCAAGGGACACATACATACCCCACCAACCGACCCATCCCCCTCCCGCACATCCCCCACCCACACTCCCCTCACCTGTTCCCCCAACCAAAACACACTCGCCACCCACAAACATTCCCCCACCAACCCACATATCCCACGCCCACCCACATACACAGCCTAACCCACACATCCTCTCCCCATCCACACCTCAAACCACCCATCCCCCAGCCACATCTCCATTGACCACATATTTACCACCCACGCACACAATCCCCCCTCCCCCCACACACACATCTCCCTAACCACCCATACATCCCCAATCCACTCACACACACACCCCACCACCCACACATACATCCTCCTCCCACCCATACATGCCTTAACCCAATCGCCCACTACACAATCCCCCACCCGCACATCACATACATCCCCTACCACGCAATATTCCCAACCCACGCACCGCACACACACACATATCCCTCACCAACACATCCCACACCCACATACCACCACACATCCCCACCTACACACCACACACATATCCCCCACCCACATACCGTACAATATTCCCACCCACACCCACACAGATACCCTTACCCATCCACCCCACATACTACCACAAAAATCCCCCATCCACACACACATACCTCACCCACACAATATCCCTAACCAACACACCACACACCTCTCCCCACCCACACACGCATTCCCTACCCGTCCACCAACACACACTCACTCACGCACACATCCTCCACTACGCACCCACACACCCCCACCCACCCACCCCCAACCAAACGTCTCTCGATCACAATACCCCTACCCACACTTATCCTCCACCCACTCACGCATCCCACCCCGACACATGCACATCCCTCACCCACCTACACATCCCTAAGCCACTGACACACCCCCACCCACACATTCCCCATCCACGCACACATCTCCCACCCACACACGCCCACATACTTCCCCCAACCACCACACATCCCCTACTCACCCACACATATACCCCACCCATACACACATCCCCTACTCACCCATCACACACATCCCCCACACCACACACTATCCCCCACCATCACACATATCCTCACCCATACCACCACACCCCCACCCACACACCATGCACACATCCCCCACCAACACACCGCACACATATCTCAAACCCACACACCATACACTTCTCCCCACCCGCCCTTGCATCCCCAATCCACCCAACACAATCCCCTACCAACACAACACCGCCACCCACACATACTTCCTCAAACCACCCACACATCTCCACCCACATAAACACACACACCCCACACCCATCCATACACATATCCTCCACCCATACACACATCCCCCACACCCATTCCCACACCCCAACTTTCACCCCCACACATCCATCCACACATCCCACCAACACCCACAAATATCACTACCCACAAAAACCCACACACCCCAACCCATCCAAACGCATACCCCCACCCACACATCCCCCACCCACACATATCCCCAGACTCACACACATCCTCCACACACACTCACACCTCCTCACATCTAGACACATACAAAATGTCTCACGTTAGCATTGAAACTATGAACAAACTCCCACACTTTACTCACACACATACACTGACAATTGTCATGAGAAGTCTCATAAAAATGTTAAACATGGAGAAAAATGTGTACATAAGAAGTATGTGACGTAAACATAGTGATGCTCCCACACACAGAGATACACACAGAGAAGGAACGCACACATACACACCCACACACACACACACACATACACACACACATTCACCCTCATGCTCACTCATTCTGTCTCTCATTCACACTCACTGACTCTCTCACTCAAACTACAGTAATGTTCATAAGTTTATATTATACATGATAAAATCAAATGGTATTTAACTGATAATATGACAGATGAGAATACACAAACATACGGATTCGCGTGTTACATAACATGCGTGTTACATGACATGCATCTGCTCAGCTCTCTCTCTCTCTCTCTCTCTCTCTCTCTCTCTCTATATATATATATATATATATATATATATATATATATATATATATATATATATATATATATATATATTATATATATATATACTACACATTCCGAAGCCTAGGATTGACTTATACAAAACAAGCTTAACGTACTCTGCAGCTCAGCTGTGGAACAATCTTCCACAAGAAATCAAAGACATCACCAATCCCTATTCACATAATCGCAAATTATTCGAACACTATCTCAATACGGATTACCTTCCCCCTTAATAATAGAGATAATAATAATAATAACAAAACCCTAGTATAACAGCCAGTTTTGTTATTATTATAGGATTAAGAGATGTGTTTTGTGTGTGTGTGTGTGTGTGTGTGTGTGTGTGTGTGTGTGTGTGTGCGTGCGTGTGCAGCGATGTCATAATGTGGGAGATAGATAGGCCAGGAATAGAAATTTGAGGTTGTAATATAAGCGCTATGCAGACGACACAGTATTAATGGCGGGAAATGCAAAAGATCTACAACGTTGAACATTGTAGTTGTAGAGATTGCAAATACGGGACTCTTCTTGGTTATTTAAAAGAAAACAGAAACAATGGTTATATCACAGAGAAAAGTGACAATAGAAGGAAAAATACTTGACAAGTTGATAAATTTAAATACCCAGAAGGCAATTATAACATCAGATGCAAGATGCACGACAGAGATTAAGAGCAGGAGAGGGCAAGCAAAAGCTGCATTTAAAAAAAAAAAGTATTTTATGTAATAAGTTACTGTCATTGAATGTAAGAATGAGATTGCTGAAATGTTATTCGGATCATACGTTTTCTGTACGTCAGTGAATCTTGAAACGTGCATGAACAAAATAGGAACAGCTTTGAAGCAATGGAGATGTGCTTCCTGAGACGAATGTTGCGGATTCCTTAGACTGTCAGAGTAACTAACGACGATTGCCTGAAAGAGGATAACGAAACTCGAACATTATATACAACAGCTTTCTTTGGTCATGTGATGAGAAGAGGCATCGGAGAACATCTTGACCACATTGGAATGATCAGTGGGAAAAGAGACAGAGACAAACCAGCATAAATGATACTGGACGGGCTAAGATGGTGCCATGGCGGAATATCATCAGCTGTGTTGTTCCAAATCTCCAAGAAAAGAGATCTGTCGAGAGACATGAACGCCTACGCCATTTGGTAGACATTATGGATGATGCGTTAGCTGTTCGTAAATATTCATCAGCATCATCCCTAACTATCATTTACTGGCAATATAGTACCTTGCGGTGTATGGCAGAGGGGTCTTGAGCCTGAGGAATAAAGGCCGCCTTTGCAGTAACCTGCTGTGACGAAACGGATAAAGAACGGCAGATCTCTGCATAATATCCCTTTGAAGGGAGTGCGATGCGTTGGTCTCCCTTGAATTAATATCAATTAATAGGGGATTCCCCATCGAAAAATAGTGCGGGGCGGAGCTATTCTAGTTATTTATAGAAAAATCTAGAATGTTCCCTCAAGTTCGTACGTGGTAGAGATCTCTAAGTTCACTAGTGCTTCATGCAGCACGGGGTGGTGGAACTTATCGTGACTCTGGTTTTCTTCATGAATCATGAAAGTCACGCGGCCCGGGTAGGCGAGTGGAAGGCGCACTGACTTTGTCGTGAGCAGTCGCCCACCAAACCTCAGCGTAGACAGATCGCAGCCAAGAGGCTGATGTAATTTTGATGTCAATATTCGCGGCCAGTGCGGACATCTACAGTCAAGGGTGTGATTCTTCAATCACAGGTTAGTTGAGTACTTATTCTATTATTTAATTGTTGTCGTGATGCCGTGCTGAGTTCCCGGAATGAAATAATTGCCGTCGCAAAATTGAGTTGTCGCGTAGCGTTATCCGTTACAGTTGGCGGTTTGCATTTTTAAGTAGGCTTTATCGATCAGCAATGTAATGTGTTACCTGACGGAACAAGCCGTATTCCACCGCGAGTGGTGTGTAAATAAAATAGGCCGAACGATGTGCGTTACAGTGTGTAGCAGTTACGGGTTTGGTTTATTCATTACGCAGGCAAGGCGACAGTTTGTCCGTCATGACATCAACATGCTAGACGCTGTAAATGATAAGGTATAGCTTATTATTAGAAATGTGTACTGTGCTTCGTGACATTAGAATGGTAACGTACTTGTTCTATCAGTGATGGTGATTTTTCGAGGAATCAAGGTGAAATCAGCAGTGGTGTATTTGCTGTGTGCAGATAGCAGTGTTATTCCGCGTAAGCCGAATGGCGTTGCATCGGTAGGATAACAATTGATAAGAAGTATTCATGATACTATTGTTACTGCTTGTGGTCATGTCCGTCCGCAAGGATGACCGTGCGTGTTCCATTGTACGTTTGTCTAGGCAGCGGGAGGTAGGCCGGTACCCCAACCCGATCGGTAATAGGTCCGACCCAATGCAACCGTGCATATCCGATGGATGAACATACCCGATCGAGGGTGATGCGGCGCTCCGTAATTCGAGGCCGAGGTGTCTAGATAGATCGAGGTTTGAACCTAACCGTTTCTGTCTCTAATATTCTACTCTTCTGGAACCCTGACTCGGTTCATGGAGTACTTGGAGTACTGCCGTGAGGTAGTAGTTGGGAGGGGCATAACCCCCCCCCCCCAAAAAAAAAAAGGTGGAGCCAGAGTTTGGTAGTGGAGTCTAGAGGTTTGCTACATTGGATGACGTGACTTAAGTAGTCACGGGACAAGGTACACGAGACCCACAGTAGCTGTGGGAAAGTGTAGTGGTGGATGGCCACCACAGCTGTGCTCGACCGGCACAGGTATGACTGACCTGAAAGATAGTCAGTGAATACAAGGGCAACTCAGGATCTGGGGCAGGGATCCCAGACCTGACACTATGGCTGTGATATGATTTTGTTATTTAAGTGTAACAAGTCCTGAGTTCTCCTTAGTTAATGCTATAGTAATGAATTATCAGGAGTATAATTCATTATGGACATATAGTTATTAATGTGTGTCCCATGGACTGATGAATTGATGAGTCTGTCAGGAAGGAGAGGTCCGGCGGGACACCTTCTCGATACAGTAATCCCTACACTGAAAGGAAAGTAAGTGTATATGTTGATTGAGGATGGAAGATGAAACCGGATTGGACTGGCACCAGGCGAAGGATGCTTGACAGAGTCATACAGTCGACTCTGGTGCTAGGGGTTATATGTAGCCCAGAAGTGTTACTTGACTGAACAGGTGTGCTATTGCTTTTTCTACCATCATTATGCCTATATATTATAGTGACTAAGTAGATCTATGATGTGATGATTTCATACTCATGTTGGTAGACATGAGGAATGTCTGAGAGGCAGGTGACAGGGTGGAGATGCTGGTAGTCTTTGTTGTAGTTGAGTACTCACACCAACCTCTCCGTGTTTCAGGATCTGTTATTACTATACAGTAGAAGATTCAAGAGCTGCACCATGAGCTCTATGGGCCCACTCATTCCAGTGCCTATCCAGAAGTTGATTGAGGCCATACTGGGAGTGGTTGTCTGATTCTGCGAGATCAATGTTGGAAGGAGCTGAGTGCTGAATAAGTCGGTAGGTCTAGGTTAGGACCTCCGTCAAGAGTCCGACGAGTGTCATCCGATCCTGAGAGGATCCAACACTGAAACGTCTGGTGATTCAAGCCAGTGAAGCACTGGTGACATTCAGTCTCTGTGTAAACCTTGGTAATTGCAAGGTAGTGACCTTTCAAGTTGTGCGAGGTGATCATTGTTACCGGTCACCATGACCTGTGTTATATGCTTCTGGCCCGGCTGGGTTATGGGACACCATGTATCAGTTGATGCTTAAATAGTGTTTTTACATTGGTTAACTTTATGAAGCCAACATGTGGTCCAGTGAACTAGGACATTGATTACAACATTGGTGGAAACACCTGAGTGACATGGTTGTGAAGGTAGGGAGTTACCTCATGCCAACGTTATGAACTGTTGACAATGTTTGTGAAGGTAGGGAGCTACCTCATGCCAACGTGATGAACTGTTGACAGTGTATGCTAGGTTGTGATTACTACCCATGGATCAGGGTAGGTACATGATACTGTGTGAAGATCTATTGTCCAAGGACATGGAACTAAGGTGAAGTGTTTAGTCACCTGATAGACTTTACCAGTGACATTGTGTGTTCGTGTGGAGCAACCGCTTATTGTGTAAGTGACATATCAGTGTGTGGGTCACTGATGAGATAGAAGAGTGACCTGGCTCTTGTGTATGTTGAGACGGTGCTACATGTATTTGTTCTGCAAGTGGGAGACCGCTAATGTTCTAGGGTCGGCCCAGACTTCATCAGGAGTGTGACGAGGGAAATAGTACGACAGCAAGGAAGGATCCTTGTTCATCAGTGCAGTGTCAGTCAGGCAGTGGTACTGCGCTTGATCAGCCCTTGCTTGGTTCTCTGGGTGAAGAGGGAACTTTGGAGAGGCAGCAGACCTTGGAGTTCCAGTCCACTGGAGGAGCCTGGGTGAGTCGCTACCACGACTGGACAACCGCACGAGCTATCGGCCGCCTCCAGGATGAATACTCATCTGCGTCTTTGATCTTGTACATAGTTCTTCTAGTCTGGCTTTCAGCCATCCTTCTCTGTGTTGTGGTTGACGTAGTTCAGAATTAAATTTTTGTTCTCTTAGCTATGACTTTGTGCAGTGATATGACTGGTGTCTGGTCCGAGCCCCCTTGGGGTTTGGAACCCTAGGTGAGGGAGGGGAGGTTAAGCTGTCCCGGCTTGTGTGGGGCCTGGTAGATGTAGAGTGCTATTGAGGTGGTTGGAGCAAAGGCAGGGGATAGTATCTATCGTGGCAAACCAGTCCAAGCCCCGGCGGTCTTGTCACACCTGCACAGTTCGGAGCGACTGCACTAGCCAGGCGGCCTTTATACCTCAGGCTCAAAGACCCCTCCGCCATACACCGCAAGGTACTATATTGGCAGTAAATGACAGTTATGGATGATGCTGATGAATATTTACGAACAGCTAACGCCGTCATGTACTTCACCTTCAATATCATTTCCATTATGTACCTCTCGACATGTGAGATCTGCGGTAATGAGTCTGTCATACTCCCTGTTCTGTGTCTTCATCGTGCTGTCATTCACACCTATTCAAACATATTACCTGATGTTATTAAACCACCCTGTACGTTACCTTCGTCTTGCACGTTAAACTTCAGTTTTCCCCACGAGCACGTCCGTCAACAAGAGCCGCGATGGCAAGGTAGTTAGCAGACTTGACTACCAGTCCGGTGGTCATATGATCTGAACTTAATTGAGACGGGACGTTTCTTAAAACCTGACGTGGACTACCAACTTGAACCAGTCTAAATCTGTATCAGGAAATATTCCGAAGGTATAAGCTGTCGGCAATGTATTGATCATATCATTCATCTAATACCGACTGACTGACTGGCACCTTGCCGTCTTGACAGATGATAGTTTGTAAAATGGGGCTATCTCTCCATAACAGAAAGCCTGGGCTGAATTTAGAGACCATGTGTTGCCCATGCAGCATGATCCCTCTCTCGGCCTGTCTAGTGTACTCCAGAGGAAAGGTGAACCAATACGCCTGGAACAAGACAAGATACAGAAGCTGCCGGATCAGCAAAGCAATGCTTTAACTGTCCGCCTCTCGGAGCTTCGATCCTAGACCAGTGCCGACTAATTTATAAAATAAGGGGCTACTACCATATTACAGCAGGTTCGAATTTTTGTAAATGTCCTGAGTTCCTTTTTCGATCCAGCTTAATATCATCATCATCAAGTGCCACAACGGCTGGCGTAGGAGTACATGTCTCTCCACAGATCTCTGTCTTTGGTGTTCTGGATCAACTCTGCTGATAATATTCATCCATGCCATCGTTTCAATCCATCCAGCATCATTTCTCTTGGTCTGCCTCTGCCTCTCTTCCCCTTGATCGTTTCATTTTTCACGATGGTCTCCAGAGCCTTTCTTCTCATCACATTATCAGAGAAAGCTGTTTATTTCTTTATTATTGTTGTATAGGGCGTATTTTAATGACTGTGCAGTGTTTGAAAATATTGCCGGGTCCAAGTTTTGTATTCACCCTCTGCAAAGTTCACGCACAATCATTAAAAATACACTCTGTATATAATGTCCTAGTTTCATAGTTTTATTAGCATCTTTCGGGGAATTGTTGTTATTTGCTGTGGCAGCCCAAGGAACTCGCAACATTCGTCTCAGCCAAACATAGGTACGAGGAAATGGCTTGGGAAGTAAAGCCAGACAGCGCGACACTGACCGCATCAGCCACCTAGTGCGATTGGTCTATAAAACACGGGTCTAACACCATTCATCCAATGGATCCAGCGGTCTATAAAACAAGGGTCCACCATTCAGCCAATGGATCTTAAAGCGTGTAATAGAGTCTCTTTACTTACTTGCCATACAAACACATACACCCCATTTGCGTGGGTAAGAGGCCTTTAATTTTATGTACATTTTGTACATATAAAAAAATATGAATTTATACTATGAAGCTGTTATTTTTTGCCGGTCTCCCTGGTGAAGGCGTTAAGGACACTGTTCGTAATCCCGTATACCCACGTACGAAACACAGTTGCGCGAGATCCGGCAGCGAATCGTGTCGCGTTTGTTTCTTACGGAAAGGTATGTGAGCCGGTCGTTCAGAAAGCAATGGCAAACTACTGAACGTAAAAACTTGCCAAGACATTAACAGCAGCTGAACAATGCTGGTGTTGACTGCAATTTCCTGTAAATAGGATATTTAAAAAAGCTGTTATTTAGCCGGCTCAGTGGCGAAGGGCTTACGGACGCAATTCGTAATCCCGCATACCGAGTTCTATACCCAACTGCTAGCAATTTGGCAGCAGACCGCCTTACGTTGTTCTTTTTATAAAAGTGGTGTGAGTGCCGGTCGTTCAGAAAGCAGTGGCATACTACTGAAAGTAAAACAGCCAAACAATACTGGGGTTGGCTGCGACGTCCTGTAAAGGATATGCAACTGGCTTTCAAAACTTGTATTGACCTAACTTGTGTGAGATCGCGGTGTTTGTGGTGCTCTGTATATTCTTGTTGTCATTCACAGATTTAAACAAAGATGGCGTTCTAGAGTGGAACGACTTTCAGTTAGCACGGATGGTAACTGTTCTTTAACTTATCTGTTGCTTCTTGTTGTAAAACTGTGACATGTGAAGAGTGTTGGCTAAAGTGACAATTTTATGGAATTATAATTATAAGACTAGCCAAGGGGTAGCTCACGCAGTTGGTAATCTCGCATACCACTTTCGAAACACAGCTGCGGGCGATTTGGAAGCAGACCGCCCTGTGTTGGTTTTCCCATACAAAGGTATGGGTGCCGGCCGTTCAGAAAGCAATGACAAACTACTGAACAAACATTGTCCAATAAATCTCAAACAGCCAATATATGCTTGGATTGATTGCAGTGTCCTGTAAAGAACACGCAACTATCTTATATGTTTGTTGTCATGAAAATAATGTACATTTAATATGCGACACACTAGTGTTGAGAAGCCGGTCTCCATGACCTAGGGTTTAACGTCTTTCTCCGTCATCCCGTATATCCACGTGAGGAACTTAACCTGAGCGAGAATCGGTAACGGTTCTCGCCACGTTAGTAACTTACGGGGTATGTGAGCCGGTCGGCCAGAAAGCAATGGCAAACTACTGAGCGTAATCTTGTCAAGAAATCAACAATCAGCTGAAAGATGCTGATGTTGACAGCGATGTCCTATAAAGGATAAGCGGAAAAAAAGTGTTAAGATAAAGTTTCATTATTTTTTCCATCTTTCCATCTTTCTATATTGTATATCATAAGTGTAAATAAGTACTAACGAACGTTTGCATGTAAGAATATACACATATGTGTGTATGTGGGTGATTGTTTCTGTATTTATATACGTATGTAGTTACTATGTAGGTACTACGTGACTATTCTCGCCGGTCGCGAGATCCGCACAGTGGAATGACGGGAGATTTGCTTGCAATAGACGAGCAGTATCTCCTGTGGTATCTCCGGCGGGCCTAATCCCGCTGGTCGCGGGGTCCGCTAAGGTCAGGCGGAGAGTCTGACGATAGTGCACACTTTACACAGGTCCGGACGCTTGTGATTGACAGATGTGCGCGCCCTTCTGGTCCGGGCGCGTACGAGGCCCTCAACTAAGGGACTTGGCTGAACGCCTCTAAGCCGGGTCCCTTGGGTTCCAGGGTCTGGCCATCACTCGCCACCTGCTCGTGGTGGCGAGGTCTCGGAGGTTTGACGCTGTGCCGCCAGCGTCTGCAGCCTACCTTGTGCCAGACGTATTGGTTACCCATTCCTCTGGAAAACACAAGATTAGGCCGAGAGAGAGAACATGTCGTTTGGGCACCACATGTTTCTCTGAAGCTCTGCCCAGGCATTGTGATGGAATATTGGCCACATTCCAACTCACATACTTTGGTCTGTCAAGACTGCAAAGTGCCACTCACTCACTACGTGACTGTGTGTGTGTGTGTGTGTATATATATATATATATATATATATATATATGTGTGTGTGTGTGTGTGTGTGTGTGTGTGTGTGTGTGTGTGTGTGTACGTGCACAAGTGTGTGTGCGTGTGCGTGTGTAGTTTCTATATACCTATCAAGCATTAATTGAACGTTAATGATTACGATATAGATTTCATAATGTGTTCACGTGATATGCCATGTAGAAAATCTGCGCGATGAGTGGCTGGAAGGACGGCAGTGTCAAGGCCGTGAAAGCCCAGCGCGTGTTTGCTGACATGTGGCGCTACCTACAGGACGACGGAGATGCGAACCTCGACGGCAAGGTCACTGAGGATGAATGGGTAATGACTGTTGCTCATACAAGCGAATGCAAACGACTCATCACACAGTTGAGTGCATCTATATTATTCTATTGTTAACTGCTGCCTCATAAACTCACCTTCTTCCTACTGGCATGAACACAATGTAACTACATCAGTCTAGTGTAAAATCCATCAGAACCTTGCCGGCTGCCTCTTTCCCTACAGGCATGCACTAAATGCATCTAGTTATTCCAGTGTTTACTGTCACATCAGAAACTTCAGAGACTTCCGGTAAATATGGTGGCGGGCGGTTGTGTGATGTTGAAACCGCTCCATTTTTCAGGTAGGATGTGGATAGTTTCATCTCGTGCGTGTGATTTCTGCGCTAGGATGTAAACTAGAAGTTTCTTCTCAAGATTTTTGCCGGTGCTACAGAGTTCGTCCATCTGAGCGAGTCAATCCTTGAGTGTTTTCTGTTGCGTGTTGGGTTACTATGTTGTTTTTCTGGAATCTTCAAAATGGTGGATGAACCTCTGTGCCCGGTGCATAAGGTAAACAAACCGTTTCGACTTTTAAGGTGCGGTCCACGGTGTAAGAGACAAAGTAGACGGGCAAGTGCCAGACGCCTCAGATGCAAATTCAACCGACTGGGCCTCAAGTACACCTCGTATTCTATATTGGAATTGTGCCAGTGCTAAAACAACGTGGCCCTATCTTGGAAAGCCTGGCATACAGGAACGATATAGTTGCGTTTCAGGAGACGATACTGGGCGTTAAGCATACACTCCACATAGCCGGCTTCAAATGTTTTTAGAACAGGCAACACTTGGGAATGACGATTCTGATACCAGACAGTATAGTGGTTTCAAGGCTGGACATGGCCAGATGGGACAGTGACGAAATACAATCACAGGCTGTTAGAGTTCACTCCGGTCTACCATTCGTGTTGGTGAATGTTTATGCCTGTAACGCTAGTGTGGATTCCCATAGATGGCAGTGTTTGGGTGACCTATTATGTCACAAGAGGAATGTCATTTTCTGTGGCGATTTCAACGCTAAGGACACATCATGGGGTAACATTTCTTCTAACACATAGAGGGAGGAGCTCGAGATGGCACTTGAAACCAGTGACCTTGTGTGAATCAACAGTGGCTGTGTCACCAGGACAGCAAGTCGTCCAGGTGACGCGGACAGTGTTATTGACCTGGCGCTGGTTTCGTCTTCACTAACTACAGTATGTAGATAGGATATCCTAGGGCACCATGGCAGCGATCACCACCATTGCAGCATATTGGTGGAGAACGGCAGAACCAGGCAGCACAAGTCAATGATCAAGACCTTTAATTATGACAGTTCAGGGCAAGATGTGAGTAAATTAAGGCGTGACAAGCGCAGAAATCATCATGGCAGGAAAAAAAAATGGCTGGGAACAGCCACTTTGGTGGAATTTTGAGGTGGACAAGGCCTGGGTGGATAAGTGTGGTGCTGTAAGGAAATGACAAAACGCCAAGAACAGAGCTGCCCATCCTAGTCTTATTGTGCACTTGGAAAAAGAGATGGACACCAAAGTTAGATATTTCAAAACACTGGTTAAAGTGGTTAAAAGTGAAAAATTAGCAGAGCTGTGTCAAAGAATAAGCACAGACAAGTCACTGAAATTGTTCTGGCGACTGCATAAAAGTATGAATGGGGTAGTCAAGAATAAGAGTATTCCTAACTTCCAAAGAGCTGACCTTATCTGGCAGAGGTCTGACGAGAATAAGGGCAAAGCCCTTTTCGAACGCCATCTAGAGCAGAGCAACAAGACAGACATGAGAGGCCGAAATTTTGCCAAAGCGGTTACCTCACACAGGTGTAAGGCCCAGAACATTGCAGTTGAAGACATAGTGACAGTGAAAGAGATCAGGGCTGTGCTTCGACGAACTAGAAACAGTGCACCAGGGCTAGATGGTACAATGTATGACGACATCAGTATGTGTACCGACAACGAGGTAGAGGAACTAGCAGATATGTACAACAACAGCATAGCGAATACTAGCATCAATAAGGAGTGGTTACACAGCTATCTGATTCCCTTGCTGAACCCTGGCAAAGACCACACAAAAATCCAGGAATACCGGGTAATAACCGTGCAAAATACAATAGGCAAGCTGCTGAAAAAGTTAATTGTCTGGAAAATATCAAGCCAGCTAGAGAGGTAAGGTTGTTTCGCACCTTCCCTTGGAGGGTACCGTCCAAACAGAGAAACCTAGACCAACGCAGTAGTTTGTGCCCATAATATCTATGAAGGTTTCCACTCAGGCATTGAAACAAGGGCTGCGTCGATTTACCTTAAGGATGCGTACAACAGAGTACCGTTGAATTTTTTAATGTTTCAGCTGCTTGAACTCAAGATAAGTCCATTCCTCCTTAGTTGGATCGCTGCAGCCATCTTCCAACGGAAAGTAGTTTTTAGATGTGGCAGTTGGACTTCTGAACCAACAACAATATATCCGGGCCTGCCACAGGGATCTTCATTATCCCCGGTGCTTTTCAACGCCTACACTGTGATAATTACCAGCGAGCTGGACCGGAGAGGACATTGTCATATGCCGACGATGTGTTAGTGTATCGTCGGGGTACGGATAGAGATCGGGTTGGTGTGAAACTACAAACCGAACTAAATTGCATAAGCACTTGGTGTGGGGAATCTGAGACATTGGTCAACCCAACGAATGGCAGCAGTGGCATGGCTCTCGTTGAATAACTATATTGTCAAAACTCCAACACCAACTGTAAATCTGTGTTCAGAGACTGTGGAAGAAACTCAGGCAATGATTTCCTGGTAATACGTTTTGATCGAAGCCTTGCTTATAATGAGCACCTAGACCAGGTGATAACAATAGCCAAATGGGGTTTGGCTACGATGCGGGTGATGGCGGCAGCAATCTGTGAGCAATTCCAATTTAAAAAAAAAAAAAATAATTCAAAATTCGGTGTTATCTAACCTGCTTCCTCAGCTTTGGTTATTGTTGAGATCCGTGGTTGTGTGGACTGTTAGTCCTGATGATGGTATACTGTGAGCAGCGCCATGTATGTCTTATATACAAGAGTATTCCCTTTTCAACGGAACATTCCCCCACTGTTCCAAGTCTGACATCCAGCTCATGCCTGTGGCTCCTAGTAGCTGTCAGCATGCGACAGAGACCACCCCCCGGGCAACATCTGTGACAGGCTGGCTAAACCAGGCGTGGGTAGCCGATTTGGTGTCAGACTGATCGGTGAATTAGAGTATGCCTACTCAGCATGTGAAGACAGCATTCGGCAGACTGCGCGGAATAAATCCTTCTACTAATGAATAATCAGTTTCGCTGGGCTGGTTACTTAACTCGCATGCCAGATCACAGGCTCCCTAAACGAATTTTTACGGCCAATTGGGATGTGGTAAACGCTCCCAAGGCGGCCAGAAGAAACGCCTTAAAGATACTCTGAAAATTTCACTGAATGCTTTTGGAATTCATCATGACTCCTGGGAGACTGCAGCCAGAGACCGAAATTCGTGGCGTGCATCATTACGCAAGGGTGCAGTCACGTGTGAGGCAACCAGGTCTGCAACAGCTGTGAAGAAAAGGCAGGAAAGAAAAACCACTGCAGGAAATCCTCCTCCAGAAACGTCAAGCATTCTTTGTCCACATTGGCAAAGAACATTTCGAGCCAAAATAGACCGTATCAGTCATCTTAGAACTCACGGCTCCATACTTTAAACTCCACTGGATGAAATGAATGGTCATCATCATTCTTGATAGACAAACAACATAACAACAACAACATATACAAGGGTCAGGTCATGTCTGTTTTTGAGTATGCGATGGCGATCCTGACTCTCAGCCATAAACAGATGGAAAGGATTGTAAGGATACAGAACGAAGCTATGCGTATTATTCTTGGATGTACAAGAGATACAGCATGCAGGGCGATGCGCTACTTTCTTGATTTTCCAACCATTGGAGACAGAAAACAAATTTGCAGGTCACGTGCCAACCTCAGAGTCAATGCAAACACACATCCATTGCGTGGTGAAATTAAGAAGGTAAAGGGCAGCAGGTTAAAAAGGGGAAGGTCGTAGATGGGTCAATCCGAAGACATTCTTCAACAGGTGTGATCACTTGAGGCCTTAGAACCTGGCGAGGAGTGGGTACAAGTGCTAACAGATTTCTGTACGTCCTTTTTAGTTTGCATCCAACTAGACAGAAAATGCAGACAAGAAAATTCGGCTGCTGTGTGGTTCGGAAGTACAAGCGTTGATCCTCTAGAATTCATTAGACGGTGATTCTGTCATTTTCACAGATGGGTCGGTCGTTCGACGAGTGAGAAGTTAATTGGCCTTTACGGCTCAGGCCGGGGGAAGAATTGTGAAGGAGTATTCTGGTGCTTATGCTGTGACCACAAGTAGCCTGACTATGGAAGTCAATAAGTAAAGCAATAACTGGGCTCGAGACACAGACATTCACTAGGGCATGATTTCTTAGAGACTCAATGAGCATGCCCAAGAAGGTAGAGATAGGGTGGATCCGAAGAGAATGGTTGCTGTCTTTGAAGCGGTCTCAGCTGGCAAAGATTAGTTTTATTTTCGTTCCAAGGCATGCGGGTGTACAAGGAAATGAGCGGACTGACAAGCTCGCAGGTGAGGCTACTGTGGAAGGTGGGCGCGCCATAGACCAGGCTGACATTCTGAATGCTTCACGAGAAGTAAATCGTTCGCAAGAACCAAGTGATGACTGTGAATCTACAACCACGGTCAGGATGCGAGAACGGCAAATTGAAAGAGGCGTGGCCAAACAAGAAGGAAGCCAAAGATGATTGATAAACCAACATAGAACTGGGGTCGTTAGACGTTATACGCCACAGGATATACTGAGGAAGGGATCCCAGCACTTATGGACTGAATGGTTCGATGTGCAATGAGGGTGATCTTTCGAATATCTAACTAACTAACCAACTAACATCAAAAATTGGTCCAGTGTCTCTTTCCCTACAGGCATGCACTCAGTGCATCTAGGTCATTCTTGTGTTTACTACCACATCTGAAACTGGTCGTCTGACGCTTTCCTTACAGGCATGCACACAATGTGTCTAGATCATTCTAGTGTATACTCCGTCAGAAACTGGTCGTATGCCTCTTCTCCTACAGGCATGCACAGATTGTATTTAGCTTGCATGGCTCTATGTTTGTCTTTTACCTTTGTAATTTCGAGTTCTCAGCATAATTCCGTTTGACACAGTTGTGTACTGAATGAGATAAACATGTACTAATCTAGTTTACCGATGCATATACGCGACAAAGTTCCATCTGTAGTAGGACTGGCTAAACCTATAAAGGTATATCATTTAAGGCGCAAGTTTTACCCAGGTCATTCAGGGGTCCATGGCAGACAAGGTGAAAACCATCTAATGGCAGTAGGAATGTGATTTCTGAAGAAAATGCAAAGAAAACAATGGACAGATAGAGGAACCAGTGAGCAAGTCCTACAAGAAACAAATGAAAACCATACACTCATTCGCGAAATTAGATGTAGACAGTCAACACATATTAGACACGTTATAAGAAGAAATAAATTGGAGAAATTGGTGACAACTGGCAATATTAGGGAAAAACAACAAGGGGAAGGCACAGAAGTAAATATCCGGATGACTTGGCCACGTGGCATGGTCGAGACAATAACACTGAGCTGATCCACGACTCTTGTGATTGTGTGAGATGGCTGAACATGACCGTCCCAAGCTTATCGGCATGGCACATGATGATGATTGTAACGAGCGAGTTGATACCTTGCTCTCAAAAACATTGACAGTGGCAGGAACACGGGCAACAAGCTCTGGCAGGCGTTACTCGAGGCATCAACGAGTCTGTTGACAACCCCACATCTATGGCGCAAATTTTACCAACCTAGATTTAATGTCAACCTGTTCAGTGCTCTGTCTTGACCTGGTTTCATCTTAATATGTCTCTCTGAAAGCGTATAATTCCAGCATCTGTCAAGCACACCTCGCCGGTTTATGAACTTGAAGAGTTGGGGAAGCTCTACAGCACGGCCCAAGAATATGCAGGACCAATACTGAACTCCATATCTGGGAGTGCACCATCAGGATGTAACCAGGCCATGATTCAGCAAGGCACGTACAGAGTGGCTGGGATTGGGCCAGGGTAGATAGTGTTCCTTCCCAGGTTGAGGTATTTTTTTTTTGTCAACAGACTCCAACATAACAGGCAACAAAGGCACATAACGTCCAGATGCAGAAAAGGACATAACGTCCCGAGGCAACAACAAGATATAACGTCCAGAGACAACAAAATGACATAACGTCCAGAGATAACGAAAGGATTTAACGTCCAGAGACAACAAAAGGACGTTACGCCCAAAGGCAAAAAAAAGGATATAATGTCCAGAGGCAACACAAGAATGTAACGTCCAGAAGCAACAACATTATATAATGTCCAGAGACAACAACAGGATATAACGTCCAGAGACAACAAAAGGATATATCGCCCAGAGACAGCAAAATGATATAATGTCCAGAAGCAATCAAAAGGATAAGCGTCCAGTACAAAACTGTAAAGTATGGAGGGGGAAACAATATCAAGTAATCGGTTCTTGTATTAACGCAATCAAGAAATAATCTTAATTCCTCCCCTGGAAGCCCTAAAATTCCCCCTAGGGGGGGGGGGGGATTCCCCACTGGTTGAGAACCACTGGTCTATTGGTTAGCAATGTTTTATCAAATCTGGTCCACAATTACATGGCTAAAAGTAGAGTCAAGAGCACAAAACATATAGTAATATTTTGAGAACTAAACAAGACAGTACACATAGGAACAGTCAAATCACACACACTGACACACACACACACACACACACACTCAGACAGACACACACACACACACACACACACACACACACTTTAACACAACAAACACACTTTTACATAAATAGAGACAGGAATAGGTTTAAAAACAGAAAGCAATCATTGCTACTCTACTGTATGGAACCTATAGTGATGTATGTGTGCGAATCATGGCCATTAAGCAGGCAAGCTGAGATGTCGTTTCTGTGGAAAATATCAAGAATACAACGAACGAACGGAGAAATGAATTAGATATTCCTCCATGGAGAAGTTAAAATCGTAAATTGACTAGAGAAAATAGACGAAACAGTTAGACAGACTATACTTCTCTTAGATTTCACTGTAATTTGCTGACTGGTATTGTGCTATAAGCTCTAAATAATAGTTAACCTCTGCATTCCCACCGAGCATCCACTCGGATAGATGTGGACAACACTGTACATAAGAAAACTTGGACTCTCAGATGTCCTGGCAATCTGAAATTGATCTCAAAGGCGAAGGCCACGGGCCACCAAAATGAAGACTGGCATGAAGATACAAAGACTTGATTTTTTTGGATTTTTTTTGCCAAGAATACATTTCTTCGAAATCAACAACCAAATATGAAATTACATATGCAAATATAATTTGCACAATTTATATAAGTCTTAAATAATGTAATATATGTGCATTCATAGGTGAGAATGTGGGAGAAATTAAACACGGAATATTTGTCCAGAAAGAAGGAGAAGAATTTCGAAGAAAAAGAAGATAAGATTCCAGACTGGCTGGAGAGATACATCGAGTATAAGTTTGATCTCTTCGATAGAACAGGTGAGCGTTGTTAGTTTTGTCATTAGCATTTATCTCATCATCTCATCTCGATCCTCTTGTACCTTGCGGTATCGAGGTGAAGCATAAACAGCTGGAGAGTGCCCGCTTATGGGCTTCATGTATCGAGATTCATATCGACTCTGCTAATCCCTCTGTCCATCGTTTATGTGGCCGGCCTCTTTCTCTGCTTCCATTTAGTCTGTACATCATTGCTTGTTGTGGTATACTGGTAGTTGGTAACCTAGTTACATGGCTAAACCATTTTATTTGCTGCCTTGTAATAAAATCTAGCTCTGCTGTAACCCCTACTTTAGTTCTAATTTCTTCATTTCTGATTATCTCTTTTCTTGATACATTGAGTATTCTTCTCAGGAATTACATTTCTTTGTTGTGATCAGCTTTTAAGCCGGCTTCCTGGTCTAGAGGTTAACAAATTTTCTCCGTAATCTTGTATACTCTCGTAGATAACGTGACGATGGTGAGAATCAGCAGTGGTTCGAATCGCGTCGGTAACTTACGGGGTATGTGAGCCGGTCGCTTATTCAAACTACTGAATGTAATCTTGCCGATAAATCAACAATCAGCTGAAAGATGCCGATGTTGACATCGATGTCCTGTAAAGGATATGCAAACATTTTTTTAATCAGCTTTTATAACCACACATAATTGTGACGGGTTCCCAAACAGTAAAATCCCAAATCAAATTAATCAATTGCTCAGTAGGGGTACAGTGATGGAAGGAAGCATCGACAATTTGTGGAGACTAATCATTTTAGTATGTACAAGGGCAAGCGATCTACTCGTTCATTTACTTTAGATGTGTTCATGACCTCTCCATTTTGCCCAAGTCCTCTCTAAGATTGTACATGTTATTTATAAGTTTGTCGATGTGCGTTCTATGTTTGCCCCTGGTTCTCTCTTAGGTTAAATATGTCTTCTATACATTTACACGTGTCCCTCTATAGCTATCCATGCCCTCTCTAAGTTGCTCATGTCCTTTAAGTGTGTCTACGTCCTATATACTTTTATCTATGTCATCTCAAGATGTGTTCTTGTTCACTCTAAATGTGCCGCTGTTCTCTGTACTGTACATTCACAAATGTCAGTTCTTAATGTGCCATGTACGTAAAATAAAATATCCTCGCTTAGACGGGAATACGAACATGTGACCGCCAGACGGAACAGCAAGTGTGCCAGCCTTTACACCACCGCGACTCACGCATAGTTGCATAAAAAATCACAACAAAGATGCTGTTGGAGGAAATACAATTAAATATACAAGCTGTTTGTATTACATTAAAGGACAAAACGCTCAACAGAAAACTATAATAGAGTAGCAGGTTGGGGACTTACAAAAGAGTGTGAGGGAGTCAAAGCTATATATTGAAAAAACAACACATATAGCTATCCACTCCCTCTCTAAGTATATAGGACGTAGACACAATTAAAGCGGACAATGACACATTTAGAGAGGACATGCGCAACTCAGAGAGGGCATGATACAACATGGTTTAATGTACAAAGACGACGCAAAACAGAAACTGCTGACGATTTCTTGTTCTTCTTCTTTGTTCACCTTCAGATAACAACAAATATAAACAAATAAAGAGAAAGCAGCAGTCAACTTAAGCTTGTTGACATCTCCATAGATTGTCCCAATTTGAGAAAGTGTAGGCCAAAATAGTTTTATCTTATCTTTATATGTTGAACACAGCTGTCACCAATGTTTAGCGGTTATTTCACCAGTCTCACAGTTACATTCACCAGTTCCACAGTTACATTCACCAGTTCCACAGTTACATTCACCAATTCCACAGTGATATTAACCATGTTCGACAGTAACATTCACCAGTTTGACAGTTAAACAGTTGCATTCACCAGTTCCACAGTTACAGTCACCATGTTCGACAGTTATATTAACCAGTTCCACAGTTACACTCACCAGTTCCACATTTACATTCACCAGTTCTACGGTTACATTCAATAGTTCCACAGTTACATTCACCATGTTCGACAGTTACATTCACCAAATCCACAGTTATATTCACCAGTTCCACAGTTACATTCACCAGTTCCACAGTTACATTCACCAGTCTCACAGTTACATTCACCAATTCCACAGTTACATTCACCAGTTCCACAGTTACATTCACCATTTCCACAATTACATTCACCAATTCCACAGTTACATTCACCAGTTCTACAGTTACATTCACCAGTTCCACAGTTACATTCAATAGTTGAACAGTTATATTCACCATGTTCGACAGTTACATTCACCAATTCGACAGTTACATTTACCAATTCCGCAGTTACATTCACCAGTTCCACAGTTACATTCACCAGTTCCACAGTTACATTCACCAGTCTCACAGTTACATTCACCAGTTCCACAGTTACATTCACCAATTCCACAGTTACATTCACAAGTTCCACAGTTACATTCACCAGTTCCACAGTTACATTCACCAGTTTCACAGTTACATTCACCAGTCTCACAGTGACATTCACAAATTTCACAGTTACATTCACCAGTCTCACAGTTACGTTCACCAGTTCGACAGTTACATTCACCATGTTCGACAGTTACATTCACCAGTCTCACAGTTACATTCACCAGTTCCACAGTTACATTCACCAGTTTCACATTTACATTCACAAGTCTCACAGTTAAATTCACCAATTCCACAGTTACATTCACCTATTCCACAGTTACATTTACCAGTCTCACAGTTACATTCACCAGTTCCACAGTTACATTCACCAGTCTCACAGTTACATTCACCAGTCTCACAGTTACATTCACCAGTCTCACAGTAAAATTAACCATGTTTAACAGTTACATTCACCAGTTTCACAGTTAAACAGTTGCATTCACCAGTTCCACAGTTATATTCACCAGTCTCACGTTTACATTCACCAGCCTCACAGTGAAATTAACCATGTTCTATAGTTACATTCACCATGTTCGATAGTTATATTAACCAGTTCAACAGTTACATTCACCAGTTCTACAGTTACATTCACCAGTTAAACAGTTACATTCACCAATTCCACAGTTACATTCACCAGTTCCACAGTGACATTAACCATGTTCGACAGTTTCATTCACCAGTTCTACAGTTACATTCACCAGTTAAACAGTTGCATTCACCATGTTCGACAGTTACATTCACCAGTTTCACATTTAAACAGTTACATTGACCAGTTCCACAGTTACATTCACCATTTCGACAGTTACATTTACCAGTTAAACAGTTACATTCACCAGTTCCACAGTTACATTCACCATGTTCGACAATTACATCTACCAGTTCTACAGTTACAATCGCCAGTTCCACAGTTTCACTCACCAGTTCCACAGTTTTACTCACCAGTTCCACAGTTACATTCACCAGTTCCACCAGTTCCACAGTTACATCCACCAGTTCCACAGTTACATTCACCATGTTTGACAGTTACATTCACCAGTTCCACAGTTACATTCACCAGTTCCACAGTTACATTCACCATGTTTGACAGTTACATTCACCAGTTCCACAGTTACATTCACCATGTTTGACAGTTACATTCACCAGTTCCACAGTTACATTCACCAGTTCCACAGTTACATTCACCAGTTCCACAGTTACATTCACCATGTTTGACAGTTACATTCACCAGTTCCACAGTTACATTCACCAGTTCCACAGTTACATTCACCAGTTCCACAGTTACATTCACCAATTCCACAGTGATATTAACCATGTTCGACAGTAACATTCACCAGTTTGACAGTTAAACAGTTGCATTCACCAGTTCCACAGTTACAGTCACCATGTTCGACAGTTATATTAACCAGTTCCACAGTTACACTCACCAGTTCCACATTTACATTCACCAGTTCTACGGTTACATTCAATAGTTCCACAGTTACATTCACCATGTTCGACAGTTACATTCACCAAATCCACAGTTACATTCACCAGTTCCACAGTTACATTCACCAGTTCCACAGTTACATTCACCAGTCTCACAGTTACATTCACCAATTCCACAGTTACATTCACCAGTTCCACAGTTACATTCACCATTTCCACAATTACATTCACCAGTTCCACCAGTTCCACAGTTACATCCACCAGTTCCACAGTTACATTCACCATGTTTGACAGTTACATTCACCAGTTCCACAGTTACATTCACCAGTTCCACAGTTACATTCACCATGTTTGACAGTTACATTCACCAGTTCCACAGTTACATTCACCAGTTCCACAGTTACATTCACCAGTTCCACAGTTACATTCACCATGTTTGACAGTTACATTCACCAGTTCCACAGTTACATTCACCAGTTCCACAGTTACATTCACCAGTTCCACAGTTACATTCACCAATTCCACAGTGATATTAACCATGTTCGACAGTAACATTCACCAGTTTGACAGTTAAACAGTTGCATTCACCAGTTCCACAGTTACAGTCACCATGTTCGACAGTTATATTAACCAGTTCCACAGTTACACTCACCAGTTCCACATTTACATTCACCAGTTCTACGGTTACATTCAATAGTTCCACAGTTACATTCACCATGTTCGACAGTTACATTCACCAATTCGACAGTTACATTTACCAATTCCACAGTTACATTCACCAGTTCCACAGTTACATTCACCAGTTCCACAGTTACATTCACCAGTCTCACAGTTACATTCACCAGTTCCACAGTTACATTCACCAATTCCACAGTTACATTCACAAGTTCCACAGTTACATTCACCAGTTCCACAGTTACATTCACCAGTTTCACAGTTACATTCACCAGTCTCACAGTGACATTCACAAATTTCACAGTTACATTCACCAGTCTCACAGTTACGTTAACCAGTTCGACAGTTACATTCACCATGTTCGACAGTTACATTCACCAGTCTCACAGTTACATTCACCAGTTCCACAGTTACATTCACCAGTTTCACATTTACATTCACAAGTCTCGCAGTTACATTCACCAATTCCACAGTTACATTCACCTATTCCACAGTTACATTCACCAGTCTCACAGTTACATTCACCAGTCTCACAGTTACATTCACCAGTCTCACAGTAAAATTAACCATGTTTAACAGTTACATTCACCAGTTTCACAGTTAAACAGTTGCATTCACCAGTTCCACAGTTATATTCACCAGTCTCACGTTTACATTCACCAGCCTCACAGTGAAATTAACCATGTTCTATAGTTACATTCACCATGTTCGATAGTTATATTAACCAGTTCAACAGTTATATTCACCAGTTCTACAGTTACATTCACCAGTTAAACAGTTACATTCACCAATTCCACAGTTACATTCACCAGTTCCACAGTGACATTAACCATGTTCGACAGTTACATTCACCAGTTTCACAGTTAAACAGTTGCATTCACCAGTTCCACAGTTACATTCACCATGTTCGACAGTTACATTCACCAGTTCTACAGTTACATTCACCATGTTCGACAGTTATATTAACCAGTTCCACAGATACTTTCACCAGTTCAACAGTTACATTCACCATGTTCGACAGTTACATTCACCAAATTCCACAGTTGCATTCACCAGTTCCACAGTTACATTCACCAAATTCCACAGTTGCATTCACCAGTTCCACAGTTACATTCACCATGTTCGACAGTTACATCCACCAGTTTCACAGTTACATTCACCAGTTCTATAGTTACATTCACCTGTTCCACAGTTACATTCACCATTTCGACAGTTTCATTCACCAGTTCTACAGTTACATTCACCAGTTAAACAGTTGCATTCACCATGTTCGACAGTTACATTCACCAGTTTCACATTTAAACAGTTACATTGACCAGTTCCACAGTTACATTCACCATTTCGACAGTTACATTTACCAGTTAAACAGTTACATTCACCAGTTCCACAGTTACATTCACCATGTTCGACAATTACATCTACCAGTTCTACAGTTACAATCGCCAGTTCCACAGTTTCACTCACCAGTTCCACAGTTTTACTCACCAGTTCCACAGTTACATTCACCAGTTCCACCAGTTCCACAGTTACATCCACCAGTTCCACAGTTACATTCACCATGTTTGACAGTTACATTCACCAGTTCCACAGTTACATTCACCAGTTCCACAGTTACATTCACCATGTTTGACAGTTACATTCACCAGATCCACAGTTACATTCACCATGTTTGACAGTTACATTCACCAGTTCCACAGTTACATTCACCAGTTCCACAGTTACATTCACCAGTTCCACAGTTACATTCACCATGTTTGACAGTTACATTCACCAGTTCCACAGTTACATTCACCAGTTCCACAGTTACATTCACCAGTTAAACAGTTACATTCACCAGTTCCACAGTTTCATTCACTAGTTTTCCATTTATATTCACCAGTATCTACTAACGTTAGTTTATCAAATTTGTAGTAATTCAGCATGCAATGTCCTGTTTTGAGTTTAAAGATTGTTACTTGTTATTTTCGGTTGAGTTAGTAATATGATCTTCCTAGTCGCATCGATGCTTCAATATCCACATTGTTCTATACTTGCTGCGTATCAATCTCTTGACCTCATCACAGGTTAAGTGTAAAACAGGCTGAGGCACTCTTTTATCTTCCTTTGCCAGTCTATCAGCTTCTTCATCTCCAGGTATGTTGCAACATGAAGGAATACATTATAGTACAGTCCTTTTTTATTTCTGGCATTGCTGACGACCTACTTCTGCTAGTCTTAAATGGGATAATGGCACTCGCTGATGATGATATTGTAACTTGCCACGAAATACCGTTAGGTGATATCCTCATTTGAAGTTGATAGGCTCGAGGTGCAGTGTCTTAGAGGTTTTCAATTTATCTGCTTCATCATGTACCTCTTGGTTTCTAGTTCTTTAAAGAGGTCCTCTTTGAGTACAGCCTCTTACTCATGCATTTCTGAGGTTACTTTGGTTCATTATCATCAAGTGCCGTGCTGACTGGCGTAGGCGTTCATGACTCTCCACAGATCACTGTCCTTAGTTTTCTGGATCACCTCTGTCGTTGATATTCCTCCACGCCACCGTCTCAATCCATCCAGCATCATTTCTCGTGGTCTGCCTCTTCCTCTCTTCCCCTCGATCTTTCCAGTTGTCACGATGTTCTCCAGCGCCTCTCTTCTCATTAGTTACTTTGGCAGTCCAAGGAATTAGCAACATTCGTCTAAGGAACCACATCTCTGTTGCTTCCAATCTCTTCCTAATTTGTTCATTTATATTTCAAGATTCACAGCCATACAGCAAAACAGGTTCTATATAGCACCTCAGCACTCTCTTCCTTACATTCAATGATAGCAACTTATTGCATAAGATATCCTTCATTTTTTGAAATGCAGCCTTTGCTGCCCCATTCTGCTCTTGATCTCTGTTGTGCATCTTCCATCTGATATTATAAATGTCCCTAGATATTTAAAACTATCCACTTGGTGAAGAATTTTCCCTTCTATCTCTATTTCACATTTGGGCGTCACCTGTTTCTTTGATACCACCATTGTTACTGTTTTCTTGATATTCAAGGAGAGTCTTTTCTTTGCATTCTCTGTTACTACAATGTCCAACAATTGTTGTAGATCTGTTGCATTATCCGCTATCAATACTGTGTCATCTGCATAGAGTATATTATTTATATTATAACCTCCAAATAGTATTCCTGGCTTTTCTTTAATCTCTCTCATTATTACTTCGCTATATAGGGAGAATATAGCTGGTGACAAAAAAACACATCCATGTCTTACTCCCAACTTTATGTGTTCATAATTTCCTTCTTTATTTCCTATTTTAATTGCTGCTGTTTGGTTCCAGTAAATAGTTTTTATTATTCTGAGATCTTTCCCATCAATGTTAATATCTTCCAAAATTTTAATCAGTTCATCATGTTTTACTTTATCAAATGCCTTAATATAATCTATGAAGCACAAATATTTGTCTTTCTTTGTCCCTGCTGATCTTTCTAATAGTGTTCGTAATGTGTATATTGCATTGTTTGTACCTTTTCCTTCCAAAAATCCATACTGTTCTTCACCAATTTCCATTTTAATTTTCTTCCTTGTTCTTCTCATTATAATTCTGAGTAGAATCTTAGTGACATGATTTATGAGGTTATTTGTACAAAACTCTTCGCATTTAATTGCTCCTGGTCTTTTTGGTATATCTATAAATACATATTTCAACATATCGATTGGTATATATATACTGCTATAAATAGCATTCAACATTTTGGTTAATATATCTACTCCGAATTCTCCCATTAATTCTAATTTTTGTATTGTGATTCCATCTGGCCCAGCTGATTTTCAATTCTTCATATGCTTGACAACGTCATCAACTTCTTCTTTTAGAATAGGTGGACCTTCTAAGTTATCTTCTTCTGTTAATTCTGCACTTTCTCCATCATATAAGTCTCTTATATACTCATTCCACCTCGTCATTATAGTATCTTCCTCCAATAATATATTTCCTGTTTTTGATTTTAAACAACGTGTATTTATTCTTATATTTCTTCCTGTAATCTCATTGATTTGTTTGCGCATATTTTTTTGTATCTTTAATAGAATTTAATTCAATTTTCTTTCACTGTTCATTTAACCAACTTTCTTTAGCATTCACACAATTATCTCTTATTTCTTTATTTATCTCATTATATGCATGCTTATCATTTTTACTCTGTTTTCTTTTGGCCATCAACTTTAATATTTCTTCAGTCATCCATATTTTCTTAGCCTTTTGGTTCACCGACACAAAAATCCAAGGTCACATACCCAAGTGTCATTGGGAGTCTCAGTGGCGGAGTGGTTATGCTGCCTACTCCGCTCTCCAAAGGTTATAAATTTGATTCCGGCCTGCGTTGTTCTATTTACGAATTCAATTTTCTCGGAGACTCCTGAGGGTCGTTGCAGGAATTTAGAGTTCATGCTTTGTTTTATGCTATTGGTAGATCGCCCTGCGGAAAGAGGCTGATCCATATGGGATAAAACCCAGTGCAATGAAGTCGATCGTCTTGACTTTTAAATCTCCCTTTTTCAAACGTCATTTCCAGGAGATGGTATCATTGACATTGATGAATTCGAGTACGTGTGTGGAGACTTTGGTGTGTCGCCAAGAGACGCCAGAACATCGTTTCTAATGTTTTCTAAGGTAGGCGAATGTGTACAGTGCTGTTTCCATATATCTACGATATGTGTCTGTTTATTTGTATTATTTCAATGGGATAAGGCACTGTAATTTTATGATCCTATAACCAAACAAAACGGCTGTTTATTGTATTATTTCAATGGGGTAAGACACTGTAATGTTATGATCTTATAATTAAACTAAACGGGTGTTTATTGTATTATTTCAATGGGGTAAGACGGTGCAAAGACGGCTTGTTATGGTATTTTTTCAATGGGTTAATACACAGCAACGTTATGATCTTATAACTAAACTAAGCTGGTTTTTATTGTATTATTTAAATGGGGTAAGACACTGTAATGTTATGATCCTACAGCTAAACTAAACGGGTGTTTAGTGCATTATTTCAACTGGTTACGCCATTGTAACGTTACGACCCTATATCCAAACAAAACGGCTGTTTATTGTAT
The DNA here is from genome assembly GCA_963921405.1 of Cepaea hortensis. Taxonomy (NCBI): domain Eukaryota; kingdom Metazoa; phylum Mollusca; class Gastropoda; order Stylommatophora; family Helicidae; genus Cepaea; species Cepaea hortensis. The sequence continues at coordinate 465,157,183 of OY992876.1, read as the reverse complement.
TAGTTCAATGCGGTTAGTTAGTTAGTTAGTTAGTTAGTTAGTCGCGGTTCCAACTTCATGGCAACGGGTCGTCCCCATATTGCTCCGTTCCTGTGCCAGTGAATATCACAAAATGCTCCTCATTGCCCCATAAGAACAATGGAATAGAATAGTTCAATGGGGTAAGACGCTGCAACGTTATGATCCTCTAATTAAACTACAAGGCTGTTTATTGTATTATTTCAGTTGTGTAAGCCACTGAAACGTTATGATCCTTTAAATAAACTAAACGGCTGTTCATTGTAGACAATGCAACGTTATGATCTTATAACTAAACGGCTGTTTATTGTGTAATTTCAATGGGGTAAGACACTACAACTTTATGATCCTTTAACTAATCTAACCGGCTTTTTACAATTCAGTTTTCATCTAAAGGTACTTCTGTTAGCGCTGGACTGAATTTTGAGTGTGGATTAGCTTTCCTTTATACCAACGTCGCTCGCCATCTGGCGAACCCATTCCGACTTCAGAGGTACTTGTATTTTATGTCCATGAATCAAGGACGAGAAGTCAGCATTTTAGTCCAACTTTCTTGTCTAGGGATTGAACCCCTTACCTCGGCATCAACACACCGGATGGTTAAGAACGCATGTTCTTATCCATTCGGTCATGCTGACCTATCAGTTGTGTATATAAAGTAAGACACTATTTATTACTTGATGTTCTCTAAAGTAAGCAACTACTTATTGCTTTCTATTCTCTACATCATACTCTCGCTCCTTTATTAACAACAACCGGAAATGTTAAAGAAAGAAGTGCAGGGAGACAACCCTATGATGAGGGGAAATCGACATTAAGATCCTAAGTCAGAACACCTGTTTACAAATAAAAGTGAAACTTAAGAGAACATGCACCGTTATTGCGGCCACATAAGGGCGCGAATCATTTACAATTTCGCAATAACTAAAAATGAAATTGAGACGTTTGAACTTAAATGTTACAGAAAAAATTCTTGTGGATCAAAAAGAAAGAAAATATTGTCATTCTACAAGATCTGCACATTGGAAAAACACTGAGAAATAAACAACTCATGACTCGGAAACTGAAGTAGTTTGGCCATATTAAAAGTCACAATGACTCTGAAGGAAGATTAGTGGATGGCATAGTCTCAGAAGGAAGAGTAGTGGATAGCACAGTTTAGGAAAAGGAGGCAGATGTGAACCAGTGCTGTTCTAAATCTATTTTCTTGCTGGTCGACACTTTCGTCTTCTTCCAAGAACTTCCAAGAACCAGATGTTTTCTGTCACTGTTCTTCCCAAAGAACTATGAAGTTCTTCCCAAAGAACTATGAAGTTTAAAATGGTCAAAGTATTTCGGTTTCCAAACAATCAATGAATCAGTTAGTCATTGTCTTCATGGTTTAGATTTCCTGTTGTGAACAATATAAAACTGGTTGGTATTTTCAGCTCAATGTTTGGTCACATGACGTTAATTCACAAGTAATGGTTGGCACTCACAGAAGTAGACGAAATAAATAGAAGTGAGAGGATGCATTAAACAACATACACATTGAAAGCCATAGTTACAGTACCCGGATTCCAATCGTTCGACTGCAAATGACGACAGTGCCTGTCTGCAGGAACAAGTGTTCTTCGACGCATTGCCAACTCGAGACCACAAAATAAGATGCCATCATTAGCTATGTCTATCATTCACCTACAACTATGGGACATGGACATAATTCGTATTTAACCATAGAATTAGCACCATGGGTCTCATAGCCGTACAACTGTTTTGGTCATCAGGTCGTTTGAAGGTGATAAATTGAAATCCTGGAATGATAACTATAACTTTCAATATTTATTTAGTCGAATGTGTCCTTTAATCTCTATTTCTGTTTTCAGCGTCTATGGGCGCCGACCAATTCGAGTGCAATTTGGTGTATGCGGATTCTCAGTGGCACCAATGGTTTAATAACAACTTATATATGTGTGGGTTCAATCAATCAATCATGTGCCATGCCGGAAAGCTTGGGCGGTCTTGACTCGCCATATCACTCGATCACTAGTGTCGTGGATCAGCTCAGTGTTCCTGTCTCGTCCATGCCATGTGGCCAAGCCATCCAGGTTTTTTCCTCTCGGTCTTCCTCTTGGTCTGTTCCCCTCGATCTTGCCAGTTGTCACCAAGTTCTCCAATCCATTTCTTCTCATAACATGTCCAAACATTTTTGACTGTCTACGTCTAATTTCTCTAATCAGTTTACGATGCGTTAGGTGGCCATATTGTTGGTTCATGTTAAGCTTTAGCGTTTCTTCAAGCATTAACTGATTCAGTGACGAAGTAATATATCGCCAAATGTGGCCTCCCATTTGGACAGAGGGACGAGATATAGCCATACTAGGATCATCATGTTATTTGTTTGTCTCGTGGCATCTTACGCAATTTCAATGCTCAGTGAACGAAAATTTACATTATAATACTCCTTGTTCATTTGACTGTGTGCCAGGTTTGGTTTACACCTACATTTTGTTTGGCACTGAATCAGTTAACTGCGTTCTTTTTATACGCGACTTGTTTCGGACTCTGATTTTCTGGTTTCTTCTTTTCAGAACCATGAAGTGAAGGTAGATCTGAGTTACTTCCGCCAGCTCTGTATCGAGTATTGCCGCTCTGATGACCAAGGAAGCCTGGGGAATTTTATTTCAGGGAAACTGGACTTCACATAACTAGACTGAGCGAGTTCGTAGACGTTCCAGAATTCATTCTTAGGCGCGATGCACATATTGACATCTGTATATACTTGGCCTTTGTCAAATTTTCACATGTTAATTGACATCCGTGTATACCTGAACTTTGTCAAATTTTGACATATTAATACTCTTCATGACAAGAATATTGTATAGATCAGTAGAACGATCGGTTGCAATATATTCACAGTAATGGACATAAATATAAACATTAGACTAAACTTTCATGAACTTTTCTGCTACCTGTGTGGCTGAATCCACCCTGGAGATGTGAGACAACTCAGAAGAGGAACTGAAACAAGCACTGCCGGGCATCGGAACATTAAAGTGTGCCCGGAATCGCGCCGATATATGGAAGATTGGATTAGCATTCTCAAAATGGCAGCTAACAATGAATACTATGAGGTGAATACGGCATATCAAGGCAGATCTTCTGGTCTAAAGTAACAACACTAGGAGCAACACTTGACCGACATCTTTGTGAACAGAAAGGTTATACAATAGACACAACTACAGATACAGAAATTCATTTCAAGCTAATGAAAGAAGAAGGTTATACAAGAAACACGACTGCAAATATAGATCATTCATTTCAAGCCAGTGAAAGAATAAGGAGAAACATCCACAGGTATTGATAAGCACTCATAGAAGTAACAGGAGGATGTAAAAATCGTCATATAGGTACAGAGCCTGCCAGGACTAACAAACCAGTAGAGCATTTATTTAATCTTAGACAATACTGTTCACGAAAATAAGGAGGATATTGATTTAATCTTAGACGATACTTCTCACAACAATATGCAGGGAATTGATTTAATCTTAGACAATACTGCTTACGACAATATGCAGGAAACTGATTTAATCTTAGACAATACTGCTTACGACAATATGTAGGAAATTGAAGAAAAGCCGCTAGTTACAGGAGCTGGAACTCCAGTTGCTCCTCCCCATGGCGCATGCCGGTATAAGTGGAAGACAACAACAAGAACAACTGCTGGGCAACCCACTGGTCACTTGACTACTGCAACTACATCCCGAGATCATCGTCGCAGTCTAGTACTTGTGTGTTATTTGGAGCAGGCATTGGCTTTGCAATGGCCACCCCTCTCTGCTAAGCGAAATTTTAATACATTTGTTGCTGCTTATATTATTATTTCTTAGAATATGTAAATCTCATGCTAAACATGTTCTCTTCTGCAAATCAGAAACACGGTAAACGACTAAATAATTTGTAATAAACTAAAACATTCATTAACTGGTTACTTAACGTTATGAGAAGAAATAAATTGGAGAATTTGATGACAACTGGCAAGATTAAGGGGGAAAGAAAAAGGGGAAGGCAGAGAAGTAAGTACCAGAATGGGTTGGTCACGTGGTATAGTCGAGACAAGAACACAGAGCTGATCCACGACACGGGTGATTGTGTGAGATGGCTAAACATGACCGCCCCCGCTTATTGGCATGGCACATGATAAAGATGATGATGATGATGGATGATGATGATGATGATGATGATGATGATGATGATGAACTGGGACTGCGCTGAATAAGTCTAAAGTCTAAACTGAGATAGCAAAAACATCAACGAAAAGCTAGGGGGGACAATAAGAAAGCTTTCATGGAATCAAGACGTGAAGAAAAGGTGCAGGACAGGACGCAAACAGAAATAAGGTAATACTGGCATAACAAGAGTGTATTTTCTATTGAATCCGCATGACAAACGAAAAAGGGGCAGACCTAACATCACATCATCATCATCATCATCATCATCATCATCATCATCAAGTGCCTTGACGGCTGGCGTCGGCGATCATGTCTCTCCACAAATTGCGATCTCCGACGGCACAGATCTATTCGTGTGTTGACACAAGATGAATTATATGGGAAGGACATGAAGAGAAGTGCAGAAGATAGCAAACAATAGGATTACTTGTTGAGAGTTCTTTGAGGTCGTATGCTTCAATGAGAGATCCTGCACAGAAAAGATAATATTGTGTGTTGCCCAGCGGTTTAAGCTGCACACAAACGTCTTTCGATTGTCCTGTACCTATCTTGTCTAGTATTTTCCCACAAAAGTCTAGTCTCTCTATTTCATCTCTTCTTCGTATGTAAGTCCCACGAATTTCATGTCGTTTTCTAATGGATTCCATGAGTTGAGTTGAGTTAAGAACTGACATCACTGCACTCAGGACATCCCATGCCTGCTCCGTCCCCTCGTTCAACAGCCAGCCAAGAGTCATACTACTAATCGTTCCCACCGTTATCTGATTTAAAGTTCTCCTGGTCTTCCCTCTCAGTTTTGAAATTCTTCCAGAGCCTCTGCCGATCCCCCGCAATCTCATTCTTTCCACATACGGGTTCTCAGTCTTCTTCTTCTTCTTCTTCTTCTTCTTCTTCTTCTTCTTCTTCTTCTTCTTCTTCTTCTTCTTCTTCTTCTTCTTCTTCTTCTTCTTCTTCTTCTTCTTCTTCTTCTTCTTCTTCTTCTTCTTCTTCTTCTTCTTCTTCTTCTTCTTCTTCTTCTTCTTCTTCTTCTTCTTCTTCTTCTTCTTCTTCTTCTTCTTCTTCTTCTTCTTCTTCTTCTTCTTCTTCTTCTTCTTCTTCTTCTTCTTCTTCTTCTTCTTCTTCTTCTTCTTCTTCTTCTTCTTCTTCTTCTTCTTCTTCTTCTTCTTCTTCTTCTTCTTCTTCTTCTTCTTCTTCTTCTTCTTCTTCTTCTTCTTCTTCTTCTTCTTCTTCTTCTTCTTCTTCTTCTTCTTCTTCTTCTTCTTCTTCTTCTTCTTCTTCTTCTTCTTCTTCTTCTTCTTCTTCTTCTTCTTCTTCTTCTTCTTCTTCTTCTTCTTCTTCTTCTTCTTCTTCTTCTTCTTCTTCTTCTTCTTCTTCTTCTTCTTCTTCTTCTTCTTCTTCTTCTTCTTCTTCTTCTTCTTCTTCTTCTTCTTCTTCTTCTTCTTCTTCTTCTTCTTCTTCTTCTTCTTCTTCTTCTTCTTCTTCTTCTTCTTCTTCTTCTTCTTCTTCTTCTTCTTCTTCTTCTTCTTCTTCTTCTTCTTCTTCTTCTTCTTCTTCTTCTGCGTTCATCCGAGTTTTTTTTCGGACTTGATTGCGTTGTGCCTGTTTACAGCAGAGTTGCGTTCTTGCGCCGTTAGGCCGACACATCTGACTTCTGCGGGCATTTGTTGACCGGGTTAACCTTCCCGGGGGTTCTCAGTCTTCTCCCCCGCCTTCTCCACCTAGTCCCACAGGCGCACGACCACCCACCCCCCACCCCTTGCCCATAGGCAATCTACCACCAAGAGGTGCATTCCTTCCAGCCTATCAGTCTGTTCATTCCCCCACACTCCCGCAAGGCCAGGGCAAAATATCCATACCTCTGGCAATGGGTTCGTTCGGCATCGGTCGTATTCTTCACATTTACCTTTGCTGCCAGGCTAACCCAGCCTAGAATAGGTACCGGGCAATGGATATTGTCCACGTGATACTGGACACATCGCCTACCTAGTGCAAAGTGGTCTATAAAACACGAGTCTAGCACCATAGGCGGATAGTCAGAGTATTGCTTTGCTGATCCAGCATCTTCTGCAGCTTGTCTTGTTCCAGGTATATTGGTGTTACCTTTCCTCTGGAATACACTAGACAGGCCAAGAGAGGGATCATGCTATATGGGCAACACATGGTCTCTACAATTCAGCCCAGGATTTGTGTTATGGAGAGGTATAACTCCAGTTTACACACTATCGTCTGTCAAGAAGGCAAGGTGCCAGTCAGCACCATATGCCCACTACCCGTAAATCAGTGAAAGTATTGATTACTTTCACTAAGGTAATGTGTTCTTCTCTCTCAATAACGAAGTAATAATGAGATAGAACAAAGAGAAGCTAGGAATACTATTCGGAGGTTATAAGATAAACAACATTTTCAATGCAGATGACAAAGTATTGGTTGCGGATAATGCAGCAGATCTACAACAGTTGTTGGACATTGTAGTAACAGAGAGTGCAAAGAAAGGACTCTTATTGAATATCAAGAAAACAGTAACAATGGTGATGTAAATGAAAACGGTGACACCAAAATGTGACATAGAAATAGAAGGTAAAATTATTAACCAATTGCATAGTTTTAAACATCTAGGGGCATTTATAACATCAGATGGAAGATGCACACAGAGATTAAGAGGAGAATAGGACAATCAAAGCTGCATTTAGGAAAATGAAGAGTATCCTATGCAACAAGTCACTATCATTGAATGTAAGAAAGAGAACGAACGAACGAACGGACTTTATTTTCAAAAGGTAACAAATTGGGCACTTACATTCGGCCCTTCCAATCACTCATCTTTCGTTCATCATAGTGCATAGGAAAACACATTGTCAAATGCATTTTGTAAACATAAACAATGCATATTACCATGTTATGAGACACATCCACTGCCAACCAATATATCCCCCATTCACCCCACATCCCCCCAACCACACACACACACACCCCAGGCACACATACATCCCCCACCCATCCACCACATCCCCACACCTACACATCTCACCACCCACACACACCTCCCACCAACCACACATCCCATCCACCCACACCCCAAGTACACATACATTCTCCAGCTCACACATCCCCCACCCACCTACACACATCTCCCCACCCACTCACATATCCTCCACCCGTCCCATTACCCACCAACAATCACCCACCCACATATCCTCCTCCACCCACACAGCTCCAACCACCCAGCCAAGCATACATCCCTCAAGAGAGTGCTAAAGTGCTTTATAGTACCAATACTGCTGTACGGCAGTGACTCTTGGAATGTAAATTAACAGCATTAGAAAGAAATTAGGAGCACCAGACATGTAGTTCCCGAGACGAATGTTATGAATTCCTTGGACTGCCAAAGTAACTAACAACGAACGCCTGAAAGAGGCCAGTGAAACTAGAACATTATATACAACAATAAGAAAGAGACGAACAGCTTTCTTTGGTCATGTGATGAAAAGAGCGGCATTAGAAAACATCGTGACAGCTGGAAAGATCGAGGGGAAGAGAGGGAGAGGCAGACCAAGTGAAATGATGCTGGATGGATTGAGACGGTGGCATGTAGGAATAACATCAGCAGAAAACCAAAGACCGAGATCTGTGTAAAGTCTTGAACACCTACGCCAGCCGCCATGGACTTGATGATGATGATGATGACGATGATGATGATGACGATGATGAATTTGTTCACCAAATACAGTATGTGTGTTAGCATTGGTTCTAGCAGATATCGGTTATGCAAGTAATTTTATTTTAGTGTGGATTTCCCACGTGCTAACTGTGTGTTACAATTAAAATCGCTACCTCGGAGAGGATCATCATCATCAAGTTCCCTGCCGGCTATCGTGGCCGTTCATGACTCTCCGCAGATCTCTAAAGGCTATTCGTTTCACTTTGGTAAGCTTAGTTTTATTATCTTAGTACCTACCTTAAGGAATTCTTCGTATAACCTTGGACAGTCTGCTCACATTGTTCGTAAAATGGACGATGTATTAACGTGGCCACAAATATGTACTGGTATTCGAAATGCGGAGATATTGAAAAATGACACGAACTAACTGAATTGAAAAACGTGCAAATGAATCTGTTCTTGAAAATTTAATAAACAAGTAACATTTGTTAAAGTAATCAAATAACGAAGACTCGTGGTTTAGTTACGTCCTGAGTGTGACAAATTAGATGATTGACAGAGGATCTAGTTTGTAGTGTTCTCTGGAGATATATCTTGAATAATAAATAACAAGATAAAGGATATGATTTAGCACGTTTTGTCTAGAGGTCACTCAAATGAGCTAATCATTCCCGCAGTAGCCTTTTTGGAGAACCACTTTTCTTTGGCTCAAACCCCCACTGTGAGACCACTATGTATCTACACAGAAATTTATATAAGAAGTAACTAGTTCACCCAAGGCCAGAGAAGATCTGAACTATTAGCCCCTGCACAACTGAGGATCCATCTCACTCATTATACTGTTGACAGTGTGCTGTTCGTCCGTCACATAGATCTTCTCCTATATATTTTGTCATTTTGTGACCTATATCAGTTCAATTAGTCTTTAGGACTTTAGGACTCAAGTATTTGTAGACAAACAAACTTCAACAATAACTGTACCTTACATATGTTGGACAAGACATCTACATGACAGTTTCCTGCCAAAAGTGGGACATACATTCACAAGGAATTGTTTACACCACAATTGTACAAGATAGACATCATGTGATACTTGACAACATCTATACAGGACTTTTCACAATATGTATAACCAACCACAGCACTTAAGACAGTCACCAGTTACAATACTTGACAGCAACTGTACAAGAAATTCACTGGGTACATGTACTTAAAACACTGGTTCAATAATACTGTTTATTGAGCTGATGGTGAGTCCAGGGATGACCATTGTTCCATCTCCTGGCATGTCAACACTTCAATACATACATTGAAAATGCATAAAATATGTCCCACATGCATGAAGATAAACCTGATACACCACTCCTACACCCTCCTCCAGCCAATAACCAAACTTTCCTCCTCCTCTCCTCTCTAATCACCACTACACCATTGACTTTTATCCTTTCCTCTACTGTTAATGAGGGAAAACCAAGATAAGCCATAACCTGGGGCAAGCATAGGGACATTCTGCTCCACTGGTCTGTTTAATCCTTTTAGCACCTATGATGGGTGTTGGAAAAGCTCAGGTTGCAGTTCTCCCCATGATGATTTTCCAAGTCTGACTAATTATCCCCTACTGTCACAGTTTTGAAGAAAAGTTACAGCCCTGTCTTTCACTGGTGAGTTGACTGTTTATGAAGTTGAGACTTAGGATGTTGTTCTCCTTTTCCTGTAGAGGAAGATCTAAGATACAAATATGTCCCAGTCTTCTTCCTTCTCCTCAGTCTATCTCACGTACTTAACAAGTCTTCATTCTGAAACACTGTGTGAGCACCAGGCTGGAGATTAACTAAGATAAGTCCTAGCCAAACAATCCATTGTCCCAGTCATTTCACCAGACGTCTTGAATGAGGTTCACCACCATAGACTTGTTGTTTAGTTCTCAAATGACATTTGATTGACTCAAAGATAACTGTAGCCTCAGAACTCTTTTTCTCCCTTATTTATATCCAGCTGTTTGAGAGCTGAGCTGAAAGTCTCTAGGAAATTCCCATATTGTGGGTTCTAGAAGATTTCACTTATAGAGAGTTGGTTCTGGATTATGGGACTACTGGTTGGTTTTCCCAGATGATATATGGATGGCCTCTCCACCATACTGTTCTCTGTCGATATACAAAATGGCACAACATCTCTTTACATATGTTAAAAGATAATGTTATTATACATCAACAGACACAGACTGGGGATGGGGAGGAAAAGGATGGGTGTGGTCCAAACACACCTCTCCTTGTTTGATGATGCCGTGTATTTCACTCTGATGTACTGTGGGTGATATGTGTTCAATTCACCCTTATCTGTGGTAATCACAAGACCATATGCTGAGACAGGGTAGCTTAACACAATTACAAGCATTCATGTGGTCTAAGTTCCACCATGTTTGAACCACAGTAGACCTGGGCACAAGGAGGACCAGACACAGTACAGCAATCATTGTGACATAGCAACATGGGACAGGCATTGTGAAGGGAAATGGAAAATAGGCATTTACAACTGCAATCTGCATTATGTATTAACTAATGGCATTTACCCAATTAGCAGACCAGACATCCATTCCAATGGCTGTGATGTTGGTGCATGAATGTCCTATTCCATATTCACTTACACAGCAAGGCCAGACCTCACCCCTTTTCTCAGACAGACCTGACTCACAGGTACATCATCTTTATCATCATCATGTGCTCTTTCCCCACTGAGTAATTTTCATGTCTACTACAGTAGGTAACAGAAGCTCAATTGCATACACAATTGTTCACATATGCACCAAGCACATATGGGAAAAACATGTTTAGTCCCTGTAAATTTGCATGAGCCATACATTATATTCAGCCAACTAAGACACAGGTTCACACACCCATGGTTCTCTTAAGAACTAGTTTATATGAACCAACCAACAGTAAAGGTACCAGTGTAATACTTCAAAGATAAATTATATTAATTCTCTTGAGCTTATAGCCACCAGGCATCACATGGACTTAGCAATTCTGGCGTGCCACCCACAACCTGTTTACATATGGATATTTGATGTATCTTTCTTTCTACTAATGTGAGAGGCTACTTATCAAAGCACCAGCTCATTCACTCCAACATTCTCAGCTTTTTACCAAGGAACTTGTACATGTTTACATCACTCATTCCAATCCAGACTGCCATCTGTTAACTCGCGAGAGCAAAGGTACAGTTGATTTAAGAATGAGTCATCCTAGGCATGAAGAATGCACAGGGGGTTTGGGTTTGCGAATCTGCATGAGTGTACTACACATTCATCAAGCATACGCAACCAGTCACAACAAGGGATTAATATGCACTTGGAGTATACAGCGTGAAAGACATGTCAAGGTTGAAGAAGCAGTATCCAGAATACTGGCGCACAGAAGTTAGGTTTTCCACTTTCACATTTTATTCACAAAATACTCTTATATTCTTCTCTTTCGTTCACTAGGCACAACTACAACATTAAAGTATGTTTTAAAGCGGTACCTGTTGTCCAGAGAACAATATATTATTGAATCTTTAAGGGCATTGTTGGGTCATCACATCACACTAGCGACCGCTCCCGGTGAAATCCCCGCTAAAACTAATTAGATTTTAAAATATGGCCCAGGAATAGCGTGGGCTCATTACTTATTAACCAATCAAAAGACAAGCGCATATACCGCTGCCCTCCCCAACTCGTTCTAGAACATACTAGTTCCAAGAATCGTCCTTCTATTTGGAAACGCCACTTAAATCGAAAGTATCCTTATGAATGTGTGGGGCTGGGAATGGGGATTCTGTTCCATCATGCTACATGGCCCCTCTCTTAAATCTTTCATAGGTATGACAGATGATTTTCAGAAATCCACAGTTCCCAGATCCCTCAAGTGGTTTTGTCAATTACTCCCTGTCTCCCTTTACCCTACTAGAGTAGTACATTTGGAACTAAGTGATTTTTCTCCTTTAAAAAAATCTGCCCCAACATTGCATCTGTTGATGAATTTGGTGGCAAACGCAAAGACCATGAAGTTAGCCCTGCATTATGTTCCTTTAAGTCACTGGAAGCATCAAGAGTCCTGACTCCACTCATCTGTGAACTGCTCTTCTATTTACCTCTGACAGTGTTCCATCGCCAACATCCTTGCTATATTTCCTGTTGTGATAAATGATCTCTCTGAGTCACACCATTTCGTAATGTATGAATGGACCATAGAGATTCATTATGTGAAGTAATGGCTTTGCAATTAAGCCAACTTCCAGATGAGGTTTAGAGAGAATGGTTGCATTCCATGTATCTCTCAACCTTTCACCTTATCAGAACTTCATTCTTCCCTTCGCCACTGGAGAATGATAATCCTGTGAGAGTGTATTTAACTGAACAACTTTCTCCAACAGTAATCTTGGTAATCTTGGCATTTGGAACTGGGTTAAAATTTTTGATCATCACCGGAGCAAAGACTATCACTTCCGGGTGAACTGTATAGCAGCCGCTGCAAAACTTGTTAAGACTAAAATCTACTAGTGCAGATTTGGTTAGCGTTGGACACAGGGTCTACCTTTCCAATAAGTCTCTTGTGTTCGCAGATGGTAGCAATTTCCCATTATATTTCCTTGACTTATTTCTGTAGTCTTACCATAGATTTAGAGGTGCATGTCGGTTGAGATTCTCTCCTTCCGTTATGCCTCTATTTTGATATGTTGTGAGAAGTGACAGCATTTTCTCTCCTTAGTTGCTAATTAAGCTGTTTCCAACGCAGCAACTGAGTTTGTAGTTGCAGTTAGACTAACATCCACTACTACCAATCTATAATTCCAGGTGGAACTTCCAACTAGTTGTCTTCAGCCATGCTTTAGCTAAGTGCTTTTGAGTGGCTGGGAAGTATCCGTTCTTTCTCTCCCACATGAGCAAAACGTTTACTATTGGCGAATAAGGCGTTTCTTCTCAGCACAGAGAGGTTCGTCATTATCACAGCTACCTTTGAAGGGGTGTGATTATGTGGGTTACTTCTTATATCCCAATATTGACTGGAATTTTGGAAGCAATTTTACTGACTTTGAGGATAGGACTGGCCAGGTCCTGTAAATACACCTCGCATCTCAGTAATAATATAAGATCCCACTGCATAATGCATGGTTCTTATTATATAAAGAATCGACTGCTGGAGTGCAGGGATCTTTATCTTGAAAGGAGTCAGCTGTTTGAAACTGATCTTTCGTTATTAGTCCACTGAATCGCAGACCATGTGTATAGAGTGTCAGCTGCTGGGGTTGCAGTGAGCTCTACCATATAAGAGTTAACTGTTTGGAGACAGTAATCCTTATTACATTCCTACCATTTTTCCAGGCAGAAAAGTCTTCCCATTGAGAATGAAAAAGGGGAATGACATCAGTTGTACTCAACTTTGTCCTCCCTTTAATTCCCACCATTTTTCAGGCAGAAACGCTTTCTCAGTTGAGGATGAATTGACGGCCGACGTCGGAGACGGATCCTGTTTTATCTCTTCATGAAATTTTTCAGGTTGTCCACGTTATGCTCCTAGTCGTATGATATGCCAATGACATCAGGTTGGTTATCCATCGTTTCCTAGACACATACTTTGCGTACGCTCTCCACTTCCATATAAATGGCTAGGGGTCCAGTTATTTTGATGGCCTTCCTGGAGATTCAATGAGTTCACTCCTGGCGACGTGGATCCTAGTACACCAGAGAGTTTACACCATCGAACAATAGACTAATGTCTTATATACACCAGACTGTGGTCGGTTTTATATGACCGCCCATGACATCAGGTAGAATCTTCCCTTCATCTCGTCCATTACGTATCAAGTAAGCTTAATAATACCACTACTTCAGAAATGGCAAGTGAAGGAGTTGATAAGGATGTTTTCTCCTGGAGATTCAATTGTGCTCACGCGCAGTAGCTTGATCAGGGCCACTGACAGGGTTACACAACTGAAGAATAAACCCAGATGTCGAATCGACACTGGACATTAGCCGGTACGAATACTGACTATCACCGAGAGGGATTGTCAGTGAGGTGTCCTAATGGTTGCCCAAGTTTTCCATCAGGGTTCACACTCTCTACTCTCAGTGTTGCAAGCATGTTATGGGGAGAAGAGAATATAAGGAGTTATTATCTTATGTGATGTGGTGACATTAAAAATGTTGTAGTTACAACAATATTTCCCCCCTCTCTCCCATGCCAGCAATTAATTTTGAGATGGAGTAGGCCCCATATTATTCAGTGGATCAAGTGTCTTAATTTCAGGGACAAAAAATGAATTTTTCCCTGTACTAGCTGTCTCAGTTATATTTAAAATAATTTGTGTTCTCTGGTGTTTCAGGTACCTTAATTTTTGGATACATATATTGAACAACCAGCATGCACAAAATTATACAACAATATTGACAAGCTAATAAATCATATCATTCTGAGAAAAACAAATATCATGGATACAAGCAATTATGTTGACCCATAAGATATTTATACACCATCTTCAGTCTGCTACATTGAATCCTAACTGATATATTAAAACAGTGATACCTGCAATATTATCACTATTAATGAAATCAAACCTTCTAGAGATTTATTGTCTGTTTACATGTCTGGACAGTTGCCCTCATATAAGAGACAGGGTCCATTAAACAACACCATAATAACTCCAAGAATTTGGTCTGATTTGCGAGAGGTCACCCCGGATTTTAATACCAACATAGAGATCCCAAAAGTGAGTCCTATGCCGGGTATTCCCAAGGTTTGTATCCTGACATCAGGGCAACAGGTATGTGAGCCCCTAGCAGGTTGTTACCAGGGTTTAATCCGAGACGAGTGTTCTTTTTCCCAGGGTTTATAGCCCGGAAAGAGCAACCCAGTTATGTGCCAGGTTTTCCCAGGGTCTATATCCCGGAAAGAGCCAACCCAGTTATGTGACAAATTAGATGATTGACAGAGGACCTAGTTTGTAGTGTTCTCTGGAGATATATCTTGAATAATAAATAACAAGATAAAGGATATGATTTAGCACGTTTTGTCTAGAGGTCACTCAAATGAGCTAATCATTCCCGCAATAGCCTTTTTGGAGAACCACTTTTCTTTGGCTCGAACCCCCACTGTGAGACCACTATGTATCTACACAGAAATTTATATAAGAAGTAACTAGTTCACCCAAGGCCAGAGAAGATCTGAACTATTAGCCCCTGCACAACTGAGGATCCATCTCACTCATTATACTGTTGACAGTGTGCTGTTCGTCCGTCACATAGATCTTCTCCTATATATTTTGTCATTTTGTGACCTATATCAGTTCAATTAGTCTTTAGGACTTTAGGACTCAAGTATTTGTAGTCAAACAAACTTCAACAATAACTGTATCTTACATCTGTTGGACAAGACATCTACATGACAGTTTCCTGCCAAAAGTGGGACATACATTCACAAGGAATTGTTTACACCACAATTGTACAAGATAGACATCATGTGATACTTGACAACATCTATACAGGACTTTTCACAATATGTATAACCAACCACAGCACTTAAGACAGTCACCAGTTACAATACTTGACAGCAACTGTACAAGAAATTCACTGGGTACATGTACTTAAAACACTGGTTCAATAATACTGTTTATTGAGCTGATGGTGAGTCCAGGGATGACCATTGTTCCATCTCCTGGCATGTCAACACTTCAATACATACATTGAAAATGCATAAAATATGTCCCACATGCATGAAGATAAACATGATACACCACTCCTACACCCTCCTCCAGCCAATAACCAAACTTTCCTCCTCCTCTCCTCTCTAATCACCACTACACCATTGACTTTTATCCTTTCCTCTACTGTTAATGAGGGAAAACCAAGATAAGCCATAACCTGGGGCAAGCATAGGGACATTCTGCTCCACTGGTCTGTTTAATCCTTTTAGCACCTATGATGGGTGTTGGAAAAGCTCAGGTTGCAGTTCTCCCCATGATGATTTTCCAAGTCTGACTAATTATCCCCTACTGTCACAGTTTTGAAGAAAAGTTACAGCCCTGTCTTTCACTGGTGAGTTGACTGTTTATGAAGTTGAGACTTAGGATGTTGTTCTCCTTTTCCTGTAGAGGAAGATCTAAGATACAAATATGTCCCAGTCTTCTTCCTTCTCCTCAGTCTATCTCACGTACTTAACAAGTCTTCATTCTGAAACACTGTGTGAGCACCAGGCTGGAGATTAACTAAGATAAGTCCTAGCCAAACAATCCATTGTCCCAGTCATTTCACCAGACGTCTTGAATGAGGTTCACCACCATAGACTTGTTGTTTAGTTATCAGATGACATTTGATTGACTCAAAGATCACTGTAGTCTTCAGAACTCTTTTTCTCCCTTATTTATATCCAGCTGTTTGAGAGCTGAGCTGAAAGTCTCTAGGAAATTCCCATATTGTTGGTTCTGGATTATGGGACTACTGGTTAGTTTTCCCAGATGATATATGGATGGCCTCTCCACCATACTGTTCTCTGTCGATATACAAAATGGCACAACATCTCTTTACATATGTTAAAAGATAATGTTATTATACATCAACAGACACAGACTGGGGATGGGGAGGAAAAGGATGGGTGTGGTCCAAACACACCTCTCCTTATTTGATGATGCCGTGTATTTCACTCTGATGTACTGTGGGTGATATGTGTTCAATTCACCCTTATCTGTGGTAATCACAAGACCATATGCTGAGACAGGGTAGCTTAACACAATTACAAGCATTCATGTGGTCTAAGTTCCACCATGTTTGAACCACAGTAGACCTGGGCACAAGGAGGACCAGACACAGTACAGCAATCATTGTGACATAGCAACATGGGGCAGGCATTGTGAAGGGAAATGGAAAATAGGCATTTACAACTGCAATCTGCATTATGTATTAACTAATGGCATTTACCCAATTAGCAGACCAGACATCCATTCCAATGGCTGTGATGTTGGTTCATGAATGTCCTATTCCATATTCACTTACACAGCAAGGCCAGACCTCACCCCTTTTCTCAGACAGACCTGACTCACAGGTACATCATCTTTATCATCATCATGTGCTCTTTCCCCACTGAGTAATTTTCATGTCTACTACAGTAGGTAACAGAAGCTCAATTGCATACACAATTGTTCACATATGCACCAAGCACATATGGGAAAAACATGTTTAGTCCCTGTAAATTTGCATGAGCCATACATTATATTCAGCCAACTAAGACACAGGTTCACACACCTATGGTTCTCTTAAGAACTAGTTTATATGAACCAACCAACAGTAAAGGTACCAGTGTAATACTTCAAAGAGAAATTATATTAATTCT
This sequence comes from Cepaea hortensis, assembly GCA_963921405.1. Lineage (NCBI taxonomy): Eukaryota > Metazoa > Mollusca > Gastropoda > Stylommatophora > Helicidae > Cepaea > Cepaea hortensis. The sequence goes on along the minus strand of OY992876.1, from coordinate 465,139,937 downwards.
CTTGAGCTTATAGCCACCAGGCATCACATGGACTTAGCAATTCTGGCGTGCCACCCACAACCTGTTTACATATGGATATTTGAAGTATCTTTCTTTCTACTAATGTGAGAGGCTACTTATCAAAGCACCAGCTCATTCACTCCAACATTCTCAGCTTTTTACCAAGGAACTTGTACATGTTTACATCACTCATTCCAATCCAGACTGCCATCTGTTAACTCGCGAGAGCAAAGGTACAGTGGATTTAAGAATGAGTCATCCAAGGCATGAAGAATGCACAAGGGGTTTGGGTTTGCGAATCTGCATGAGTGTACTACACATTCATCAAGCATACGCAACCAGTCACAACAAGGGATTAATATGCACTTGGAGTATACAGCGTGAAAGACATGTCAAGGTTGAAGAAGCAGTATCCAGAATACTGGCGCACAGAAGTTAGGTTTTCCACTTTCACATTTTATTCACAAAATACTCTTATATTCTTCTCTTTCGTTCACTAGGCACAACAACAACATTAAAGTATGTTTTAAAGCGGTACCTGTTGTCCAGAGAACAATATATTATTGAATCTTTAAGGGCATTGTTGGGTCATCACATCACACTAGCGACCGCTCCCGGTGAAATCCCCGCTCAAACTAATTAGATTTTAAAATATGGCCCAGGAATAGCGTGAGCTCATTACTTATTAACCAATCAAAAGACAAGCGCATATACCGCTGCCCTCCCCAACTCGTTCTAGAACATACTAGTTCCAAGAATCGTCCTTCTATTTGGAAACGCCACTTAAATCGAAAGTATTCTTATGAATGTGTGGGGCTGAGAATGGGGATTCTGTTCCATCATGCTACACTGAGACATGAATAAACACAAAAAAGAGTATTGGAGGGCATAATGGTGGTGGGGGGGGGGGGAATGTATAGGTCGATTGGGGACAATAGTTATGAAACGGATAGGATAATATATATCAGTGCAGACGTATAGATGAATTCATAACACAACATAATGCTTGGAATATAGAGTATAAGTTGAGTTGTTGAGTTGAGTTAAGAACCGACATCACTGCACTCAGGACATTCCCATACGTTCTCCGACACCTCGTTCAACAGCCAGCAAAGAGTCGTACTCATAATCGTTCCCACCGCTATCTGATTGACAGTTCTCCTGGTCTTCCTTCTCAGTTTTGAGATTCTTCCAGAGACCCTGCCGATCCCTCGTAACCTCATCCTTGCCACATACGGGTTCTCTGTTCCCCTGCCTTTTTTACCTGGTCCCACAGATTCACGGCCTTGTCCATAGGTAATCTACCACCAAGAGGTGCATTCCCTGTGAGCCTATCAGCCTGTTCATTCCCCCACATTCCCACATGGCCAGGGCAAAATATCCATACAATTCTCACGATCTGTGACCTCTGAAGAAAGGATAGCCATTCAATACGAAACATTACTTTCTCCGCCTTACTAAGCATACAACTTGAGTCCGTAATGAATACACTGTTTGTTGCAGTGGTCTCCTCCAACGAACGGAATGTCGCTTTCACGGCTTCTGTCCCCATTCTCCTGCTGGAGGTCGTATTCTCATTTGCTAGACTCTCCTTTTTCTTGAATCGTTCATTAGCCTTCACTATAAAGCCTGTTTCTCACCACTGACCCACCGGTGTAAATCACTATGTCACCTCGATGTGTGGTATTCTGGATTAGTTTTTGCACCTCAAACTTTTTCCGGCCGCTGGCCATTCTCGGCATTCGCGACCCAGTGTTACTATTATATTTTGCCAGTCTGTCATGTCTTCCGGTACTTTTACCCACTCCTTTTCATGATTGATGGTCTCTAAATCATACACTGGAGTATAGATAGTTCTGCCTGTGTCGTCCAGGACCTAACTCGTCTTAGTGTATGACCCTTGACTATATCCATGGTTTCATGCCTGGGGTGATCCCTATCTGCAGCAACTTTCAGGTACCATGTGGCTTGAATTACCCTATGCCTGTCGGTCATTTTTAGTAACGCCAGGACGTCCCTCATGTATATAATTGGTGTGTCTTTTGTGCACCACAGGATCACCCACATTTTGTATGCGTTCCAGCCATTCAAGGTGGCGCTTTGATATGCCAGCAATCCCAAACCATACTCAATGACATAAATTATTGACAGCTGAAAGAGCCTGTAAACCATCCTCTGCTCAACCTCGGTTGCTGCCATCGCCCCCGAGGCATTAAGTCCCTTAATATTTCAATTTACTCTCTTTACTAAAAGGACGTCCATTCAATAGTTTGCATGAGACGTCTGCCTTGACGATTCGGTTATCCAGGGAGTACCACACAACCAATGCCTTGTCTGAGTTTATAACGGCCCCTGCCTGCACCACTCGGCCACCCTGTTTACTGCCATCTGTATGTCTTCAGTATATATATATATATATATATATATATATATATATATATATATATATATATATATATATATATATATATATATGTCACAAAGTAAATGATGACAGAGTGACAGATAGAGTGGCTATGGTTGTGTCTAGGGTATGTCCTTGTAAATGTGATGTTGAACAACAGATTAACCAAGATGCAGCACAACCAAACACCAACTTCACAGCAACGGGTCGTCCCCATTATGCTCCGTTCCTGTGCCAGTGAATATCACACAAAACGTTCCCCATTGCCCAATGGGAAAAGTGGAAAAGACAGGAGTCTCGACAAACAACAGCCCGCACAGATACACTGTGCATAATGCCGCCACCAGAATGTCAACACAATAGTCCTCCAGGATATATCCAGTTCATTTCTGATGGAATCAGCAGTCATTTTCCCATCTGGATGTTTCCTAGATGTTCACCCACACAGTCCACTAAAATACATATATATATATATATATATATACAACACCTGCTAAAATCAAACGCGCTATCTCGTAACACCAAGATCACAATTTATCAAACACTGATGATTGGCATTCTTGTCTTCTCTTTGATATCTCTATCAGTGTTACGTCGCTACAGAGAGAGAATAGATCCGATGACAACACTCATCTACAACAGTTATTCGTTCGCTCTTTGAGTTCCTCAAGCAGCTGCTGCTGTTTACGTGCGTAAATGAATACATATGAATATATTTCATATATTAAACAGGACATACATCTTCATGAGAATGATACTGTGTTGTCAAGAATAACCAAATCACAATAATTAACATACAAATACTCAATTACGCTGGTGTTGTATATTGCCGAAAGTATGTATGCCTTTCAACTCTCTGCAACACAAGCACTAGTAATGGTGTAATTAGTTGTGTATGCATTCGACTTAAATCTTTCCCTTTGTATATGAGACAGGAAGCATAAAACAATATTGAAACACTTATCATAATGTGGAACAGCTGTAGCAACGTATCGTGATTCACGTGACAGACGATTTTGGCTAGAAAAGACTGTAACCATTATATAAACACCGGTTCCAAATTGCTGTATGTAGCCGGGGCGCAGTGTTGGGGTGAGCGCCCAACATTGCTTAAATACCCCAATGGCTCGTGAATACATAACCTCTGCAGCAAAAGTCCAACTCCTGGCCTTCACGTGGCGGAACTGTTTTAACTAACAGGAGAAGGGGCGACGGCGAGTATCTGGCGCCGGAAAATAACCAGCGTGCTCTAGATGTGTATACACATACATGCATGTGCAGACACGTGTGTGCGTGTGTACACATCTAAACTCGAGTGAGACCACAGTCTGTTCTAGCAAAGGAAAGGTGCTGAAGACTGAGGCAACCAGCCAGGAGGCGCACCACAGAAATCAGGATGCCACGCAATTACGCAAAATGGAATATGTTGACTGCTGCTAAACGTTATGGTGCTCGCCCTGCTTTGGACCCCCAGGTAGGTGCAGTGCCGGGCCCTATGTCTCGAAAGGGTCCAACCCCAACTACTGGAGGTCCTTCTCAGATGTCCTGTGGAGCCAGGGGACATGAGAATAGAACAGCTGGCCATACTAAACTAAGACTTAAAATAATGCACTGGAATGCGGAGGGAGTCAGCAACAAAAACGTAGAATTAGAAAACATCCTGGACAAAGAAAAAGTAAGCATATGTTGCTTGCAAGAAACTCACCTCAACGAAAATATAGCCTTCAAAATCAGAGGCTACCAGTGTTACCGATCTGACCGAAAGGACAGGCGAAAAGGTGGGATACTTACCCTTGTAAAAAATAACATCACTGCTTCCCAAATCAAAGTCCATATGGAAGGGGCTGAGTATCAGACACTTAAACTTAAAACAGGCTATACAGACCTACATCTGATCAATTACTACTGTCCAAGTGACCGTCCACAGGCACTGGACACACTACCATTAACAGAAAAAATGATTGTGTGAGGCGATTTCAACAGCCACTCGCAGAGTTGGGGCTATGATCACATGGACCAGAGAGGAGAGAGACTGGAAGACTGGCAGGATGAGAATAGATTCATCTTGGTTAACAAGCCGTCCGACCCACATACTGTCTACTCGAGATCATGGCACTCTACAACTACACCTGACCTGGCTTTTCATTCACCAGACCTGGAGTGGAACATTACACGAATTGTTGGGAAACAACTAGGTGGCAGTGACCATCGACCAGTCTTTCTAACTGTAGAAAATGAGCTTGTAAGTGAAAGCAGCACCCTCTCGAGGTGGAACTACAAGAAAGCAGACTGGGCAGTGTACAAGCATCGCACCAGCATACTGGTTAGAAACCTGAACACTGAGAAAGACATAAATAAACTAGTTGAAGAGTTTGGGAAATGCATACTACAGGCAGCGCGAGAAACAGTACCAAGAGGAGTCCGTAAACAATATAAACCCTACTGGAGTAATGAACTGGAACAGTTGCATAATGATGTGGAAGTATGTAGAAAGCAAGCAGAGGCCACACCCAGCCAAGAGCACCACAATAAATTCCAGCATGCAAAAGCCAAATTTCAAAGGGCCAAGCTGCAGGCTAGACGGAAAAGCTGGCAGGAAAAAATAGAGTCTCTGAACTTTGAAAGAGACACAAGGAAATTGTGGAAGCTAATAAAACAACTTAACGATGTGGGCACAGGGAGAAACTCAAAAATTGCACTACATAAAGATGGAAACATCTTAATAAGAAAGCAAGCAGCTGACCATTTTGCGGACTCATTCGCACAAGATAGCAATATCAAAATCAGTCCAGAGAAACAACAAGAGATTCAAGAGAAACGGCAACATACAGGACAGAAGGAAATAGTACATGAGGTTCTGGAGGCACCCATCACAATCAGCGAACTGGAGCTAGCCATATCAAAACTGAAAATGAGAAAGTCACCAGGAGCTGATGGTATCTCCAATGAAATGATCAGGAACCTAGGAACAGAGGCCAAAGCAAGGCTGTTGCAGATCTTCAATAACAGTTGGACCTTAGGCAGTGTCCCACAAGCCTGGAGAGAAGCAATCATGATACCCCTCCTAAAATCAGGGAAAGATAGTTCCATTGCCTCTAGCTACAGACCAATTAGCCTCACCAGCTGTCTCTGCAAAACACTGGAGCGCATCATCAACCACAGACTGCAGTGGTACATTGAAAGTAAAAACATCCTTGTGCCACAGCAGGCTGGCTTTAGGCAGTGCTACTCTACGGAAGATCAGACAACCTACCTCTCTCAAGAAATTGAGGATGCATTCCATAGAAGAAGCTGGTGCTTGCGGCATGGATAGATTTGAAGAAAGCCTTTGACAAAGTCTGGAAAGAAGGTCTGATGAATAAACTGAGAAACTGCAAAGTCAATGGAAGAATGTACAAATGGGTGAAAGCATACTTGCACAACAGAAGAGCCCCAGTACAGATAGACGGACTAAAGAGCAAGAAAGTACTACTGCGTCACGGAGTTCCCCAGGTCGGAGTATTGTCCCCCACACTCTTTCTAATCTTCATCAATGATCTCGTTGCTAATCTACCGCATGGAATTAAAGCCGCAATGTATGCCGATGACCTGGTTCTATGGAGCACAAATGAACATGCATCAGTGGCCACCAGATTACTACAAAGAGCTGTAGATACATTTGTTTCATGGGCAAATAGATGGTGTGTCAGCATAAACACTGACAAGTGCAGCACCACCCTATTTACCCTCTCTCCAAAACAAAAGGCAGGGACCATCCAGATAAATGGAACACCCCTACGAGAAGATAAAGAACCAACATACCTTGGAGTAACATTTGATGGCAGGCTGACATGGAGAAAGCACATCAACAAAGCAGCAGCAAAAGCCAGAAGGAAAATAGCCATCCTGAGAAAGCTAAGTGGAACCACATGGGGAGCCAGTGAGAAACTACTTAGCAAAGTTTATCAACAGAGCATACGACCACACCTGGAATACGGGTCAACTGCATGGTGTTCGGCAGCAAAAACCACACTACAAGAGCTGGACAAAGTGCAAAATCAAGCACTTAGAGTCACCACAGGAGGGATGAGATCAACCCCTATAGTGGAAATTGAGAAGATGGGGAGGACACAAGCACTGAGTGAGCGCAGAGATACGAAAATGCTAATACAAGCAGAAAAGTTCCTCAGCTTGCCAGGCCACCCTATGAAAAACAGATTTGAAAACCTAGCTATGGGGCGGTTGAAAAGAAGTAGTTTTATCCACCAGGCCAAACGACTCTGCAGAGAAACCACCGATCTGCCCACAGTTGGTATTCCCCTAACAACTATTCCAGAGCGAACTCCATGGAAAGATGAGCATAGACTATCATTACAAATCCAGACAAAAGTGAGAGGAATATTTGACAAGGAAGATCAGAACAGTGTGCAGCGCAGAACAGCCACTCTCAGCTTCCTTGATGAAGAATACCCACAGGACCTCTGGATCCGAGTCTACACAGATGGGTCAGCACAAAATGCTGTTCGAAATGGAAGAGCGGGAGTGTACATAGAATACCCAAATAATACCAGGGACACAGCTAGAGTGCCGACAGGAAAGTACTGCCATAACTACGATGCTGAAATTGAGACAATCAAGATAGCAACAGAGAAATTACTAAATACCAGCAATGGTACACAACTTGTGGTGCTATTGACAGATGCAAAATCAGTACTCGGGGCGCTCCTGTCTGGGAAATTGCCAGTACTAAGGACACTACTTTCTGAACTTAGCAGTCAGCATAAGGTCACCATACAGTGGATACCATCCCACTGTGGAGTACCCGGGAACGACAGAGCTGATCAATTGGCTAAGGAAGGAGCCAAAAAAGAACAGCCTGATGTGCCTGTAACATACCACCAAAAGAAAAGAATGATCAAATCAGTCAGAAAGCCACCAAAACCTGCTCAAGATGACTACCACGTTATGGATAGACCAGAACAAGTCATTATTCTGCGCCTCAGAACAGGGCACAATAGATTACGCAACCACATGTATACAAAATTCAAGATTGGTGAAACAGCCATGTGTACATGTGGATTGGCGTCACAGACAGCAGAGCACATACTCCAAGACTGCCCAAAATATAACATATCTAGGCAAACCTTTGGCCTAGAGAGACGACAGTGGAAGATAAACTCTATGGACCGCTGTGTGAACTGAAAAAGACAGTTCAATTCATACAAGAGACAGCCCTGCAGTTATAGACACATTTCAAGCGAACGAAAGAAGAAGAAGAAGAATATAAACACCGTCGTTTTCACATTGACATATCAGTGTGTGTCTCCTGTGAGCTCAAACCATGAACACAATTAAAGTTTTCATTTTCCTGGCCATGCTGTTTGTAAGTATTGTAACGAAATTTAAACTTAAATGTTACTGTAGGTGAGCATATTATCATTCATCTCATTCCCCAACGACATAGCAATACGGCAAGACGATTCAGAAAGAAACTACAGTCATTCAAAGCTGCCTGTGACAAATTAGGTCTGGAAGGCTACGCCGGAAGATGACATACACAGCACAGGAAACGGGGAGCTCCTGCCTTTCAACAAGTGTGTTCTTTATGAAGCAAAGTAGGCGTGATTACTAACAATGCTGCATGTTCTCAAAACTCCACATAGAGATGGCAACAAATGAAAACATGGACATGAATTCAATAAATGAAAATGTAATTCTGTATAATACAGCAATTGTAATTGTCACCAAAGAAAAATAATAACAATCAAAAAAGACCGTTATTGAAACTGTTTCACAAAATATTAGGGAGAGATACTATAGCATTGTGGGAGATAAGACAGCGCGGTGATTGACAGGCTGGCCTGCTGGCCTGGCTATCATGGGTTCGAATCCCCATCGAGGGTGCCTATTTTGTTCCATTGACTAAACCCCACAGGTCTCCCAGCCTAAAATGGAAACACGGAAATAGTCAGGGAAGTAAAGGCGCCCAGTGTGATATATACTACACCACTCCTGGACTGCCAGTTGTTCTATAAATATATGGAACTAGCACCATTTACCCAGCACATGTAACGGCCTAGAAAAGACCCTGTGTCTTTTACTTTTACTATAATAACGTGCGATGTCTCCACATTAACAAATGGAAATACCACAAAAAGAGTCTCTTAGCTATAAGTGCCAGGACCATCACATTCTTTAGACTTGTGTCCCTGGAGGAATAGGTGACCAATATTTCTTTCCCGTAGCAAACGTTGAGTGCAGGCATCGAAACTTGGTCCTTCCTTTGTCAGCGTAGCGTCCTAGAATGATACCCGCTAGATTAACTGTTTTTTGTTTTTGTTTTAAGTTGCATATCCCTTACAGGACGTTGCAGTCAACACCAGCATTTTTCAGCTGTTGATGTTCTTGGCAAGATTACGCTCAGTAGTTTGCCATTGCTATCTGAGCGACCGGCTCACATACCCTTAAGTAACCAACGTGACGCGATCCGCTGCCGAATCTCGCGCAGTTGTGTTCCTCACGTGGATATACCGGATTACAGAGAAAGTCGATAACGCCTTCTCCAGGGAGACCGGCTAAACAAAAGTAACTGTCAAATTAACTGTTACTCGAAGATTAAAGTCGCGTCGCTACTCCCATGAAAGTTCTCCATTGATCGTTTGGAATGACCGGCTGAACCCAGGTCCTAGAATGCTGTTCCCGTGTATCTGGAAAATGTTTCTTTCAGTCGAGCTAAGTTCAGCGTTGTCTTTTCTGTTCCATCATGCAAGCACTGAGTACATATCCAAACTTTCTGTCACATCCCCGTGAGCTTCCTCTCCATCAGTTGAATCATAACGTAATGTGGGCGTGGGTATGTTTATCGCTTGACGTCATATGGGGGTTATCATTGTCGGACTTCTTCCATAGAATGTTATGATTGCCTCACATATTTCTATTCATTGACATCTTATTCTTCTACCATCCATTCCCCATTTTGGTAATTAATTGACTTGGCTAATTATTGTATCATCACGTTTTGGTTGTATCCTGTCGTTGATATAATCACTGTTTATATTTTCTTGTTCAAGGAAAGTCCTTTTTGTGCACTGACTATTATTAAATGCCTAATACATGTAGCAGACCACTCACGTCTTCAGCAATCAGTACACCCTGCATCAGTACAACGCATCAGCTTAACCTCCAAATCGTATCCCTGGTCCATCTTTCATCTCTCGTAATACGATTTCACTATCTAGAGAGAAGAGATCCGGTTACAAAATAGAACATTGTCTTCATCTTTTATTAATTACCTCTTCCTTCTTCTGCCTCTTCAATGGGGCATAGGCCCTCAAACAAGTCTCACACATCCGTCCTTTCTTTTTTCTATCTCCTCAGCTCCCTCCATGTCCTCCCAATATTATTTATCTCTGTAATTGTCTTTTCCGTGTGTTTTTAGGTCTCCCATTATTTCGTTTTCCTGTGCGTTCCCAACAAGAGAGTTTTATATGTTCATATTTGCCCACACCCTCCCCTTTTCCTAATTGTATCTACATTGATTTGCCTCTTTTTTTCTCCACATGGTCGGTAGTGGGGTAGGGGTACCCCCTATCAAAGGAGAAGTAAGGTGCCTCCTTCCCTCCGCTAGCCTACGGGACACCATTGGGAAAGGTGGAGTACCCGTTTAGCCCCCCTAACAGGGTAACGTGAAGCCATGGGAGCAGGTGGTAGATTGGACTCGGGAGCAGCGGACAGATAGTTGTTGGTTATGGTTTCAAGTCAGTGACGGTGGGCAGAGGATCTCTCAATAGAAACAATGGCTACGGTCATCCGATCAGTATGGTTACTGCCAGGAAAGAAGAATGGTAGACTTCCCTCCTTTTGATTCCCGGGCAGAGGAGGCTCGTCAGCCTTGGTTGGTATCTCTTCTAAGAGAGGGAACTCTAAATCCCAAACCTTCGCTGCTTTGCGGGTATACCCATATGGGAAAGGTTTCGGAAGTAAACCCTGAGGACAAATCCGGAGATGGAGTCCCTAAGGCAGTTTCATGTTGTAAACAACATAGTTCTGGCAACTCCTGCGACGGCACCGATGCCAAGTTACATTGGCTACTTGTCAGAGTCTTGCTTTCAGCAATAACACAGGCTCGTAATCACCAACAAGTGTGATACAAAAACACGGTCACAGAATGACTTGACGTGACGCACTACACTTACAATGCAAACACTTTATTCACACAACTCTCTCATCGCAACAATTACATGTATCATACAATTACAATGACGATGCAATAATCCATTCAATAGATATATCAATACAATATACACAACTCACAGGCGCACAGTCTTCTATCTTCTCACAGGCGTTCTCTCTATTGCGTTCATACACCCAAGTATACGAGCACCATCAATTCCCGTCTGTCTCGTCCAACACTCCCCAGCCGTCTGGCTGCTAATCCACTGTGAGTCTCGCTAGTCGGGGTTGCGTCCCTGCGTGGACTGCATGATCCACGCATTCACCGACTGGCTATTCCTGCCACAGTGTGGTTAGTGTCGCTCACAGGTGGACCCCTGGCCGTACTCGCCAGGCGTCGTTAACGACGACGCTGTAGAACTAATGAGGAGATTATGACACTACTGCCTTTCCCTTAGTCAACATCGGCGACGTGGAGAGGGGGAACTTGCTACTTGGCAACAGCTGGTTCTCCGATTTCCATTGCCCAGGCTTGTGCCCGGAAGAGGTCACTTCAGCACCGCGTAAATCAGTGCCACAATATGGGAAGCAGCATTTACCGGTTATAAGTCTTAATGCTCGATTGGCGTAGAGCAAGGCGCCAGATGCTACTTCCGACGGTGGGAGAGATTATCATATCTCACTAGACAGCTACCGCCCGCCTAAGCTGGGCAGTCCGCAGTCAATAAGGTGCTGTCTCGCCACGGTTCATCTGCTCCTGAGGGTGTGTGGAGCTTAGGGGGAAAATCCTGACACATGAACAGCAATCTATACACCTAGCAACAAGGAAAAAACAAAACAACCGGTCCTAAGGCTGGGAACATGGAACGTAAGAACCATGACCCCTGGCTCTCAGATGATCTAAACGAGATTGTGGATGCCCGCAAAACTGCAGTGATAAACAACGAACTACTCAGACTGTGCATAGACATTGTCGCCCTGCAAGAGACCAGACTCCAAGAATCTTGAAACACCAAAGTCACTTTCTACTAGCATGACAAGCCGCATGGAGAGACCAAGGAACATTGAGTTGGCTTCGCTATCAGAAACAAGCTGCTTAATTCCATCATACCACCAAGTGATGGCGCTAAAATTATACTGAAGTTGCAACTCCAGACAGAGGCAGGCCCAGTTAGTAATATAGGCGTTTACGCCCCAGTACTAACTGCAGCATCAGAATCCAAAATCAAGTTTTATGACGACCTTAGCAAAGAAGTCAGCGAAACACCAGAGAAACAACATCTTTTTATCCTGGTGGATTTCAATGCCAGGCTTGGCTCCGACCACACATCATGGCCTTCATGTCTAAGACAGTTTGGCGTTGGGAAGATCAATGACAACGGACAACGTCTCTTGGAATTCTACAGCCACCATACTCTGTGCGTGACCAACACCTTCTTTGACACGAAACCTCAACACGAGGCGTCATGGAGGCACCCCAGATCAAAGAACTGGCACTAACTCGACCTGGTGCTCACTAAACGCAGCAATCTCCGCAATGTACGGCTGACTCGCAGCTATCATAGTACTAACTGCGACACCGACCATTCACTCGTCTCCAACAAGGTGAAGATAAAGCCCAAGAGAATCTACAGAAACAGAACAGAAGGAAGACCACGCATTGACACCAGCGGCACCAAAGACAAAGAGAAGGTCAACGAATTCACCCAGGCTCTAGCGGATACTCTGCCCGGCCCCACAGACGGAGATTCCACCGAGAGATAGAGTCATTTTCGCGACACCATCTACAATACAGCTCTATCAACATTTGGCAAGAAGCAAACTAAGACAACCGATTGTTTTGAAGCACACTCTGAAGAGATGCTCCCAGTCCTGGAGATTAAGAGACATGCATTCTTAATGTATAAAACATCACCTTCAGAGAAAACATTGCAGGCATTGCGAACAGCCAGGAGTACAACAGATGGCAAGAAGATGTGCGAACAGGTACTGGCTAGAGCTCTCTGCACAAATTCAAACTTGTGCAGACACTAGAAATATAAGAGGAATGTACGAGGGCATCAAGCAAGCTGTCGGTCCATCAAAAAATAAGATGGCCCCTTTACGATCAACAGAGGGGGTACTAATAAAAGATCGAGCGAAACAAATGGATCGCTGGGTAGAACACTACTCAGAACTATACTCAGTGGAGAACACTGTCAGTGAAGAAGCTCTGGAAGATCTCGATCAACAGTCCGCCATGCATGCCCTGGATAACGACAGAAATCAGCGAAGCACTAGACTCTCTCAAATCAGGCAAGGCACCGGGAAAAATAGTATTCCACCTGGAATTTTAAAGTTTAGCAAAGAAACAATTATCCCAGAACTGTATGCAATATTTCAGCTCTGCTGGAAAGAAACATCAGTACCACAAGATATGAAAGATGCAAACATTGTTACCCTTTATAAAAACAAAGGCGACAGAAGCGACTGCAACAACTATCGCGGCATTTCCCTACTCAGCATTACAGGCAAGAATTTTGCTCGAGTAATCCTTAAAAGGTTACACATTCTTGGTAAAAGAATCTACCTCGAATCACAGTGCGGATTTAGACCCAACGGGTCCACCATCGATATGATTTTCTCACTCCGGCAGCTCCAAGAGAAGCGCAGATAACAGAGGAAGCCATTATATAATGCCTTCATCGACCTCACAAAGGCATTTGACCTCGTGAGCAGAAGCGGCCATTTTAAGGTCCCTGAAAAAATAGGATGTCCACCCAACCTTCTTAGTCTCGTGAAATCGTTTCACGAAAACATGCAGGGGACCATTTTATTCGACGGCTCAACATCCCAGTCATTCAGCATCAGCAGCGGAGTAAAGCAGAGCTGCGTGCTTGCTCCTACACTAATTGGCATCTTCTTCGCCGTTCTATTAAGGCAGGCATTTGGGACTGCCACTGAAGGCAAATGCCTATATACAATATCTGATGGCAAACATTTTAACCCATCAAGACTGAAGGCAAAGACCAAAATAAGATCAAGATGCATAAGAGAACTACTTTTTGCAGATGATGCAGCACTGACTACTCATTTAGCAGAAGATCTCCAACGGCTCATAGATCGTTTTGCAGCCGCCTGCAAAGACTTTGGGCTCACCATTAGCCTAAATAAAACACAGGTGATGAAACAAGATGCTGGTGCGCCTCCGTCAATCAAAATTTCTAATTACGAATTGTAGGTCGTCCACGAGTTTGTGTATTTGGGGTCGACAATATCAGATAAACTTTCATTAGAGACAGAAATCGTCAGACGCATTGGAAAGGCAGCCACAACATTTTCCAGGCTAACTAAAAGAGTTTAGGAGAATAATAGACTAACAGAACATACAAAAGTTCAAGTATATAAAGCTTGTGTTGTTAGCACGCTACTCTATGGGTCTGAATCCTGGACCCTGTACTCAAGACAGGAAAGAAAGTTGAATTCCTTCCATATGAGATGTCTGAGACGTATCCTGGGCATATCATGGAAAGACCACATAACAAACAATGATGTGCTTGAAAGATCAGATATTGCCACAGTTCACTCCCTCCTCAAGCAGAGACGCCTCCGGTGGCTGGGCCACGTATCTCGATTGGAGGATGAACGTATTCCCAAAGATCTTCTAAACGGAGAACTAGCCACAGGAAAGAGGCCAACTGGAAAACCCCAAATGCGATATAGGGATGTGTGTAAACAAGATATGAAAACCCTTGGCATAGATCCAGACACGTGGGAAAGAGTTGCAACAGACAGATGTTCCTGGAGAAGAGATGTACGAAACGGATTGGTGCTCTTTGAGCGCAGTCTGATCCAACAAACTGAGGATAGGCGGCACAGGCTTAAAACGCAGTCACTTACTGCGGGACCTGCCTCGTCTTACAGATGCGGAAACTGTGACAGAGATTGTCACTCTCGCATTGGACTTTAGTGACTATACAGTCACCAGCGGTGCTGTCAGGTACCTCCCCAGCGGCACAACTCTATAGTCCTTCAGGACTAAAAGAGCCCTACTACTATTACTCTCCACATGGACATTTCCGATTATGTCGTCCAGCTAGGCCCTTTTGCGTGTTGATAGTGCTTCAATTTTCATGTTTATTGTTACGTGTTTTTGAACCACATTACTGTGATTTGATTTTATCTAAAAGAAGGAGACGCGATTCATGTCATCTAGTACATAACCTTATTCAGAGACCGATAGCTTAAGGTATATAGTGACACGCGCAGTTTCATAATTCCCCAACTTACCGAGTTAGTGTTCGAAAATAGCGGGGGAGATGGGAAAGCAGACAGCTCTGCGTTGTTTTCGATGATATGAGGCGAAGGACGTTCAGAGACAAATGGCAGACTACTGAACTAAATTACCTAGAAAGTCATTAACAGCCAATAAATAGTAAGGTTGATTACAACGTCCCGCAAAGGACATGCAAATAACTTGTTTTGATTTCATTACATTCCATTTTATCTCATGTCGAGTAAAATGTGTGACATGATTTCTGTTTGTAGATTGCTTCAGCGTTGGATCCAGCAAGTTCGGCTCAGGAATTGACAAGTGCAACAAGTGACAATGGCAGTCAGCTAGTTTCGTTAACGCTTTCATGGGTAGGATACCCTGGCAAATTTAGACTTCCTGAAAGCCTCAAGAAGTAATTGAAGGGACCATTCAAATAAAAGCCGATATGCCACCTCTAATGCCTGGCTTAATTTTCTTTACAGTTAGTTACATGCCCTTTAAGGACGTTGCAATCAACCTCAGCTTGTGTGATTCGGACAGGTCAAAGGGTAGAGAACAGACAAAGAGAAACACCCTGGTTCTCCAGGTTGGGGGTTGAAGCGGGGGTTAACATCCCGACATTTTTAAAAACTATTTTGTTACGAAACGGATAAATAAACTTCGAATTCGGACGGACTTATTTGGACAACGACCTTGGAACATTAAAGGGCTTTTGAGATTTAGAACATGGAATGTACGGACACTATATCGAGCTGGAGCGGCCGAAGAACTAACCCTGAATCTGGGTGAATATCAAATGGATATAACAGCAATTCAAGAAATAAGTTGGCCAGGAGAGGGTACTCTGAAGCAAAATGGAATGACTGTAATATATGGAGGCAACACCCAAAATAAACATGAATTAGGAACAGGATTTGTCATCAAAAAAGTGTTATGGGGGACCTTTCTAAACTTCAAAGCTGTTAATGACAGGATTAGTAAATTACGAATAAAAAGTAAATGGACAAACATAACGATTGTTAATGTACATGAACCTACTGAAGAGAAAGAAGATGATATTAAAGAAGACTTTTATAATGATCTGGAAGATGTCATAGAAGAAACCCCCAAACAGGACATCCTGATTGTACTGGGAGACTTCAATGCAAAAATAGGTAGAGATTGGGGGGGGGGGGGGCTGCGTGGTCTCGAGGTATGGTGTCCGCCTCGAGTGCTGGAGGTCCCAGGTTCAAGCCCCGGTGATGCCGGGATTTTTTTTCTCGTTGACTTCTAGTAATACATTTCCCCTGGTCTCTGGGTAGTGAGATCGGACCCCCGTGTGTATTGTTGCGCACGTAAAAAATCCCTTGGCAGTTGGAAATCGAAAAAGAGTAGCCTAACGGAGCTGCCCGGGCAAAATTTCGAGTTAAAAATCTACCCAAAGTATTTCAGGATCCTCGGCGGTGCTACGGAGTTCGTGCACTTAGCTGAGTTTCTCCAGACTCAGGTTTTGAGTTAGGAGGAGAACGGAGCACTTATGGGTTGCACCCGTGTGCCGTGATGTTGATCCATAAACTAGACTAAACTAAACTAATAGGTAGAGAGCAAACTCATAAAAAAGTTGCCGGTATGGAAAGCCTACATACAACTTCAAATGACAATGAATGGAGAGTAATCAACCTCGTAGAAGCCAAAGGACTGCAGACCAGACTGCATATATACATATATATATATATATATATATATATATATATATATATATATATATATATATATATATATATATATTTATATATATATATAACACAAACTCTTTAGTACCACACGAAGAATGGTGTTGTCTAGGGTCTAATGTTTCTACTATCTCACTGCAGAGTGGAAGCTGAGCTATCCACCTATCTCACACTACAAGTCACCACTGCAGCTCGCATCCATCACTCAGTGAATAAGATTGAATTTGCGCACATAATATTCCTTTAATTCTGAATTAACACGGACACACGTAACATATAAATCCAGGAACAATAATTCTCTCAGAATATATCTTCATCCCAATGGAACACTTCGAATAACACTGCCTCTCAAGGCCTACTAAATCTCATCCCACACGACAGGTATACTAGACTCTCTCCAGGCCCGTCTCAATGTAACCCACTCTGGGTCTCGAATTCCACTCACTATCCCTGGAAAACCACAGTGCGGAGTTCTCTTCCCAACTCCGTCACGATTCTTCACTTTCTCAGACCACCGACCTACTCCTCCTCGGGTCTCAATTCAACTGTCCTAAACGATCCTGTCACGACGCGGGCTCTCTCTCTCTCTCTCTCTCTCTCTCTCTCTCTCTCTCTCTCTCTCTCTCTCTCTCTCTCTGGGTTAGTTATCATGTAGAGGACTCGCTGTGATCTGGCTCGTTATAAGGTTCATTGGATGTTGAATATCCTGTCTATCTAGCTGCACTCACATGCACATGACGGGACGACTGTCATATCCATAAACAACTCCAATACGCTTATGTGGAGTGATCAGCTATATATATTCTACAGCTGGCGGGTAACAGATGACGAACATTCAGTGTACATGATAATGATGAAGCCTTCAGGCTCACACATACATTTGACACAGTCGCACCGTTCCAACAAATCTACTCCTTCCTGGCGTGGATGTTGGGTGACTAGCTCTATCTGCCGTTAGCTGTGTTTGTGGTGTCAGAAGCGGCTACTTCAAACCCTGACCACAATTGAACTCGGATCAGGCATTGTCAGCCAATGTCCGTTGGCTGGACTCAGTTGCGCCTTTGCGATCACTCATGACGCTGAGCACAAGATACTTCAAGTCGCTCATTCTGCGATGTAGAACTGCATGTCTAAGCCTGCATCGTCGTTGTCATCCTCTATATCTGTGTGTAAGCTAACCACTACACAAATCAATCATTACCATCAAATCATGTCACATGTGATCAGTTCAGTAGATTCTTTCAGTCCGACATTAACCAACTGAAGGCTGCAATACCAGATACGCCTCATGACATATCTTTATTATCATCATTCTGTGAAAACAAATGCTATGGAGACATTCCCTCCAACATACCGACCGCAGAAGTATTTACTCATCTCAGTAACCTAAACAACAATAACTCATCTGGACTTGATGGAATCAGTAATCGTATCCTTCGCCATGCTGCATCGGCGATCACTAAGTCACTAACTTTTATATATAATCAATGTCTCACCAAATGTCACTTCCCATCAGCCTTTAAAATCGCTAAAGTGTATCCTCACTTAAAAGCTGGTTCTCTAGACGATCGCCTCATGAGTAATTACAGGCCAATTTCCATATTATCCTCACTATCCAAACCGCTAGAAAAGCACATCCACAAAACAACACTAGAGCACTTAGTTCGCCACAAACTAATAGTTGACAATCATTCAAGATTTCGGCCAAAATATTCTTGTCATACGGCCCTAACAAACATGATAGAAAAATGGCATCAAAATATTAACAACAGTACTCTATGTAGAGCGGTGTTTGTAGACTTTAGAAAAACATTCGATATGATAGATCATAATATTCTAATTTAAAAAAAAAAAAAAAAACTAGAAACAATGAAAGTAAGCTTTAATATAGTGAAATTAATAAAAAATAATTTTTATTAGACAGAAAACAAGTAGCATCACACAATAAATCGTTATCTCAAACCATTACCATTAATATAGGAGTACCGCAGGGATCTATTCTTGGCCCTCTGTTATTTGCCATTTATATAAACAATATTCCCTTATATCTGTCGTCATCCTGCGATCTATTTGCAGATGACTGCACAGTATATACAAACGCTATTGATCGTATTGTGCTAGAATTATCATTGCAACAGGAAATAAATAGTGTACTTAACTGGAGTCATACAAACCGCATGCAAATTAACATTTCTAAAACAAAATCTATGTTAATAGGAACCAGGCAAAGACTTCATACGCTAAACTACAGCTGCACATTGGTAGCATGCCTATAGAAAGTGTAACGGAGCACAAGGCACTGGGTCTTATCATAGATCAAAATCTAACCTTTAACTCACAAGTTCATGGTCTCGTTAAACAAGTAGCCAAAATAGTATGCCAGCTTGTCAAAATTAAAAATTTCCTTGACGAAAACATAAGAAAGATATTCTATACTTCCCATATACAAACACATATTGATTATTGCTCCACAATCTGGGATGGATGTTCCAAATCAATAACAAAACGCCTATTTTCACTCCAGAAAAGAGCAGTGTGTTTAATTAATAGTGAACAGCTTACCGACAATTCTAACCTACATAAACGTCTTCGGTTACTGCCACTCCACAAGCGACTACTTTTTAATAAGGCCAAACTAATTCACAAAATCCTATTTCAAAATGCTCCATGCTACCTTTGGCCATTGTTTAAATATAACGCAAGACATAGCGAGCGACTAAATATACTTCATGTCCCTAAACCTAGGATAGAATTATATAAAACAAGCTTAGCATACTCTGCCGCTCACTTGTGGAACAATCTTCCACAAGAAATCAAAGACACCACAAATCATTATACATACATTCGCAACCTGTTTGAACACTACCTGAGTGCTGACTACATTCCCCCATAAACAAAAACAAACAAAAAAAAGACAATAATAACGGTAAATTATCTCAAACGACAACTAGCCAAAAAACATGCCCATATGTATGGAACGTTAGTTAGTTAGTTAGTTAGTCGACAGATCATCCTCGTTGCACATCGGACCATTCAGTCCATAAGTGCTCGGATCCCCTCCTCAGCAAATCCCGCAGCGTGTAGCGGCTAACGACGCCAGTTCTGTGTTGGTTTATCAATCTTCTTTGGCTTCCTGCGTAGTGTTCTTGTTTGGCCACCCCTCTTTTAATTTGCTGCTCTCGCAGTCTGGCCATTGTTGTAGATTCACAGTCATCACTTGGTTCTTGCAAAAGTCTCACTTCTCGTAGAGCATTCAGAATGTCAGCCTGGTCCATGGCGCGTCCGCCCTCAACAGTAGCCTCACCTGCGAGCTTGTCAGCCCGCTCATTTCCTTGTACTCCCGCATGCCCTGGCACGAAGATGAAACTAATCTTTGCCAGCCGAGACCGCTACAGAGGCAGCAACCATTCTCTTCGGATCGACCCCTCCTCTATCCTCTTGATCATGTTCATTGAGTCGCTAAGGAAACAAGCCCTAGTGAATGTCTGTGTCTCGAGCCATGTTATTGCTTTACTTACTGCCATGACTTCCATGGTCAGGCTACTTGTGGTTTCAGTGAAAGCACCAGAGTCCTCCTTCACAATTCTCCCTCCGGCCCGAGCTGTAAAGGCCCATGAGCTTCTCACATGTCGGATGACCGACCCATCTGTGTAGATGACCGCGTCACTGTCTAGCGAATTCTCGAAAATCAACGCTTGTACTTCAGCCTCAACAGCAGCCGGATTTTCTTGTCTGCATTTTCTATCTAGTTGGATGCAAACTGAAAAGGATGTGCAGAAGTCTGTTGGCACTTGCACCCACTCCTCGCCAGGTTCTAAGTCCTCAAGTGAACACACCTGTTGAAGAATGTCCTCGGCTTGACCCATCCACGACCGTCCTCTTTTTAACCTGCTGCCCTTCACCTTCCTAATTTCACTATGCAGTGGATGCTGTGTGTTTGCGTTAATTCTGAGGTAGGCGCGTGCCCTGCAAACTTGCATTCTCTCTTCAATGGTTGGAAAATCAAGAAGGTAGCGCATCGCCCTGCATGCTGTATCTCTTGTACATCCAAGAATAATGCGCATAGCTTCATTCTGTATCCTTTCCATCCTTTCTATCTGCTTATGGCTGACAGTCAGGATTGCCATTGCATACTCCAAAACAGACATGACCAGCCCCTCGTACAGAAGACATAGATGGCGCTGCTCACAGTTTGCTGCCGCCATCACCCGCATCGCTGCCAAACCCCGCTTGGCCTTTGTTATCACCTGGTCTATGTGCACATTATAAGCAAGGCTTCGATCAAACCGTATCCCCAGGTAATTCATTGCCTGCGTTCTTTCCACCGTCTCTGAACACAGCATTACAGTTGGTGTTGGATTGTTGACAATATGATTATTCAACGAGAACCAAGTCACTGTTGCCTTTGTTGGGTTGACCATTGCCCCAGCTTCATCACACCAAGTACTTATGCGATTGAGTTCGGTTTGTAGCTCCACAGCAACCTCCTCTCTATCCTTACCCTGACGATACACTAAAACATCATCGGCATATGACAATGTCCTGCCAGGTCCAGTGATCTGCTCACTGGTGATTCTCACTGTGTAGGCGTTGAACAGTACCGGAGATAATGGTGATCCCTGTGGTAGGCCAGGATATATTGTTGTTGGTTCCGAAGTCCAACTGCCACATCTAAAAACTACTTTCCGTTGGAAGAGTGCTGCAGCGATCCAACTAAGGAGGAATGGACTTACGTTTAGTTCAAGAAGCTGAAACATTAAAAAATCCAGTGGTACTCTGTTGTATGCGTCCTCAAGATCAATCGCTGCAGCAACGGTTTCAGTGCCTGAGTGGAAACCTTCATAGACATCATGGGCAAAGACTGCTGCATTGGTCCAGGTTTCTCTTTTTGGACGGTACCCACCCAGGGTAGGTGGGAAAACACCTTGCCTCTCTAGTTGGCTTGATATTTTCCTGGCAATTACCTTCTCCAGCAGCTTGCCTATTGTATTCTGCATGGTTATAATTCGATATCCCTGAATTTTCTTGTGGTCTTTGTCAGGCTTCGGCAAGGGAATCAGATAGCTGTGTAACCATTCCTCCTTGATGCTAGCACTCCCTATACTGTTGTTGTACATGTCTGCTAGTTTCTCTAGCTC
This sequence comes from Cepaea hortensis, assembly GCA_963921405.1. NCBI lineage: Eukaryota > Metazoa > Mollusca > Gastropoda > Stylommatophora > Helicidae > Cepaea > Cepaea hortensis. The sequence goes on along the minus strand of OY992876.1, from coordinate 465,118,277 downwards.
ATTGTCGGTACACCTATTTATGTCGTCGTATCTTATGCCATCAGGACCTGGAGCACTGTTTTTTGATCGTCGAAGCACAGCCTTGATTTCTTGCACTGTCACTGTGTCTTCATCCGAAGTGTTCTGGGCCTTGCATCTGTCTGAGGTGACCTCCTTGGCCAGATTCCGGCCTCCCATGTCTGTCTGGTTGCTCTGCTCAAGGTAGCGTTCAAAGAGGGCTTTGCCCTTGTCCTCGTCAGTCCTCTGCCAGATGAGGTCAGCACCTTGGAAGTCAGAAATGCTCTTATTCTTGACTACACCACTCATGCTTTTATGTAGTCGCCAGAACAATTTCAGTGACTTGTCTGTGCTTACTCTTTGACACACCTCTGCCCATTTTTCGCTTTTAACCACCGTGACCAGTTTTTTGAAATAGCTTACTTTTGTGTGCATCTCTCTTTCTAAGTGCAAGCAGGGACTAGGATGACCAGCTCTGTTCTTCTTGGCATTTTGCCATCTCCTTACAGCACTACGCTTATCCACCCAAGCCTTCTCCACCTCGAAACTCCACCACGGTGGCTGCTCCCAGCTTTTTTTCCTTTTCTTCCTGCCCTGAAACGTTCTGCGCTTGTCACGTCTTATTTTACTCACCACATCTTGCCCTGTACTGTCATACTGGAAGGTCTTTACCTTTAGCTTGTGCTGCCTGGTTCTGCCTTTCTCCACCAATATGCTGCATGGGTGGTGGTCGCTGCCATGGTGTCCTAGGACACCCCATCTACACACTGTAGTGAGTGAAGGTGAAACTAGCGCCAGATCAATAGCACTGTCCTCATCGCCTGGACGGCTTGCTGCCCTGGTGACACAGCCACTGTTGATACAAACCAGGTCGATGGTTTCCAGTGCAGTCTCGAGCTCCTCCCCTTGTGTATTGGAGGAAGTGTTTCCCCATGATCTGCCTTTAGCGTTGAAGTCACCACAGAAAATAACATTTCTCTCGTGGCCTAATATGCCACTTAAGCACTGCCACTTCTGGGCGTCCACACTCGCATTGCGGGCATAAACATTAACCAACACGAATGGTGTACTGGAATGAACTCTCAACGCCTGTATTTGTATATCGTCACTGTTCCAACTGGACATGTCTAGCTCTGACGCCACCATGCTGTCGCGAACGAGAATCGCCGTTCCCAGATGTCGTCTGTTATAGAAACATTTGAAGCCGGCAATTCGGAGTAGCTGATCGCCCAGTCTCGTCTCCTGGAGTGCTACAATGTCGTTCCTGTAAACTAGGGTTTCTAAAATAGAGCCCCGTTGTTTTACACTGGCACAGTTCCAATATAGAATACGGATGTTCCTGAGTCCTAGACGGTGACACTTGAGTCTAAAACGTCTCAAGCCACCGCGCTTACCTGGCTCCTTTTTCCCTGCGCGGCTACCACGCCGCTTCGGTATGTTGACTGCTGATCGTTCGGAAAACACACGTTGTTCCGCCATGTTGAAAAAACGTAAACACTGACTTTTGATTGAGAACCACACACGCTGCTGAAAATTCACTCAAGGATGGCTTCGCTCGATGCACGAACTCCGTAGCACCCGCGCAGATCTTGAGTAGAAACTCCTGGTTTTACATCCTGGCACACCAATTACACGCAAGAAATGAATAAATCCATCCCTTACGCGAAAAAGTTAACGAACACAAAACAACACGACCGTCCGTCGCCATCTTGAAACCGGAAGCCTCTGTAAGTCATGGAACGTTACACTTTCCTTAGGTATTTATAATGCCCATGTTAAACATTGCCTCAGTGAGTCATTTATTTTTGATTATTTTTCATGCGTTATAAAGCTATTGTTCTTTTGTTGTCAAAAATTTGCTTCATAAGTGATGTTGAATGAAAGAGTGTATGAGAGGAAATTGTGAAAAAGGGCAGAATGTCAGACGAGCCTGCGTGCCCAATTCTTAACCCTTTGAAAATAAAGATTTTCGTTCTTTCGTTCATTCGTTCGTTCCTTCGTCCTTTCGTTCGTTCGGCAGCAGAAGCGAGAATATATGAGCAAAATAATCTAAGATGTGGAAACTAATCACCAGAAAATCGAATCCGGAAAGTATTTTTTTTTAAAGAACTGAAATCAATGAAACGAGGGCACCAACACAACACATATGTTTTAAAAGACAAAAATGGGAATATGATAAATACCAATGAGGAAATGTGTACCACATGGAAAGAATACTTTCTTGAATTACTAAATTGTGAAGCTCCAAATAACACTTTCCTGCAGGAAGCGGTTCTAACGTGTGAACCACAAATTGAAGAACCTACTTTTGAAGAAATCCTATATGTAATAACGCGACTTAAAAACAATAAAGCAATTGGGGCTGATGGAATTGCTGCTGAATTTATAAAGGCAGGCGGCCACGCATGACATCTAAAACTATACGAACTAATAATAAAAATCTGGAGGACAGAAGTATTACCCCATGACTGGAAAGAGTCATTATTGATAAATATCTTTAAGAAAGGAGACAAGTTCCAATGTGAAAACTATAGAAGAATATCACTCCTATCCACAAGCTATAAGATACTATCTGCGATATTACTAAATAGACTAAAACCATATTCAGAAGACATATTAGGTGACTACGAGGCGGGTTTCGACAAAACAGATCAACAATAGATCATATATTTATCTTACGACAAAAAGCCGATAAAAATTGGGAATATAAAAGAGATCTCCATAACATTTTTATGGATTTAAAAAAAGGCTTATGATAGTGTCCATAGGAATAGTCTATGGAATGCTATGCAGGAATTTGGAATACCAAGTAAGTTAATCAACATGACCAGACTATGCATGGAATATACTTATAATATAGTAACATATAAAGGCAGGAAATCAGACCAAATAACATCTGGCTTGAAACAGAGTGATGCACTATCGCCGCTCCTATTCAATCTGGCTCTAGAGAAAGTTGTAAGGAAGGTAAAGGAGGAATGTGCTATTGGAGGAACATCCAGACTGCTTGGTTACGCAGATGATATAGATATTATAGGAGAAAATGAACAAAAGACAGTGGAAATATTGACTCACGTAAAGGAAAAAGCTCAACAAATGGGGCTGGTTATCAACCAAGATAAGACATAATATATGGTAATTTCAAGAAATGGAACGGCAAAAAACTCTGGCGACATACAAATAGATAATATGACCATTAAAAGAACGGAAACATGCCAATACCTGGGTACAATCTTCAACTGCTCCAACATAATAAGGGAAGAAATACAAGCTAGAATCAACTCTGGAAATAAGATATACTATGCACTACAACGCCGGTTTCCCTGGTCCAGGCGTTAGCAGCTTTCTCCGTAACCCTGAATACTCTCGTAGTTGACGTGAGCGCACGAGAATTGGAAGCGTTTCGAGTCGCGCCAGTGACTTATGAGAGTATGGAACGGGTCGCTCAGAAAGCAATGGCAAACTACTGAGCGTAATCTTGCCAAGAAATCAACAATCAGCTGAAAGATGCTGATGTTGACAACGATGTCCTGTAAAGGATATGCAAAACAAAAAAATGCACTACAATACCTGCTAAAATCAAATGTGCTATCTTGTAACACCAGGAGCACAATTTACAAAACACAGATCAGACCATTTGTTCTGTATGGCTCTGAAACCTGGAGTACAACTAAAGGAGACGAAGCCTTGTTACAAACCTTTGAGAACAAAGTCTTAAGACGCATCTTTGGGGCCATAAGGGATACACAAAGTGGAGAGTGGAAAAGAAGAAGCAACAATGACACTTATGATCTGTTTAAGTCCCCGCTAATCACTGGTATCATGAAGTCTAATAGGCTGCAATGGCTGGGGCATATAGAAGAATGAAAGATAATAGGGAAACAAAACTCGCTTACACCCAAGAAATAAATGACCGTAGACCATGAGGAAGACCAAGAAGACGGCGGAGAGATAATATACATACAGATCTACAAGCACTTGGAATCAACGACTGGCAAGAGAAGATCCACCAGAGAGACGAATGGAGACGGCTTGTATCTGCAGCAAAGAACCTCAATGGCTCGGAATGCTGAAGAAGAAGAAGAAGAAGAAGAAGAAGAAGAAGAAGAAGAAGAAGAAGAAGAAGAAGAAGAAGAAGAAGAAGAAGAAGAAGAAGAAGAAGAAGAAGAAGAAGAAGAAGAAGAAGAAGAAGAAGAAGAAGAAGAAGAAGAAGAAGAAGAAGAAGAAGAAGAAGGAAGAGGAAGAGGAAGAAGAAGAAGAAGAAGAAGAAGAAGAAGAAGAAGAAGAAGAAGAAGAAGAAGAAGAAGAAGAAGAAGAAGAAGAAGAAGAAGAAGAAGAAGAAGAAGAAGAAGAAGAAGAAGAAGAAGAAGAAGAAGAAGGAGAAGGAGAAGGAGAAGAAGAAGAAGAAGAAGAAGAAGAAGAAGAAGAAGAAGAAGAAGAAGAAGAAGAAGAAGAAGAAGAAGAAGAAGAAGAAGAAGAAGAAGAAGAAGAAGAAGAAGAAGAAGAAGAATTACTATGTGATATACAATGGATAAACGTAAAATTGTGCTGTTCCAAAATCTTTGCAAATAATATAAAATGACACAAAGTGGTGCAGCTTTACATAACAGAATTAAGACACATACAGGACGTTGCGGCGATTAGCCTTCATCAGCAAACAAACACATTCACAAACACAACATACAGTCAAGGAGATCTCCTGTGACTACATCAGAAGGTGACGACAGGACGAGAAGAACAAAAGCATGAAAAATTGAAAGCAATGAAGAGAAAATGAGAATCGAAAAAAAATGTTAATTGAAAAAAAATGTTAATTGAAAAAATTTTAATTGAAACAAAATGTTAATTGAATAAAAATGTTCATACTCATCTCACAGTTCAGATCTGTAAGCAACTCAGAAAATCTCCGATGTATTTTTTATGGAATCATTTTCGCGACACCATCTACAATACAGCACTATCAACATTTGGCAAGAAGCAAACTAAGTCAACCGACTGGTTAGAAGCACACTCAGAAGAGATGCTCCCAGTCCTGGAGATTAAGAGACATGCATTCTTAATGTATAAAACATCACCTTCAGAGAAAACATTGCAGGCATTGCGAACGGCCAGAAGTAGAGTACAACAGATGGCAAGAAAATGTGCGAACAGGTACTGGCTACAGCTCTCTGCTCAAATTCAAACTTGTGCAGACACTGGAAATGTAAGAGGAATGTACGAGGGCATCAAGCAAGCTGTCGGTCCATCAAAAAATAAGATGACCCCTTTACGATCAACAGAGGGGCTAATCATAAAAGATCGAGCGAAACAAATGGATCGCTGGGTAGAACACTACTCAGAGCTATACTCAGTGGAGAACACTGTCGGAGAAGAAGCTCTGGAAGCCATCGATCAACAGTGCACCAAGCATGCCCTGGATATTGAACCACGCCTCACAGAAATCAGCGAAGCACTAGACACTTTCAAATCTGGCAAGGCACCAGGAAAAGATAGTATTCCACCTGAACTTTTAAAATGTAGCAAAGAAACAATCATCCCAGAACTGTATGCAATACTTCAGCTCTGCTGGAAAGAAAAATCAGTACCACAAGATATGAAAGACGCAAACATTGTTACCCTTTATAAAAACAAAGGTGACAGAAGCGACTGCAACAACTATCGCGGCATTTCGCGGCACTCAGCGTTACAGGCATGATTTTTGCTCGAGTAATCCTTAAAAGGTTACACATTCTTGCTGAAAGGATCTACCCCTAATCACAGTGCGGATTTAGACCCAACAGGTCCACCATCGATATGATTTTCTCACTCCGGCAGCTCCAAGAGAAGTGCAGAGAACAGAGGAAGCCATTATATTTAGCCTTCATCGACCTCACAAAGGCATTTGACCTCGTGAGCAGAAACGGCCTTTTTAAGGTCCTTGAAAAGATACGATGCCCACCCATTATATTCGTCGGCTCAACATCCAGCCATTCAGCATCAGCAGTGGAGTAATGCAGGGTTGCGTGCTTGCCCCTACACTTTTTGGTACCTTCTTCACCGTTCTCTTAAGGCAAGCATTTGGGTCTGCCACTGAAGGCATATACCTCCATACAAGATCTGATGGCAAACGTTTTAACCCATCAAGACTCAAGGCAAAGACCAAAATAAGATCAAGATGCATAAGAGAACTACTTTTTGCAGATGATGCAGCACTGACTACTCACTCATACAATTGAAGATCTCCAACGGCTAATAGATCGTTTTGCAGCCGCCTGCAAAGACTTTGGGCTCACCATCAGCCTAAATAAAACACAGGTGATGGAACAAGATGCTGGTGCGCCTCCATCAATCAGAATTTCCAATTACGAACTGAAGGTCGTTCACGAGTTTGTGTATTTGAGGTCGATAATATCAGATAATCTTTCATTAGAGACAGAAATCGACAGACGCCTTGGAAAGGCAGCCACAACATTTTCCAGGCTAACTAAAGGAGTTTAAGAGAATAATAGACTAACAGAGCGTACAAAAGCTCAAGTATATAAAGCTTGTGTTGGTAGTACACTTCTCTATGGGTCTGAATCCTGGACCCTGTACTCACGACAGGAAGGAAAGTTGAACTCCTTCCATATGAGACGTCTGAGACGTATCCTGGGCATATCATGGAAAGACCACATAACAAACAAACATGTGCTTGAAAGAGCAGATATTACCACATTGCACTCCCTCCTCAAGCAGAGACGCCTCCGGTGGCTGGGCCACGTATCTCGAATGGAGGATGACCGTATTCCCAAAGATCTCCTATACGGAGAACTAGCCACAGGAGAGAGGCCAACTGGAAGACCCAAATGCGATATAGGGATGTGTGTAAACAAGATATGAAAACCCTTGGCATAGATCCAGATACATGGGAAAGAACTGTAACAGACAGATGTTCCTGGAGAAGAGAGGTACGAAACGGACTGGTGCTCTTTGAGCTCAGTCTGATCCAACATACTGAGGATAGGCGGCACAGGCTTAAAACGCAGTCACTTACTGCGGGACCTGCCTCGTCTTACAGATGCGGAAACTGTGACAGAGATTGTCACTCTCGCATTGGACTATACAGTCACCAGCGGTGCTGTCAGGTACCTCCCCAGCGGCACAACTCTGTAGTCCTTCAGGACTGAAAGAGGCCTACTACAAGTCTGAGTTAGAGTTTCGTGACATGGGTTATGAGGTTGAATATACGCAATTCTTCACAACATTAGACGTAGTCAGTCAAGAGTTTTTGGACATGTTAAGAGAGGAAATGAATTGGAGAACTTGGTGACAACTGGCAAGATCGAAGGGAACAGACCAAGAGGAAGACCGAGAGGAAAATACTTGGATGGCTTGGCCACGTGACATGGACGAGACAGGAACACTGAGCTGATCCACGACACTGGTGATCGATTGAAATGGCGAGTCATGACCGCCCACGCTTTCCGGCATGGCACATGATGGATGATGGATGGTTACAAAGTACTGTTATAAAACACTTTTCAGCGTATCATTAGGTATATATCCATTACTGTAAATATTAGTCAGCGACAAAAGAAACTGTTAAATCCAATACACAAAATGGTCGCATGTTAAAGCTGACAGAAGCAATCACCATTCATTTACAAGAAATAACTTTGTGCAAACAAACAGACGTGATAGTCAGTTTAAAATTACAGCCATGGACAATTCAACTTACTGTGTGAATACGTGTGAGGGACGTCGTGGTGATATCAAAGAAACAGATTGTGCCTAATATGCAATTAAAGTATAGGACCTTATTTTGGGTCAAGTGCTGACGTTCAGATATCTAGGCACATGGATAACAATAGATGGAAGATGCATAATTGAGATAAAGAGCAGAATTCGACAAGAACACATCGCATTCTATCAAATAAAGAATGTTTTGTGCAACAAGTCACTGTCCTTGAAAGTTAGAAAAAGAGTTATTTCATGTTACATAGAACTAGTTTTAACTTACGGCTGCGAATCCTGGAATTTTGGGATGCACCAGAGACACCCCAGTAGTGTGTATGCTTTACATCCTTGGTTTGCCGACTGTTGCTGGTATGCTCAAGATGATGCAGGCCAAGGCATACTCAGAGCAGCTACTGACACAGATAACCCTGTGCATGAGGCGCTGGACGCAATTAAGGGTCAGCGACTGATAAGAGGGAAATCATGGATGGCTCAGGCGGAGGATACGATCAGACAATTGTGCATCTTGGGGAACATTAGTCGAGGAGAGGAATGGGTCAGAGTGCCAGCGGAGCAGTCAGACTTGTGCTGAGTTATAATCACATTGAGCCGGGAGTGCAGGGAGTGGTCAGCAGGGGCCACGGAAGTGGAAATCTAGCAACTAATTCAGGAATTATTGTATCCAGATTTTCTTGTTTATTGTAATGTTTGCTTATTTCGCGCCAACCCAAGTCCTTCCCCGACTCGTTGTAGTGCCGCCTACGCTCTGGCGTTACCATGGTTTCCATGGCAACACACACACAAACACACGCACACACACACACACACATCTTTTTCTCCCTCAGAGGCGTTCGTCTCACAGTCAGCACTGTGGTAACTTCGAGTCAATGATGTATGGTTCAGATGTTGTCTCCCAGTGATGATAAAGACCAGCTGATGCCAATGGTCAGATCTCGGATGTTTCCATGTGATCTTATGCAGCTCTTTTGTTTTAAAAAAGTAGTTTCTAATACATAGGTCATTTCTGGTGCAATGCTTCAGCAGCCTTTGCCTATTTTCATTCATGCAACCGATGTTGTATTTTCCAAGGCACACTGGCCATGAACTCGAGTCCTTGCCCACACGAGCATTGAAGTCACCGAGTATATAAATGTAGTCGGATTTTGGAACTACCTAGATCACAGAGTCTAACTCCTCATAAAACGAATCCTTCACATCATCAGAGGAATCGATTGTCGGTGCATATACAGTAATAATGGTGGCAAAACCACAAGAGGTTGCCATGCGCAGGGATAATAGTCTTTCATTAAATCCTGCTGGAATTTCAATCATTCCCAGTAGCGAATTCTTCACTGAAAAGCCCACACCAGGTTACCTTTTTTCTGCCTGCCCTCTATCCTTCCAAAAAAAAGGTGTAACTTTTTCCCCTGAGTGATCCTTCCTCAGCGAGGCGAGTATCCTGCAGGCCATCAATATCAATGTTAAGACGATTGAATTCGGCATCAATCGCAGCCGTTTTTCTCACATCGTCAATGTGAAAATAACATTCGTTCTTATAAATATACATGGTTCTTATGTTCCAGGTTGCAAGCCGTAGCTTGAGGTTTCTATCTTTCTTTTTATTAGTACCTGGTGCATTGGTTTTACAGCCTGCGATTCAGATTTTGTCCTAGCCCCAAGCACCCATTGAAGCAGGCAGGCTGTGGTGGATCAGCACCCAATTTGCTGGAGGGTACCCAGCTTGAGGCAATCGGTAGTTGATCAGTGATACCTGTAGGTGTCTCCCACCGTCAGAGGTAACGCGTGGCGCCCCATGTCTACGCCAATTGACAAGGACTTATAACCCGGAACAGTTACCTCTCGCTTTGATTACGAGACCAGTTAAGACCAGGGGTTGAGTTATTGCCTCTCCATAGCACAGAGCCTGGGCTAAAATATAGAGACCATGTGTTGCCCATGTAGCATGATCCCTCTCTCGGCCTGCCTAGTTCACTCCAGAGGAAAGGTAACACCTATACATATAGAACAAGACAAGCTGCAGAAGTTGCCGGATCAGCAAAGCAATGCTCTAACTGTCCGCCTGTCGGAGCTTCGATCCTAGACCAGCTGCCAACCCAGGCTTAGGTCCTTGTCTGCCCTGCCATGACATTTTGTCTTTAGGTTGCATTTCCTTGCACCAGGATAAGGCTTGTACCCTCCTAATTGCGCTCCTCCGCCCGAAGCCGTTGGCACAATATGGAGTGTCGGGTTTGGTAAGCACCGCCCAACATTCGGCGCCAACAGAAAGCAGGTTGTACCGTCTACTGTCATACGGTAGCTCAGCCATATCTGACTAAGACCTGACACACAAGAAAAAAACAATATAGGGACCAAATACATTGTTCCAAGCTAGGAAGTAGCATACTAGCGAGGAACATAAAATATCCCAAACGTGCACAACAATCAGCACTAGTGAAAGGAGTAAACCGAGCTTCACCTCCGGCAACAGCCATCTCTCAGTGTTCAGACAACACTCACTCTCTTCCCAAACCACCCTTGCTCATACCCCAGGAATACAATGCCATGAACAGCAACCCATGCTCCAATCCAAATGTTGCTAACTATAATACTTTGTTTCCTGCCTTACCCGTAAAGCAATCTCCCACCACCATATCATATGGGATATTGTTAAACAATGATGCTGTGCCCATGATGCCTGCATCCAATGTAGGCACTTCCAGTGACACTCATAGCAGTCGTCCCTCGTTGGACGGTAATCTACACTTTTATCAGTGGAACCGCCAACTCCAGCAGCTAATGCAGTACAATCCTGCAGCCCTGCTACAAGCTTTCTGATGTCACTCCAGCAAAGATATTTTTCTACCCCCTCTAACAGCCTTAACTACTGCTAAACAAATGTTCACACACCCCCCAATCTTATACCACAAGCGACATCTTTCTTTCAATTTGTAATGTTCGCCAATCACGATCAGTGGCTCAACAAAAATGGTCAATATATAGGCCATATCAACATATTTCATTTGCTCAATAAATTACCCGAGCTCTCGGTAATACTGTCCAAACAGTTCCATGTGTTTGGAATCACAGAAACTCGTCTTAACGGCAAAATAACCGACTCCGAAATCTCTCTTAAGGGGTTTAAAGTAATTCGGTGAGATGCAAATCAAAAATTAGAGACAGGTATTACTGTATACATTTCCAATTCCCTCTATTGTTCCCGCAGAAGCGATCTCGAGACCGTAGGCATAGAATGTGTTTGGTTAGAGGTGAAGCTAGACCAGCCAGCAGCCGTTTCTCATTGGATACCTATATAGGAATCCTTGTGTTGGCTACGGCTGGTATGACTGCTTCACTACAAAGATGGACAAAGTGTTTACAGCAGGTAGAGAAATTATGATACTAGGTGACTTCAACTTAGATATTAGTATCTAATCCAACCAGACATGGGACGATATCACTCTTACAATTTCAAGCAACTAATAAACCGAGCCACAAAGGTTACAGACACCTCCCCAACTATAATTGATCATATATATGTTACCCCGATCAGGGTTACGTGAAGCCATGGGTGCAGGTGGTGGATGAAGATGGAGAGCAGCCGACAGATAGTTGTAGGTTATGGTCTCCACCTTCACGACGGTAGGCAGAGGATCTCCTTTTTTTGAGGAGACAATGGCTACGGTCACTGACCAGTATGGTCACTGCTGGGAAGGAAAGCAATGGCAAACTACCTTCTTTACACATGCCAAGAAAATCATGTTGTGTTCCCTTGTGGCATGGTCGAGACAGAAACACGGAACTGATCCACGACTCTGTTGATCGAGTGAGATGGCAGAACATGACCGCCCACGCTTACCGGCATGGCACATGATGGATGATGGATGGATGGATATGTTACTTGTCCAGAAAATATTATTGAAAATTCTGTTCATGTTAGTACAGTTAGTGACCATTACCCTTTGGGAGTCTCTGTAGCGAAGTGGTCAAACCGTTTGACTCGTGCTCCGAAGGTTGTGGGTTCGATTCCGGGCCGCACCCTTCGGTTTACGAGTTAAATGTTTCGGAGACTCCTGTGGGTCGTCGCTAAAAGCTACGGAGTTCGTGCTTTGTGCGACGATTTCCGCGCTGCGGAAAGGGACCGAGCCATATGGGATAAAACCCGGTGCGATGAAGTCGACCCTGTCGACTTTTAAGCGACTTTAAGCGACCATTACCCTTATGCTGCACCTGGTCAAAAATTGGGTTCAAAGCTCCTAAAAATAAACATGTAGGCATCTCATCTCATCTCATCTCACCATGTTCCTCTTGTAACTTGCGGTTTCGAGGCGAAGTATAAACATCGTGAGAGTGCCCGATTATGGGCGTCATATATCGATATTTCCATGGACTCTGCTATTCACTCCGTCCAACGTTTACGTGGTCGGCCTCTTCCATTGTTTCCATTTGGTCTGTACATCATTGCTTGTTGTGGTATTTTTTACAAGATTTAAAAATGCAGCGCTTGATAACGTTTACCAACTTCCTGATCCGGACGATGCATTAGCTATCTGGACAAAGACAGTCTACGGTGTGTTTGATAAACACGCACCAGTCAAAGAATTTCGTGTCAAGAATCAACAGAAATCCCCATGGGTCACTAGCGAAGTTCTGGAAATCGTGAGATAGCGAGATGCAGCACACAAAACTAAAGACTTCATCAACTATCGGAGACTAAGATATAAAGTTAAATATGAAATCCGTAGGAAAAAGAAAGACCATTTTAAAAATTAGATTGCAGATTTTTTTTTTAAAGACCAAAAAGAAACACCCGTCAGAACCTGCAACGCCAAACTCTATAACATGCGAGGATTTCAGTTGTTTCTTTCAATCGGAAATAGAGAATAGACCAAACTCATCATGTAATTTAAGTTCTTTGTCATCATTCTGTGAGGAGAAGTGCAATAGAAATATTCCCGCTGAGATTCTCTTTATGTCGGTTGCAGAAGTATATAAATATCTCTCAAAACTCAAAGCAACAAACTCACATGGCCTAAATGGGATCAGTAATAGAATTCTTCGCTGTGCCGCCCCAATCATTAGTGAGTCTTTAACGTTCATATATAATCAATGCGCGGCCAAAAACTACTTCCCATCTGCATTAAAAATTGCTAAAGTTTATCCTCTTTTTAAAAATGGCTCAAATGATAACAGCGTCTTGGGTAATTATAGACCTATTTCCTTACTATCGTCGCTATCAAAGCCATTAGAAAAGCACATTCATAAAATAACATTACAGCATTTAATTAATAATGATCTAATAATTGACAGCCATTCTGTGTTTCAACCTAAATATTCTTGCTATAGTGCTCTAGTAAAAATGACCAATAACTGGGATTTTAACATCAACAATGGCAACATTTGTGGAGCGGTGTTTGTAGACTTTAAAAGGCTTTTGATATGGTAGATCACAATATTTTAATTAGCAAATTAAAACAAATGAAGACTACTGCCAATATGGTGAATTAATTACGTCATTTTTATCCGACAGACAACAAGTCATGTCCTTTAACAACCGTCTTTCAAGACCCACACAGCTTAAGTTTGGTGTGCCCCGGGGCTCAATACTATGTCCGCTGCTTTTCGCAGTCTATATTAACGACCTTCCTCTATATCTCAATACTATATGTGATCTATTTGCAGACGGTTGTACTATATATGTTAGTCAGGAGAACCGTAGTGAATTAGAAAGTTATTTACAAAACGCACTTGATAAACTTACTAGATGGAGCAATGAAAACCGCATGCAAATTAACATCGACAAAACCAAATCCATGCTAATAACGACCAGAAAAAATCTTCAGACACTAGCCATAACTGGGGCAGCGCTCGAACTCCACATAGACAAGTTACCTATAGTTAATGTAAATGGACATAACTCATTAGGTCTTTTAATTGATAGACATTTAAATTGGAGCTCTCATGTCCATGTCCTTACCAAGAAAATAGCACAGAAAGTTTACCAACTTGCTCAAATTCAGCACTTCCAGGACGAAAGAACGCGAAGGTTATTATATGCATCCTATATTCAATCTCATCTCAATTATTGTTTCACAGTCTGGGATGGTTGTCTTAAATCCAATATGAAACGACTTTGTTCTCTACAAACGCCGGCTGTACGTCTAGTTTCTGGTACAAAACACACAGAAAGTGATAATTTATATAGTCATCTAAGACTTATACCACTTCGTAAGCGATTCCTTTTTAACAAAGCAAAATTAGTGAATAAAGTCATATCTAAAATTACCCCAGAGTAGCTTCATCCGTTGATTCAATCTCACGTAATGAACAGCAAGCGCTTGAATTTATTATGTGTCCCAAAACCTAGATTGGACTTATACAAAACTTGCTTTGCGTATTCTGGTGCCCACTTATGGAATGACCTTCTGACAGATCTTAAAATTCCAATGAGTCCCTACACATTCAACCGAAAACTCTTTCAATACTTTCTCCATACTGATTATATGCCTCCATAAGTCACCTAGTGGTATCATTTTTCACTATGCGTTTGTGTGTGTGTGTGTGTGTGTGAGTGTGAAAGTGAGTGAGTGAGTAAGAGAGGATGTAAGAGAGTGAGTGAGTGAGTGAGAAAGTAAGTATGAGACAAAGAGAGCGAGAGAGTGTGTATGTGTGTGTGAGAGAGTAAGAGAGTGAGAGCGAGTGAGAGAGGGAGAGAGAGAGAGAGAGAGAGAGAGAGAGAGAGAGAGAGCACTGCGTATTTCATCATGTTTATATCAATTCCAGGAATTATATTCTTTATTGTATTGCATAACCTTTTCTTCGCTACACAATGTATAACATATTGCTTTCATTTTCACAATTTTTCCATTTTGGGATGTGTGTGTGTGGAGATATGGGTGGGTGGGGAGATTTGTGCGGATATGTGTTAGATGTGCGGGTGGGTGACGATGTGTGTGTGGACGAAGGACGTGTGGGTGGGTGATGTGTGTTTTATGTGGGGACCTGTGGACGGGGGTATGTTTTTTTTTTTTTGAGTGAGTGGGTGTGTGTGTGTGTGTGTTTGTTGGTAGTGGGATTTGTGGGTGGGTGGAAATTTATGTGCGTATGTGTATGGGGTGTGTGTAGGTGGCATAGGGGTTGGGTGTTGGGGTGGGAAGATGTGTGTGGGTGGGGGATATGTGTGGAGGTTATATGTGGGTGATGGAGTGTGTGTGGGGGGAGGTGTGTGTTTGGCTGGGTGGTTCAGAGTGTGTAGGTGGGTGTTGGAGGAAATGTGGGTGGGTGGGGTAAGTGTTTGTGGGTGGAGGACGTGTGTGTGGGTGTGGAGATGAGACAATGAGAGAGTTAGTGTGTGTAAAAGAAGCAAAACAGAAAGAGAGATGGAGAGAGTTGAGCGCATGTATGTCATGTTACGTGCTATTCCATGGTTTTTTTTTGTTTTTTTTTGGTATGCTCATCATTCATATTACAAATTGTATTGCTACTTTATTTTCTAACATGTACTGACAAAGATTTGTGCACTGCTTATTCCATCAAATTTATGTCAATTTCAGGAATCATCCAATTGAATTTCATCACTATGTTTTTACGTTTCACAATGTATGTGCATAATATGTTCTCCATTCTTTATATTTTTGTAAGAATTATCACGAAAATCGGCAGTGTATATGTGTGTGTAAAGTGTGGGAGTTTATTCACATTAGCTTCAGTGATAATGCGAGGCAGCATGTATGTGTCTAGATTGAGGATTGTGTTTTGGTTGGGGGATGGGTTTGTGGGTGGGAGTATGTGTGTGTGGGGATATGTGTGTGGGTGGGTGGGGTGATGTGTGTGTGGGCGGCGGAATACGTGTTTGGATGAGGGATGTGTCGGGGTGGTATGTGTGCGGGTGGGTGTGGATATGTTTGTGGGTGAGGTATGTGTGCATGAGTGGATGGGTATTGGTTGGTGTGGGTGTGTGGATGTGTGGGTGGGGGTTTGTGGATGGGTGTGTGGTGTGTGTATGGGTTGGGGGATCTGTGTGGCTGATGTGTATATGGATGGGGAGGTGAGTGTAGGTGGGAGATGTATGTGTGGGTGGGGGATGTGTTTGGGTGGGGGATGTGTGTGTGGGTGGTTGGGTGGGTGGGGATGTGTGTGTGAGTGGATAATGTGTAGATGGGGAGTGTATGTGTGGATTTTAGGGGTGTGTGTGGGTGGGAGATGTGTGTGTGTGGGTGGGAGAAGTGTGTATGAGTGTGGGAGAAGTGTGTGTGAGTGGGGGGGTGTGTGTGGGGATATGTGTGTGGGTGGGGAGATGTGACCGGATGGGGGATAGGAGTGTGTGTGGGGATGTGTATGGGTGTGTGGTGGGTGGGGTATGTATGTGTGGGTGGTGGTGTGGGTGGGTAGGAGATGGTGTGTGTGGATGTGTGGATGGTGGGAAGTGTGGGTGATGGATGCATGTATGGAGGATGTGTGGGTGGGTGAGGATGTGAGTGAGTGGCTGGGGGTTGTGTTTGTGGGTGCGGTTTGTGTGTGTGTGTGGGTTGGGAATATGTGTGTGGGCGGGAGTGTTGTTGGGAGATGGGTGATTGGGGGTGTGCGGGTGGGTGGGGGATGTGTGTGCGGGTGATTGTTTGTGGGTTGGGGGATGGGTGATGTATATGTGGGTGGTGAGAGATGCTTTGGTGGTGATGTGTCTGTGTTGGTGGGTGCGGTATGTGTGGGTGGGTGGCGGAAGATTGTGTGGGTAGAGGTTGCGTGGGTTCTTGTGGGATGTGTGGATTGGCGGGGAATGGATGTGTTTGAGTGTGGGTGCGCAGGTGTGTGAGTATGCGTGTATGCAAGAAGAGAGAGAAAGAGTTGAGAGCACGCATGTCATGTAACATGCTAATCCATATTTTTTTGTGTATTCTCATCTTTCATATTGTCAGTTTGAATGTCACTTGATTCGATATTTTTTGTGTAGTCTCATCTTTCATATTAACATTTTGTATGCCACTTGATATAATCATGTAGAATACGAACACATGCACATTACTGTAGAGTGAGTGAGAGATTTAGTGAGTGTGAGTGAGATTTAGTGAGTGTGAGTGAGAGATGAGTGTGTGTTGGTGTGTGTGTGCGTGCGTGGGTGTGTGCGTGTGTAAGTGCGGCAGAGAGAGAGAGAGAGAGAGAGAGAGAGAGAGAGAGAGAGAGAGAGAGAGAGAGAGAGAGAGAGAGAGTTACATTGCATCACTAAATGTTACGTTACACAACGTATGTGTGCAATTGTTCTCAATTTTTGACAATTTTTTGCGAGAATGCTCACAACAATCGTCAGTGTATATGTGTGTGTGTAAAGTGTGGGAGCTTGTTCATGCTAATTTCAGTGATTATGTGAGGCAGCATGTAAGTGTCTAGATGTGAAGATGTGTGTGGGTGAGTGTGTATGAGGCAGCATGTAAGTGTCTAGATGTGAAGATGTGTGTGGGTGGTTGTGTTTGTGGGAGGTCTGTGTGTGTGGGTGGGTGATGTGTGTGAGAGATGTATGTGTGGAGGGGTTGTGAGTGGGGGATGTGGGTGGGTGGATGTGTGGTGGGTGGATGATGTGTGTGGGTAAGGGATGTGTGTGTGGGTGAGGGGTGCCTGGGTGGTGATGTGTGTGTGGGGACGTATGTGTGGGTGTGGATGTGGTATATGGGTGAGTTATTGTGTGAGAGGGGAGAAGTGTGTGGGTGAGGGGTGTGTGGGTGGTTGGGGGAGGTGTGATTGGGTGTGGGATGTGCGGGTGAGTAAAGGATGTATGTGAGGGTAGGGGATGTGTGTTTGGCTGGATGGTTGGGGTGTGTTAGTGTGAGTGGGTAAATGACAGATGTATGTGTTGATGGGAGGGTTGTGGATGTGTGGGTGTGAGTGGTTGAGAGATGAGTACGTGGGTGGATGGGTGGGGGGTGTGAGTGTGAGTTAGGGATGTGTGTGTGGGGGTATATGTAGGTGGTGGAGTGTGTGGGTGGGTTGTGGGAGATTGTGCGGGTGGGGATGTGAGCAAGTGGGGAAATGTGGGTGGGTGAGGGTTTCTGTGTGGGTAGGTGCAGGATATGTGCGTTGGCGGGGATATGTGTGAGTGAGGATATGTGGTTGTGGGGGTGTGTGTGGGTGGGTGGTGTAGTATATGTGGGTGGGTGAGTGTCTGTGGTTGGGGGATGTGTGTGTGGGTAGGGAGATGTGTGTATTTGGGGGATGTGTTGGTTGGTGATGGGTGGGTGGGTGCATGTATGTGTGCCTGGGGGTGTGTGGGTGCGTGGGGGATGTGTGTGTGGGGTGTGTGGTGAGTGGGAGATGTGTGTGTGGGTGGGGATTGTGTGTGGGTATGGGATGTTGAGGATGAATGGATGGGTGGGAGCATGTATGTGTGCCTGAGGGTGTGTGCATAGTCGGAGGGAGGATGTGTATGTGTGTGGGGGAGGTGTGGATGGGTGGGTGGGGGATTGCCTCATAACTGTGGCATGTTAGGAGAAGACAGAGGTCCCAATTAGAAGTGGTCTCTGTAAATATATCTTGTATAACAGATAGACAAGATACAGTAAATGATTTCGCAACGTTGTCTAGAGGCATTTCAAATGAAATTGAAAAATCATACCCGCGTAGCCCTTTAGAGGAAGCAGTTTTCCTGGCTCAGAACCCCTAGTGTGAGATTCTTAGACCTAAGCCCAGGTCCCTACACAGAAAATTGATAAAAGAAGAAAACGTTCCGCTTAAAGGTCATGAAGAGATCTGGACTATTAGCCCCTGTACAACCGAGGAATTAGTTCCCTCACCATAATGTTGTCAGTGTGCTTTCAGTCCGCCACATTAGATCTCCCCCTTATTTTATTTGTCAAAGTGACATATGTCAGTTGTACCATTAGACATTAGGACTTTAGGACTCAACAGTAGTGAACATAAACATCAACAATAACTGTACTAAACACCTGTTGAACAAGACATCTACATGACAGGTTCTTGACAAAAGTTGGACATACATTCACATGGAAATGTTTACACCAACAATTGAACAAGACATATATTATGAGAGATACTGGACAACATCTCTACACAACCTTCACATTTCACTGACATCAACAAGAGTTGCACAAGACATGCACCATGAACAATACTTGACAACATTGGTACAAGACATTCACCTGGGACATGTACTTAACAACACTGTTTACAACAACATCCTTTATTGAGCTGACTGTAGGGGTCGAGCGAAGACCAGTGGTTCATTTTTTATCACATCTGCACTTCAAAAGTTATGTATTATACATATATGCAGAGCATGCATGCGGATAAAAACATGGTACAATAGCTCTTAGGTAATCCATCAGCAGATCTCAATATACTCTCCTCCTCCTCAACTCTAAACTCCTTCTACCCAACTGATTCATTGTACTTATCATCCATTCACTGTCACTGGGGGAAAATTATAGAATCCTTGTTATGGGCAAACCTAAGGAAAGAACTACTGTTCTAGATCATTAGAATCCTGTTATCATCAGTAATTGATGTTGGGGAAGCTCCAAGTAGCAGCCTCCTTGTAATAAGTCCCATGCAGGTTCATTCCCTTCTGAGAACAGAATTTGAGGTGATGATATTGTACTGAATCCCAATGTTGACCAGACTGCCCGTGAAGCTGATGACTGGGGTACTTCATATGGTTGAGGATATCACTCTCCTTACAATGGGAGATGTATTCCCGGTGCATGTTATTCATGACGTGCCGAAGACACCCACGGGTGTAGGAACAACATCCCATATACTGCAGCATTTCACCTTCCGAGTCCGACTTCACCCAAGTTTCAAGTCTCACCAAACAATCACTGTGTGAGCACCATGCTAGGTGTTCCCGAAGTTAAAGTCTCAGACGAACAAACCACTGCAAGATTACTTCACCAGGTTTCTTCGAATGGGGATAACAACAAGAGTCTTGTTCAAGCTCTCAGATGATGATGATGATGATGATGATGATGATGATGATGATGATGATGATGATGATGATGATGATGATGATGATGATGATGATGATGATAATGAGAATGATGATGAGGATGAGGATGAGGATGAGATTGATGATGATGATGATGATGATGATGATGATGATGATGATGATGATGATGATGATGATGGTGGTGGTGGTGGTGGTGGTGGTGGTGGTGGTGGTGGTGGTAGTGGTGGTGGTGGTGGTGGTGGTGGTGGTGGTGGTGGTGGTGGTGGTGGTGGTGGTGGTGATGATGATTGATGATTGATGATTGATGATTGATGATTGATTGATGATGATGATGATGATGATGATGATGATGATGATGATGATGATGATGATGATGATGATGATGATGATGATGATGATGATGATGATGATGATGATGATGATGATGATGATGATGATCCAGATGATGGAATTGAATCACATAAAACTATTTTCTCCCATTGACTTTCAGCTATTCAGGAGCTGAGGTAAAAACTTCCTGAGAAATTCCGGCATTTCGGATTCTAACAGAAAGGTGGGTGTTGCATGGGACACAGGATTAACTCTCCATGAGCCTGACCGAAGCAAACTGTAGACAGGGGTCATATTTATAATAAAGCATTGTTTTCCTGCACTCCAAGACAGTGTAAAAATTTAGACCAATCCTGGGTCCTGTTCATAAAACAGTGATTCTCAGTTGTCTTGGACCAAGGCATGTCATGTCATGAAGATAAAGGCTGGCAAATCAGCCTGTGGACTTCTGTGGTTATCCCTGGATTTCACCTATAGGGAGTTAGTTCTGAGTCTGAGACTCCTGTTTGGTTGTCCCAGATAAAGGAGAAGGCCTCTCCACCTCCCCTGTTCTCTGTTGATATATAAAAGGGTACAACATTTGCTTGACATAGGTTCAAAGACAATGTCATATCAAATATCAACATACACAGAAGGAAATGGGAAGTAGATGGGAGGGTGTTATCCAAACACACCTCTCCTTGTTAGTGATGGAGTGTATTCCACTCTTATGGACTGTGGGTGATATGTTTTCATTATTAACCTTTATTTGTGATAGTCACAAGCCCATATGCTGAGATAGGGGTAGCCTTACACAATTACAAGCAATTTGTAAGTCTAGGTTCTCAGAAGATTGAAACTATAGTAGTACTGGGCACCATGAGAAACAGACACAGTAAAGCAGGTATTATGAGGCAGGCATTGTAAGGCAAGCAACATGAGCAAGCATTGTAAAGCAGCAACATGAGCAAGAATTGTGAAATAGCAACATGAGACAAATGGAAGATAGGCATCATTTACAACTGCAATATGTAATACAATTTGACAAACTGCAAATAAACAGTGACCAAACCAATGGGTGGTACTTTTGTTGCATGGATGTCCTATCGCATACACACTCATACAGCTATGCCAAACTTCACCCCTTTCAGACTAGACTCGGTTCACAAGTACCATCAAATCATCACCATCATCATGTGCTCTTCCTTCACCGGGTAATATCCATATCCACCACAGTAGGTAAAATAAGCAAAATTGCATAAGCAATTATTCACATATGTAACAAAGAACATATGGAAAACATGTCTTTCCCTGTAAACTTGCATGAGCCATACAATTTATTCAGCCAACTAAGACACGGGTTCGAACATACATTGTCCTTAGTGGAACTAGTTCATATGAACCAACCAATGTAGCAAAGGTAAAAGTGTAATACTTCAGAGAGAAATTGTATTAATTCTCCTGAGTGTAATTTAGCCACCAGGCATCACGGAGACTGCAATTGTGGAAAGCCATACAAGTCCTGCATACATATGGAGATCATAAAGCGTCTTTTCTTCAACTAATGTGAGAGGTTACTTATAAAATCACCAACTCACTCACTCAAACATTCTCAGCACTTACAAGGGAAATGTTACATGTTACACCACACATTCTGATCACAGACGTAGATTCACAAGAGCATTACTACCGTTTGATCAAGAATGGGCGATGATAAGCATTCATATGAGAATCCACAATGCACTAAGGTTTGTGAATATGCATTCAGAGTAATTTACAGACATCAAGTATACGCAAACAGTCACAGCAGGCGAATAATTGACAATTGGAATATACCACGTGGGAGACCTGACAGGCTGAAGAAGCAACATTCAAAATACCTTCACAATGAAGTTCTGATTTCACTTTCACATTCTCTCATAAAAATACTCCTATATTCTTCTCTTTCGATCACTAGGCATAACCACAACATTTAAAAAGAAAAATGTTTTATAGTGGTACCTGAGTTTTCAGAGAACTACATCATATATAATTATTAGGGCGCACCACATCACAGATAGCGACTGCTCCTGATGGCATCCAAGCTTTAACTACCAGATTTTGAATTTGGTCTGATAGATAGCATTACTCAGGGAGGTATTAGCCAATCTAATGACGGCGTGCGCCTTTTCTCTTCCCTGCATCGTTCTAGAAGTTTCGATGCTATTATTATCACCGCTATCAGGATGGTCTCCGTTCAAGATTAAAAGTATTGAGAATTGTGTGGTGTACTGGGGACGTGGATGACTGATCCACCATGTCACAATAACATGGTAATATGCATTGTTTTTGTCTACAACATCCTTTTGACAATGTTTTTTTATGTGAATGTACTATGCAGTATTGATGAACGATAGATGAGTGATTGAAAGGGCCGAATGTAAAACGGGCCTGCGTGCCCAATTTGTTACCCTTTGAAAATAAAGTCCGTTCGTATATATATATATATATATATATATATATATATATATATATATATATATATATATATATATATATATGTGTGTGTGTGTGTGTGTGTGTGTGTGTGTGTGTGTGTCTGTGTGTCTGTGTGTCTGTGTGTCTGTGTGTCTGTGTGTCTGTGTGTGTGTGTGTGTGTGTGTGTGTGTCTGTGTGTGTGTGTCTGTGTGTCTGTGTGTCTGTGTGTCTGTGTGTCTGTGTGTGTGTGTGTGTGTGTGTGTGTGTGTGTGTGTGTGTGTGTGTGTGTGTGTGTGTCATGTTTTCACACGTTCTAATGAATCTTGGCTCGAAGTCTGAGACAGAGGTGAACAATTACACGCATACAAGATAGCACTTTTACGAACAGCCGTGCAATAAAATACACTTTTAATCGATTGTAAAGTAAACGTGCACAATCTCGCAGAGATTGCTTTTCATAAACATGTAACAATCACTGTGGAAATCGTAACATCGTTATAACACCCTCATTATATGTACAAAGCATTAACTGACTATCAGCGCGCACTCGCTATTCAGGCTTGCCATCTCATTCCTAATCGTATCTACAAGCTCATTCAAACCCTGCTATCAAACGATACATTCGAGAACCACAGTCGCAACCCGACGTCCGTCCGCGTCGCTAGTCTTAACTCTGTCTCAATAATTTAGGTACGCTCATCGGGATCACGGATTGTTACCTCTTGTGAATTTGGTGTCACCTGGCGTGGTCCGATGGACACGGGTCTAGCCCGAGTTATAGGTTCACCTGCACTGAACACAAACAATCCTGACCTTTCTTAGTGCGCCTGTCTACCTGTGGCTACTACATTGCAGTCACTGTCACTAACCTGTCTCTCCTCCAGTGTCTAGGTAGTAGGTAGTACCGTGGGTGTATGACAGTCTCCCCATCTTCCCTTTGAAAGTGGTAAACTTTTATTCTGTAGCTGGGTAGCCTATTTTTAAACACTGGTTTATTTTCAAAGACCCAACGGTGTTGTGTACTTTTATTTTGTGTGACTTTTTTGGTAAGATATTATTATGATGGAAAGGTGACTGCTTTCGTAGTAAAATGGTGTACACTACATAAATTCTTCATTGCTGTCATCTGGCTATATAGTATCGTGTACGGTCTTCTGTTTGAACTCGTACTTTGTTTGGCTTTGGGACTCAGCACAGACCGGAAGTAAAGACGACTTATGCTATCTTTCAAGCTTCATCCTCCCTCTCAACAAAAAAACATGTTAGGCGTCATGATGTAACGATGTGTGACAGTATCAGGGAAAGTTTACTGGATATAAAGGCCAGGTATCCAACTCCTGGTCCCGTCAAATATTTAGTACCTCTAGTCCATATCTAGATGAACATATTTGGCACGCCGTAGTCATTTGACAGTTCAAGTAATCGATAGTATGTACCAATTTTACCATGGATGGATTGCGTCCCATGTGTGCAATCATGTATGTCTCTTTTGGATAACCTCTAAAAGATTACAATAATAAATATATTACATTTGTTTGTTTAGTCTAAGCGTCAAACGTTTGGCCTCATGGCGTTCAAAATTGTGGCTCTAGTGGCACATTTGAATGTTTGATGCCGAACGATGATTCTTAGATTACAATACTAGCTTCCTTTCATTCAAATCCTTGTATGTAAATTGTAATGTCACATGTTTCATTCACCCTTTCATTCATACTTAAATAAATGTGTTAATTAATGTAATATGTTTCATCTGCTGGCGATACGAAAATCTGTTCAAACGGTTATGAAGACAGTTCGTGACCAGCCCTGTTTAGGAATAATCACTTCGATATTTGATTGTTATTTGCAATTCATTGCTTACTGTTTATGTTTTTCCCTTATTTCCTTCACAGGCAGTCCAATTGACAGAAGAGAAGATCGCTGAATTCAAAGAAGCTTTCAATCTATTTGATAAAGACGGAGATGGCACCATCACCACCAAAGAATTGGGGACAGTAAAGAGGTCATTAGGTCAGAACCCAACAGAGGCTGAACTCCAGGATATGATCAATGACGTGGATGCTGATGGAAATGGCACCATTGATTTCCCAGAATTCCTCACAATGGAGGCTAGGAAGATGAAAGATACCGACTCAGAAGAGGAAATTAGAGAAGCATTTAGAGTGTTTGACAAGGATGGCAATGGCTTCATTTCGGCAGCAGAACTTCGCCATGTGATGACCAGTCGAGGTGACAAAGCTACAGACAAAGAGGTGGATGAGATGATCCGAGACGAAGATGTCGATGGTGATTGGCAGACTGAATGACATAACCATTCCACTGTCATCTTTTGCCACCAGCACTCAATGGCTTCTGGCAGAGATGTCACTGTTTGCATTTATACATACACCAAGACATTTATTAGCTGTTTAAAATCTGCCAGTTTTGCAAATGCATCTACGTATACATTATTTTCTTCTTTACACCGAACAACATTGAATAAATACGAACGTTTGTAACTTAAAAACATATAAAGACAATCACATACATCAACAAACACATCAGACGTTTCATCTTTGGCAGCACAATTTACTACATACAGCATAAAACACTCATACAGGACAAGAAACAAGGAGGAATAGTACTGAACGACATACGCACAAAGATCCAAGCGCTAAGAATCCAACACATAGGACAAATCCTTAGTCACCCAGAACAACACCCACAAGCGCTCTACAACATAGAACTGAGACTGCAACACCTTAGGAGAATAAAACATAATACATCACACTACTTTGGAACTCTACCAGCTTTCTACAAGACGAACGAACGAACGAACGAACGAAAATCTTTATTTTCAAAGGGTTAAGAATTGGGCACGCAGGCCCGTCTGACATTCTGCCCTTCTTCTCTGTTTCCTCTCATACATTCTTTCATTCAACATCTGTTATGAAGCAATTCTTTGACAACAAAAGAACAATAAGCATTAATACGCATGAAAAATAATCAATAATACATGACACGTTGAGGCAATGTTTAACATGGGCATCATAAATACCCAAGGCGGGTGTAACGTGCCACACATATGGGAATGTTTTTTTCCTGGCTAGTTGTCGTTCGAGATAATTTACTATTATATTGTCAAGACATGTATACAAGCACTACGAGGGAGTAAGCACTTAATACATCAGACAACACACCGAATCTATAAATACCTATTTAAACAACAAGCACCCCCAATAAAATTTAGAATTAACGGAGGAAAGACATACTACATACAAGACTACACATGCACATTTACTAATCTCCACAACCCAAACATAGCTCCCAAGTCCAGGGAGATTACTTATAGTTTGATTTTTAACATGTCACCTACTACTTAAAGACAAGCACACAGGTTAAAACGAATAACACCATGTCAACTATGCAGACAGACCATACAGGACACAAAAGACCACATTATCTATACATGCCCAACAGTACAAGGTGCACTAGACACTTTAAGACAACTAATTGAGATATTTATCAAAAAGAAGACATATGTTGAAGGCAATATTTTTAAACACAATACCCAAATCTACAGAAAAGAACCACTCAAGACTGTTAACTGTGCTGGCAGAGTACATGTATGTGATGTGGACCTGTAGAAATGCAGCAAAGTACAATTTCAGAAATTATAGCACAGATATAATACTGTACATTGTCCAAAACAAAATCACACAAATATTCAAAACCACATAGACAAAAGGGAATACACAATTTTCAACAATATGTCTGTGGGCTAAGTATGTATGTATATGTAGATATTCATGTGTGTGTGTGTGTGTGTGTGTGTGTGTGTGTGTGTGTGTGTGTGTGTGTGTGTGTAACAGGAGGAAGAATATAAAGGATAGGAGGACATAGTTTCCTATTCTTAGGTGCTCAAAGACAAAGAAACGCAACACTGACTTTTAGTGGGCCAGAGAAGAAAAGGATAATACGAAGAAAGAAAAAGAGCACTTTATATATTCTCTCCAGTTAACAAAAAAGGAAAAGGTTTAAGGCAGAAGAAATTCAGGATTCTTGCGGGGAACTACGCTTTAATGCATTTTCCAGACAATGGATCACTGAGATGGGCTGAACCAACATCAATGAATGGAACAAACAATGACTAGCATTACTAGAACAACATAAACTAAACATAACACAACAACAAGGACTAGACAAACAAGATAAGAACAATATGCATGAGTCTTTATTTTGTCTAATACTGTACCGCGAATTCTCAACTGTAAGGATACAAAATAAGATTTCTTATAGGCAAGAAAATCAGCACTTCGTGTCACATATAACAATTGGTGTAAGCACCATGGTGTAGCAAATGGTCTTGGCTGTTGTTGGGTCGTTTGCCTGATATCTTGTTCTGTGTGTATTGTTGGAAGTAGTGTTTTGTCTGTTTTGTCCGCGTGTGTATGGTCGGCTTTTGTGTTGGTGGTCATTGTCTTCTTACGTTCTTTGTTATCCTGGGGTCGTAACAACATGTTGTGTCTTGGGATCAAAGTCGCTGTGTTGGTTGTCTTGTCATGGCGGTCGTTGGTTGATTGTTTTACGTTACAGGGCTGTAAACGTGAGTCTTGGTCTATATTTCTATGAGGCATATAGTTACAATGACATAATTTAAGGGTAAAACAATATCATAGTGAAAGAATAGTTATGTAGCAAAACAATGATAGCAATAATGTTACGCTATTTTGATTTCGTTTTCGTATTCTGTTTCTCGTGTTGTTAGTGCCATAGTTGTTGTAGCGCTTGGTTGTAGTTTGCTGTGATTGCCTCGAGAAACTGAATGGCGTAGCTTTTCTATTGTGTACGTCTGTAACTCGATTTTCTGAGTGTTGGTATAACGTATGTTTCGTGGCGTGCTTTTGTTTGACCTTATTTTGAGATGGTGTGGTTTGCTTTGGCTGTTGTTGTTTGATTTGTGATGCTGTAGTTATCTCACTTTTTTTTGGGGGGGGGAGGGGGGGGGGTTGTTTAAGATTGGCAAGTTTAAGATATTTCTGAAGTGATTTCAGACTTCTGTAATTTTATGAACTTTTCTTTCATGATATTGGGTGAAGCTATAGTTGAGCTTATTTGTTGTAGAGTGTCTCTTTGGTTTCTCTCAGACTCTATGTTTGCTGTAGCTGGTATAAATTTATGATTCCAGACAGTGATGCTCTGCTCTGAAATGTCGGTTACCTAAGGTAGGTCACCAATGATAAGATCGCAGCATGGATTATCAAGATCTGCACATTTTACCTTGCCGGATAGAAAAGGTGTCTGAATGAATGCCTGGGCACGTGGATAATTTTCAATATTTCCTGAAAGGTTTTGCATGTAACCAATTTTCCTGTATAATCTGATGGGTGTAGGAATTCTTTTCGCAGACCTGTAAGTGTACAGCCGCTATCGCGTAAAACACTGACTAATTTGTTGTTTACAAAGCCTTGATGGATTTTTAGCCTTCCTTTAACATCAAAGTCTGCGTTTGCCTGTTCGTTTACAATTGCCATGCTATGTCCACAATTTAAAATACCATCAGTATGAAATTGATTACATGTGGTACATTTGTCTACGTTAATTACATCAATACTTTGCACTGCATTTACTGGTTCTTGTTCTTCCTCATCTTCAGAAGATTAACTATCTAAAATTGCTGCATTCGCTCTCCTTGCAAGCTTTCTCCCTTCACACGATCTTCTCCAGTGCCCAAAGGCCTTACAAAAATAGCATTTTGTTAATCTTGTGTAATGGTTATGTTTATCTTCTTCTTTATTTATCATCTGCTGTAGGTAACTTTGGTAATTTAGATTTTTGTTGCACTTTCCATGATCTGTGTGCTTGTTGGGGCAGTATTTCCACTGATAATTGGTAAAATTTGTAGCATTTTTGGTTTTAGTGTAGCTCTCTGTTCTTGATCTGTTAAAGGTTGCTGCTATAACGAAATCAGTATCTTTTGCTAAGCTAGAAAAAATATCTTTGTTTGCAGTATAGTAAGCAGAACGTTTATTTTCTATTTCTTTCACAGACTTACATTCACTTTTTTGCAGAAACTTTGAAAATGGTGTAGGTAATAAAGAGATTAATTTGTCTATTAAGATTAGATCATTCAAAAGTTCAAAATTATTGTTTATTTTGGCTGCGGAGAGCCATTTACTAAAAATATCTTGCACTTCCGAGACGTAGTCAAGGAAAGTTTGTGTAGGTTTAGGAGGTAATTTAGAAAATTGCACTCGATATCCTGCTGCATCTAAAAAAATGTTGGACAATTCGGGTTTTAATGCATTCTTAGTCTTTCCTTAGTCCTGGTCGAGTGGTTTCTATTACTTTTAGTGGTTCCCCAGAGAGACTCTTCATGTAAATAATATTCCAGTCTGATAATGGGATATCATAATGTTTCATGATAGTTTCAGAATTTTGGGTCCATGCCGAAATGCAGTCTCCTGTGGTGAAATTTTTCAGAATACATTGATATTTCTTGAATTTGTTTTCTTTCTCCTTAATCTCTATCTTTCTGGTTTCTGAGTTGTTCTGAGCTTCTATTTCTAATTGTTTTAATTTAAGTTGTGTTTCCATTTCTTCTTTCTTAGTTTGGGCGTTGATTTCTGCTTCTCTAATTTTAGCTTGATTTCCAAATTCAGCTTTTTTTATAACTCTACTTCTCTAATTTTAGCTTGATTTTCTCATTCAGCTTTCTTTAACTCTCATTGACTTGCTCTTTCATCTCTTTATTTCGTTCTTTCAACCTGTTCTTTTAGTTTACTTTCAGACCAGTCTGTCAATTCTCTTCCCGTATATCCTAATCTCATGGATGACTCTATGAAATCATTTAAAGTAGCCATAATTGTTGTCAGGTATGTTTACAATGACACAACAATTACAATATTCAATCAATATACAATCAATATCTTAATGCACAATAATGTAATCTATTTATACATGGTATAAAAATAAAGTATAGACCTAACTTCCTGCAAAAATAAGAATAAATACTTAGCTACTGATGGTGTTTGAAGTTTTCTCTTTCGACTTGAATTTCGAAAACAGGGGGGTTGATAGGCGTGATGAATTTCCGCGGTACTGTAACTGTTTACAGAGATATCTGGTTGTGGAAGGAAAACTATTAGTAGCTTGTATATGTACTTTTGTCGTGTCTGTCACGTTGATTTGTATGTGTATAGGTTTTATGTGGTTGGTAGTTTATGGATGTTATACTTTCTACTGTGTATCGTCGTAAATCAGTAGGATGATAATATCAAGCACTTTCTCACTCCGATGGTCGTGGTATTAATTAATACACATTTTCTAAAATGCCGTTTAGGAGGATGCAAAATACATTTTACTTTCTCTCTTGTTAATAATATGTTTCAAGAGAACGAGCGATCTATTTTACTCTCTCTTGCTCAGACAGTACAACTAGAGAGTCATATACTTTACTCTCTCACTTTTTTATATGTGGTTCAAGAGGACGAGCGGCCCACTTCGCTCTCTCACTCTTTACTCTCTCCCTTATCGGGTTCATGAGGGCGAGCGACCAACTTCACTATATGTCATGTTTTCACACGCTCTTATGAATCTTGGCTCGAAGTATGAGACAGAGGTGAACAATTGCACGCACACAAGATAGCACTCGTACTAACAGCCGTGCAATACAGTACACTTTTAATCGATTGTAAAGTACACGTGCATAATGTCGCAGAGATTGCGTTTCATAAACACGTAACAATCACTGTGGAAATCGTAACATCGTTATCTTACCCTCATTATATGTAAAAAGCATTAACTGACTATCAGCGCGCACTCGCTATTCAGGCTCGCCATCTAATTTATAATCTTATCTACAAGCGCATTCAATTCTTCTATCAAACGATACATTCGGGAACCACAGTCACAATCCTACGTCCGTCCGTGTCGCTAGTCTTAACTCCGTCTCAATCATTTAGGCACGCTGATCCGGATCACGGACTGTTACCTCTCGTGAATTTGGTGTCACCTGGCGTGATTCGATGGACACTGGTCTAGCCCGAGTTATAGGTTCACCTGCACTAGACACAAACAACCTTGACCTTTCTTAGTACACCTGTCTACATGTGGCTACTACATTACAGTCACTGTCACTAACCTGCCTCTCCTGTCCAGTGTCTAGTCAGTACTGCCATAGGCTATACTAGGTAGCACCGTGGGTCTGTGACTATATATGTGTATATGTATATATATATATATATATATATATATATATATATATATATATATATATATATGTGTGTGTGTGTGTGTGTGTGTGTGTGTGTGTGTGTGTGTGTGTGTGTGTGTGTGTGTGTGTTATATGATGAAATGTGTAAACATAATTTCGCAACATACCGAATCAGAGTTCGAAAATAGCGGGGAAGATGTGCGACAAGCAGCCCTACGTTGTTTTCAATGATATGATGCGTCGCCCGTTCGTAGTGAAATGACAGACTACTGAGCTAAACTACCTAGACAGTCATAATAAGCCAATAAATACTAAGTTTGATTACAACGTCGCTCAAACGACAAGAAACTGACTTATTTAAATTTTCTTTCAACTTTAACATCCTGCAACATTTTGATAAATTCATCACATTCAATTGTATCAAATGCCGAGTAAAAATTGTGACATGATTTATGTTTGTAGATTGTTTCAACGTTGGATCCAGCAGGTGTGGCTCGGGAAATGACAAGTGAAACCTGTGGCAATATCAGTGAAATAGTTCAGTTAGAGTTTAGCTGGATTGCTGATAGAGTTCTCAATCAACCTCAGCATTTGTGACTGTTTATGAAAGGATTTGAGCATTTATGGACTAATAGTTTGTTGGGCAGTGAGGATGGTCTGTTGAGTAGCTAACTAGCTGACTGACTGACTGACTGACTATCTGACTGACTGACTGACTAACTAACTAACACATTAACTAACTAACTAACTAATTATCTAGTTAACTAACTATTTAATTAACAACATAACTATCTAATCTTTTTTTAAGTTGCATATCCTTTACAGGACGTTGCAGTCAACACCAGCATTTTACTGACGCTGTTGATGTCTTGGCAAGTTTTACGTTCAGTAATTTGCCGTTGCTTTATGAACGACCGGCTCCCATACCAACATGTTAAGACCAGCGCCACACGATCTCCTACCAGATCGGTCAACGCTGTGTTTCGAACGCGAGTAAGCGGCATTACGAATCGCGTCCGCAACGCGTCCGACACGGAGACGGCAATTAACTTATTACCAACTCACATTGGCACCTTGCCGTCTTGACAGACGATAGTTTGTGCTTTAAAAAGGCATAATAACTTTTAACTATGGCGGTAGCGAGTGTGACTGATAAGGCCAATTTGCGCTGTAAATGTCCGTTCACAGTGGGTGCATGTGAACACGTGGTCATTTCCACCATCATGCACCATCTTACGTCTCAAACGCTTGGTGTGTGACTTTTCTGCAATAATTTTCTCCTTTGACTTTATTCCATTTCTGATATTTGCCCTCCATGCAACACGTTCAGCGGCGACTTGCTCCCAATGTGCATTATCAATGCCTGTATCAATCATGTCCCGCTTACACACATCTTTGTATCGTAGTAGAGGCCGACCCTGAGATCTCTTACCCATCTGTAATTCACCAAAAAAGATATCCTTTGGTATTCTACCATCATCCATCCGCCTAAGATGTCCTATCCATCTAAGTCTACGAAGACTGAGCATGGAATAAACTGTCACACAACCTGATCTTTCCAATACTTCAGTATTTGTGATTTTGTCTTGCCACTTAATACCAAGAATTCTTCGCAGACACCGCATATGAAAGCTGTTTAAATTGTTCTCTTGGTGTGAGTAAGTTGTCCAGGTTTCACTGCCATAGAGAAGAGTACTAAGGACACAGGCTTGATAGACAAGGACTTTTGTTTTGGCAGTAAGCTTCCTGTTCTCCCAGACTCTTTTTCTTAACCTGTTCATTGTTGTTGCTGCCTTACCAATCCGGATGTTGATTTCCTGATCTAGGGATAATTTGCTATTTACCACCGATCCTAGATATGTAAAATGGTCTACTATCTCTAGTTCGGCGTCGTCAATAAAGATTGATGGTACCCCATGTGCACCTTGTGACATAATCTGTGTCTTCTTTTTGCTATTACCAACTAATTTATTACTTAACTAACAAATAGTTAAGTAGCCAACCAACAAACTGACTGATTGACTGACTGACTGACTAATTGACTGACTGTCTGACTGATTAATTGACTGACCGACTAACTAACTAACTAACTAACTAACTAACTAATTGACGGACTAAGTAACTAACTAATTATCTAATTAACTAAATAACTAACTACCTATCTAACTACTTA
>OY992876.1:465040502-465080502 GCA_963921405.1 Cepaea hortensis | reverse complement strand
ACCCGTATGTGGAAATAATGAAATTGCGGGGGTCGGCAGGGGTTCTGGAAGAATCTCAAAACTGAGAGCGAAGACCATGAGAACCTTCAATCAGATAGCGATGGGAATGATTAGTAATATGACTCTTCGCTGGCGGCTCTTGATCGAGTGGACGGAGCGCGTATGGGAATGTCCTGATTGCAGTGATGTCGGTTCTTAGCTCAACTCAACACTACTAAAGATTGATCAGTATCACAATCAGCACTGTGATAATTTCGAATCATTAATGTTTGATTCAAATGTTGTCTCCGTCTGATGATGATTAGTTGATGCCAGTGGCCGGATCTTGGATGTTTCCATGTGCCCTTATGTCGCTCTCTTCTTGTAAAAATGGAGTTTGTAATACATAGGTCGTTTCTGGTGCAATGCTCCAGCAGCCTTTGCCCATTTGCATTCATGCGACCGATGTTGTATTTTCCAAGGCACACATGCCATGAACTCGAGTGCTTGCCCACAGGAGCATTGAAACCACCAAAAATGTAGTCAGATTTTGGAACTGCCTTGATCACAGATTCTAACTCCTCATAGAATGAATCCTTCTCATCGTCAGAGGAAGTGAGCGTCAGTGCAAATACAATTACATTGGCACCTTTCCGTCTTGACAGACGATAGATTGGTACATTGTGCTTCAAAAAGGCTTAATAACTACGACCCATGGCGGTGGCGAGTGTAGCTGGTAAGGCCAATTCTTGCTGCAAATTTTGCCCACAGTAGATGCATGTGAAAACATGGTCATTTCCACCAGTGTGCACTATTTTACGTCTATCACGCTCTGTGTGTGCTTTATCTGTAATCATTTTCGCCTTTGTCTTAATTCAATTTCTGATAGTTGCCCTCCATGCAACACTTTCAGCGGCGACTTGCTCCCAATGTGCATTATCTATGTCTGTATCAATCATGTCCCGCTTACACACATCTTTGTATCGTAGTAGAGGCCGACCCTGAGATCTCTTACCCATCTGTAATTTACCAAAAAAGATGAAAATACAATTATAATATTGGCAAAACCACAAGAGGTTGCCATACACAGGGATAATAGTCTTTCATGATATCCAGCTGTAATAGTTTTCCCTGAGTGACCCTTCCTCAGCAAGGCGAATCTTCTGCAGGCCAGCAATATCAATGTTAAGGCAGTTGAGTTTGGCATCAATCACAGCCGTTCTTCTCACATCATCAATATTCATCAGTTCAGTGAAAAATCCCGGACATATGGTTCTTATGTTCCAGGTTGCAAGCAGTAGCTTGAGGTTTCTATTTTTTCTGTTTTGTGTCTGGTGCATTGGTTTTACATCCTGCGTTTCGGATTTTGTCGTAGCCCCGAGCACCCATTGAAGCAGGCAGGCTGAGGCGGAACAGCACCCAATTGGCCGGGAGCTGCCAAGCTTGAGGCGGGCGGTAGCTGATCCGTGACATCTGTACTGTCGGTGTTTCCCACCGTCAGAGGCAACCCGTGGTGCCCCATGTCTACGCCAATTGACAGGGACTTATAATCCGTAACTGTCACCTCTCGCGTTGATTCCGACACCGGTTAAGACATGGGATGGAGTTATACCTCTCCATAGCAAAACGCCTGGGCTGAATTGTAGATATCATGTGTTGCCCATGCCGCGATCCTCCTCTCGGCCTGCCTAGTTTACTCCAGAGGAAGGGTAATACCACTACATCTGGAGCAAGACAAGTTGCAGAAGCTGCCGGGTCAGAAAAGCAGTGCTC
Source organism: Cepaea hortensis (assembly GCA_963921405.1). Lineage (NCBI taxonomy): Eukaryota > Metazoa > Mollusca > Gastropoda > Stylommatophora > Helicidae > Cepaea > Cepaea hortensis. The sequence goes on along the minus strand of OY992876.1, from coordinate 465,078,750 downwards.
TAACTGCCCACCTGTCGGAGCTTCGATTCTAGACCAGTTGCCCACCAAGGCTTAGGGCCTGGTCTGTTATGCCACGACATTTAGTCTTTAGGTTGTAATTCGCACCAGGATAAGGCTTTCACCCTCCCAGTTGCGCTCCTCCGGCGGACATCATTGTACAGTACGGGAAGTCGGGTTTGGTGAGCGCCGCAATGGCAAGTTATTGAAAGTAAAAATGCATAGTAATTCAACCTGGCTAGGGGTTACTCTCAACCTCCTTCTAACGACGTGCAACTTTAAAACAGACAATACAGCTTTAACTGTAACATGCATTCTGAAGTTTGATGAATGTCATACAATACAACTTTAACTGTAACAGGCATTGTGACGTTTGATGAATGTCGTACAATACAGCTGTAACTGTAACATGCATTCTGAAGTTTGATGAATGTCGTACAATACAGCTTTAGCTGTAACAGGCATTCTGAAGTTTGATGAACGCCATACAATCGGCTTACAGTCCATATACAAAAATAAATGCCATTACAAACAAACAAATAACCACTCCGTAATTAGTAAGCGGCTTTATTGGAAATAGGCGTACATAGAATGGGCTTAAAATGAGAACCACCTGTACTTGAGAAATCATTTCTTGCACGATCGAAGAGAACTATTGTAATACCATGTAAGGTAAAACAGATATGAAAATGAATTGTTTTCTCGTATCAGAAGAAAAAAAAGTATACATTATTTGTGTATGTTATAAGAATGGGAAAGCTTGAGTATGTCGTCACTAACGGGAAAGTTGGAGGGGCGGGTAGCAAGGGTAGACCAAGAGGGAAATGATGGATAGTTTTACATTATGACATTGAGGAACATCAGTATCAGAAGTCATACGCGGTACATGAGACAGAAGGCTGTGAACAGACGTGATCACCAACGTCACACGGCATGGACAACGGGAAGAAGTATATAACAATAAAACACATCCAGCACAAATGCAGCACAATTAAGTATGGTAAAAGAATGACACTGGATGTTACTTGTAATTTGTTTATTGAATTCTAACTGACCCGGCCCGGCTTCACCCAGTCCCTGGCGGGGATCTATCTATCTATCTATCTATCTATCTATCTATCTATCTATCTATCTATCTATCCATCTATCTATCTATCTATCTATCTATCTATCTATCTATCTATCTATCTATCTATCTATCTATCTATCTATCTATCTATCTATCTATCTATCTATCTATCTGTCTATCTATCTATCTATCTATCTATCTATCTATCTATCTATCTATCTATCTATCTATCTATCTATCTATCTATCTGTCTATCTGTCTGTCTGTCTGTCTGTCTGTCTGTCTGTCTGTCTGTCTGTCTGCCCGTCCGTCCATTCGTCTCTCCCTCCGTCTATCCCTCCGTCTATCCTTCCATCTCGATCTATCTATCTATCTATCTATCTATCTATCTATCTATCTATCTATCTATCTATCTATCTATCTATCTATCTATCTATCTATCTATCTATCCATCCATCCATCCACCCATCCATCCATCCATCCATCCATCCATCTATCTATCTATCTATCTATCTATCTATCTATTTATCTTCGGCGTACATATAGCAAGGGGACTTAACTTAAGATATAGCAATGCTACTAAAAGTTATGTCCCTTGATATAACTTTTCTTAAGTTAAGTCCCCTTGCTATATATTAATTATAATGTAATCAAACACGTACATTTTATTACGTCAATAACTGTTTGTAAACTAACAAACTATGACAGTTTGCTGGGCGGTAATAAGAAGAAGATGTGTAGAAAATTTCATCTCAATCGGATTCACCGTTCGCGAACGCAGAAAGGACATACGTACTTACATACATACATTGTCTTTTATATATATAGATTCGGCAAAATTACGTAGCTTTACTGTGGGAATATCCCAAACTGCTCTTTGTCGGCTTTCTGGAGCCTCTGTTAGAACCGACGTAAATAATGAAATCCCCGATACAATTCATACACAATAGGAAATCTCGGACAGCTTCTAAGACAATTCTTAGTGGTAATTCCTGCTTCAATGCGTTCATGTCCGCAATGTACATAATAACGAACCCAAAGCCACTGCATGAGACGTACAAGACACAAATACTGAGCAAGGTTTTTGTTGTTTTCGATGTGACCCTTTTTGTTGCCACTTTTACTTGATTTGAAGTGAGTTGTTTACGTCTCTTGATAATCAACAGCACCTGAATCCCAATAACGACACACCCAACACATACAAAACATACAAGCATGATGCCTGTCAAGCAATTAACAACGTTTTGAAGTGACATATATAGTCCGCTGCCTACACTGTGAACATATATGTCAGTGTAATCAAAGCGCCCTAAAGAGACGTTACGTATAACAAATTGCTTAACCCCCATACATAATACATAATTATACAAACAGTACACTCCGTTTAAAATAAACACACAGGAAACTGTAATTATTGAACACTTAGGCGTTATAATTAAGTATACTTTCAGTGGGCATAATATGGCTATTATACGTTCTCCTGTTATTAAAACGGGGATGATCATTGCAGACTGAAGACCCACAATGTGGGAGCATATAAACAGCATACAGATTATGAACAATATGTAATTGATAGTGTTAGAAAACACGAATCCTTGTGGAACATTTTCTTTATATATGTGCATTGGAATGTTGTTTACACCTACCAGTAATAAAACATCAGAGACAAACAACGCCATGAGAAGTACATTGGAACATTTCCAGAATCCCTGCCGAGACAGTATGGCAATGCTGGTCACATTCCCCACTATCCCTAACACACTGGCACAGGGAAAGAGCACATAGCGGAATACTTGATATATTCTGTTAGCGATCTCCTCACTGAGAAGTAAGGAAGGTGTCAGTTCGGATCTTACCACAATCACCGTAGTGGCGTTGGGCGACATGTGTTGTATCTCTTCGTATTACTGATACACCGGTGTATTCTGAACACACAAATCAGGGAAGGCAGAGTCGTGGTAGGCAGTGTTTGGAGTGTTGCGGCTTCACACGTTCTTATTTTTGGTTCACTGTGAAGCCTTCAACCTTCTTATGTTGGTAGCCAGGTCCCACCAAGGTGATTCAGCGGGTTTACCTCCTAGCCGCCTTTCCTCCCTGGACAATTCCTAGAAAATAACACACATTCCACAGAATGAAGCATGTATTAGTGACACTAAAGCTGAGACTCATAAAAAGACATATATATTTTCAAAGTTGTCCTGTGGAGTGGAAACATGAATCTTGACAAATCAATGCAAGCCTAAACTAAGACATAAAATGTGGATCTTTAGAAAACTCGAGTTAGTCCCTTTAAATAACGAAGACACAAACAATAGATTGCACAATTTGTTGGCTGGCATATTTAGCTGCATCTCTTCGGGTACATACTGCAGAATTCACACAAAATAAAGAAGAATAACTCAATAAATCCTTCAAGCAGAAATATATACATGTTCGCACAGTACTTTCAATTAATATAGTCGCTTTAGTAGAAAATTTACAACGAAAGAAGTTTCAGAATCTGAGTCACAACACATTAACAAATTATCTGCTGAAACGAAAGAGGGTAGAAATTAATCTAATTTTTTCTCAAGAAACAGCATTTCAATGAGGCTATATTAGGATGTCTATCCTTATTTCTTGCATTAAAGCCAATTCTTCCATGGAATCAACACATAAACATCATTGTCAGGGCTACAGAGTTCGTGCTCTGTGTTTTATTACCTCTTCAACAGCCAGCGAATAGAAAGTGAAAAGGAGACGACGAAAAAAAATAGAGAGAGAAGTCGTCAGAGAAATAGTAGCGTTGGGATAAGGAGAGTCAGAAACAACATGGATTCCCGTGGACGGGCACGTGGACACATAATCAGACTACATTTGTTTCCATTAGTACTGGGACTCTTCGCTGGCTGTTAAATATGACGACGGAGCACTATAGAAATGTCCAGAGTGCTGTGATCCCAGTTCTTAACTCAACTCTTTCAATCACAAAAACCATATGCAAAGAATACTCTCAGGAACGTTCTACACTTAGTCCTCACCTGATGATAAGCGCAGGAACCAAACTGACTGTAACTGAACTCAATAGCCTATAAATGGGGGTGGGGGAGGAATTGCTAAAGCCCCACACAGACACTGCTTGGAACAAACTGTGACATAAATAATGAACTACTAGATGCAGATTTCAAGATAAAACCGAAAGATGTGATAACAAAAGCACGGCCAATACGGTTTCATCAAATTGGTATACCACCTGAATTAAACACTTAAGTTAAACACTTAAACACTTAAACTTAAACACTTAAACACTAACACACAGACAGACGCACACAGAAAGAAACATACTCAAACATACAAACACAGAGATGAAAAGTCATATCAGAGAAGACACGACAGTGTGTAATGAATATCTGTAACACAATATAACATTTAACGTTACAAGTATGAGTGGAGACATATTCGATGGAATCAGAACATTACTCGGCGAAATCAGACTATCATTATATGTCATAGATGATAACAATATAATTACTTATTCTTTCTTGTTGTCCATGCCGTGTGGCGTTGGTGGTCATGTACTTTATCAGCCCTCTATATCGTGTGCTGCCGACTATTTCTGATACTGATGTTCCCCCATGCCTTGATTTCAAAGAATCCAGTATCTTCTCTCTATCATAGTGTTTTTTTTTTTTTTTTGTTTTTTTTTGCCTCAATATAAAATTCAATATCTCAGTAACCAACTGAGGGGAAATGATGAGATTTAGCATATAACCTTATAATTATGTCCACCCAACAAAAGAGTTTTTGTTCTGGAGTTTGTACAGCAGATTTCAATGTTTGTTTATATGCGGTATATATGTTATTGCCCCCGCATTCATTCCATCATTTTAAGAGTATTACCGCTTCAACAAGACACAACCCCGCTGTTTTTCAAATTTGTCTGCGCGGTTTTCGCTTTTGGCAGACTGAGGGAATTTATATGGGGTAGTTCAGAGGTGTCGTCAAACTGTGGGTTCTTTCATGAAACATGACTATATAAATAAACTAGCTGCCTCGGCCCGGCTCCTGGCGAGGATCTATCTATCTATCTATCTATCTATCTATCTATCTATCTATCTATCTATCTATCTATCTATCTATCTATCTATCTATCTATCTATCTATCTATCTATCTATCTATCTATCTATCTATCTATCTCCTATGTAAATGTATAATGCTCTTGATGAACGAAGGATCTATCTATCTATCTATCTATCTATCTATCTATCTATCTATCTATCTATCTATCTATCTATCTATCTATCTATCTATCTATCTATCTATCTATCTATCTATCTATCTATATGTCTGTCTGTCTGTCTGTCTGTCTGTCTGTCTGCCCGTCCGTCCATTCGTCTCTCCCTCCGTGTATCCCTCCGTCTATCCTTCCATCTCGATCTATCTATCTATCTATCTATCTATCTATCTATCTATCTATCTATCTATCTATCCATCCACCCATCCATCCATCCATCCATCCATCCATCCATCCATCTATCTATCTATCTATCTATCTATCTATCTATCTATCTTCGGCGTACATATAGCAAGGGGACTTAACTTAAGATATAGCAATGCTACTAAAAGTTATGTCCCTTGATATAACTTTTCTTAAGTTAAGTCCCCTTGCTATATATTAATTATAATGTAATCAAACACGTACATTTTATTACGTCAATAACTGTTTGTAAACTAACAAACTATGACAGTTTGCTGGGCGGTAATAAGAAGAAGATGTGTAGAAAATTTCATCTCAATCGGATTCACCGTTCGCGAACGCAGAAAGGACATACGTACTTACATACATACATTGTCTTTTATATATATAGATTCGGCAAAATTACGTAGCTTTACTGTGGGAATATCCCAAACTGCTCTTTGTCGGCTTTCTGGAGCCTCTGTTAGAACCGACGTAAATAATGAAATCCCCGATACAATTCATACACAATAGGAAATCTCGGACAGCTTCTAAGACAATTCTTAGTGGTAATTCCTGCTTCAATAAGTTCATGTCCGCAATGTACATAATAACGAACCCAAAGCCACTGCATGAGACGTACAAGACACAAATACTGAGCAAGGTTTTTGTTGTTTTCGATGTGACCCTTTTTGTTGCCACTTTTATTTGATTTGAAGTGAGTTGTTTACGTCTCTTGGTAATCAACAGCACCTGAATCCCAATAACGACACACCCAACACATACAAAACATACAGGCATGATGCCTGTCAAGCAATTAACAACGTTTTGAAGTGACATATATAGTCCGCTGCCTACACTGTGAACATATATGTCAGTGTAATCAAAGCGCCCTAAAGAGACGTTACGTATAACAAATTGCTTAACCCCCATACATAATACATAATTATACAAACAGTACACTCCGTTTAAAATAAACACACAGGAAACTGTAATTATTGAACACTTAGGCGTTATAATTAAGTATACTTTCAGTGGGCATAATATGGCTATTATACGTTCTCCTGTTATTAAAACGGGGATGATCATTGCAGACTGAAGACCCACAATGTGGGAGCATATAAACAGCATACAGATTATGAACAATATGTAATTGATAGTGTTAGAAAACACGAATCCTTGTGGAACATTTTCTTTATATATGTGCATTGGAATGTTGTTTACACCCACCAGTAATAAAACATCAGAGACAAACAACGCCATGAGAAGTACATTGGAACATTTCCAGAATCCCTGCCGAGACAGTATGGCAATGCTGGTCACATTCCCCACTATCCCTAACACACTGGCACAGGGAAAGAGCACATAGCGGAATACTTGATATATTCTGTTAGCGATCTCCTCACTGAGAAGTAAGGAAGGTGTCAGTTCGGATCTTACCACAATCACCGTAGTGGCGTTGGGCGACATGTGTTGTATCTCTTCGTATTACTGATACACCGGTGTATTCTGAACACACAAATCAGGGAAGGCAGAGTCGTGGTAGGCAGTGTTTGGAGTGTTGCGGCTTCACACGTTCTTATTTTTGGTTCACTGTGAAGCCTTCAACCTTCTTATGTTGGTAGCCAGGTCCCACCAAGGTGATTCAGCGGGTTTACCTCCTAGCCGCCTTTCCTCCCTGGACAATTCCTAGAAAATAACACACATTCCACAGAATGAAGCATGTATTAGTGACACTAAAGCTGAGACTCATAAAAAGACATATATATTTTCAAAGTTGTCCTGTGGAGTGGAAACATGAATCTTGACAAATCAATGCAGGCCTAAACTAAGACATAAAATGTGGATCTTTAGAAAACTCGAGTTAGTCCCTTTAAATAACGAAGACACAAACAATAGATTGCACGATTTGTTGGCTGGCATATTTAGCTGCATCTCTTCGGGTACATACTGCAGAATTCACACAAAATAAAGTAGAATAACTCAATAAATCCTTCAAGCAGAAATATATACATGTTCGCACAGTACTTTCAATTAATATAGTCGCTTTAGTAGAAAATTTACAACGAAAGAAGTTTCAGAATCTGAGTCACAACACATTAACAAATTATCTGCTGAAACGAAAGAGGGTAGAAATTAATCTAATTTTTTCTCCAGAAACAGCATTTCAATGAGGCTATATTAGGATGGCCGGTCTCTCTGGCTGTGGGGTTACAACACTTTCTCTCTGTAATCCCGTTTATCACGCAGAGTCTCGCAGCGGAGCGAGAACTGAGGTGGTTCGACCCCCGCTCGTGACTTGCGGATACTGAGCCGGCCGCTCAGAAAGCAATGGCAAACTACTGAGCGTAATCTTGCCAAGAGATCAACAGACAGCTGAAAGATGCTGCTGTTGACAGCTAAGTCCTGTAAAAGGATACGCAAAACAAAAAAAAAACAAAAATATTAGGATGTCTATCCTTATTTCTTGCATTAAAGCCAATTCTTCCATGGAATCAACACATAAACATCATTATCAGGGCTATAGAGTTCGTGATCTGTGTTTTATTACCCCTTCAACAGCCAGCGAATAGAAAGTGAAAAGGAGACGACGAAAAAAATAGAGAGAGAAGTCGTCAGAGAAATAGTAGCGTTGGGATAAGGAGAGTCAGAAACAACATGGATTCCCGTGGACGGGCACGTGGACACATAATCAAACTACATTTGTTTCCATTAGTACTGGGACTCTTCGCTGGCTGTTAAATATGAGGACGGAGCACTATAGAAATGTCCAGAGTGCTGTGATCCCAGTTCTTAACTCAACTCTTTCAATCACAAAAACCATATGCAAAGAATACTCTCAGGAACGTTCTACACTTAGTCCTCACCTGATGATAAGCGCAGGAACCAAACTGACTGTAACTGAACTCAATAGCCTATAAATGGGGGTGGGGGAGGAATTGCTAAAGCCCCACACAGACACTGCTTGGAACAAACTGTGACATAAATAATGAACTACTAGATGCAGATTTCAAGATAAAACCGAAAGATGTGATAACAAAAGCACGGCCAATACGGTTTCATCAAATTGGTATACCACCTGAATTAAACACTTAAGTTAAACACTTAAACACTTAAACTTAAACACTTAAACACTAACACACAGACAGACGCACACAGAAAGAAACATACTCAAACATACAAACACAGAGATGAAAAGTCATATCAGAGAAGACACGACAGTGTGTAATGAATATCTGTAACACAATATAACATTTAACGTTACAAGTATGAGTGGAGACATATTCGATGGAATCAGAACATTACTCGGCGAAATCAGACTATCATTATATGTCATAGATGATAACAATATAATTACTTATTCTTTCTTGTTGTCCATGCCGTGTGGCGTTGGTGGTCATGTACTTTATCAGCCCTCTATATCGTGTGCTGCCGACTATTTCTGATACTGATGTTCCCCCATGCCTTGATTTCAAAGAATCCAGTATCTTCTCTCTATCATAGTGTTTTTTTGTTTTTTTTTTTTTTTTTTGCCTCAATATAAAATTCAATATCTCAGTAACCAACTGAGGGGAAATGATGAGATTTAGCATATAACCTTATAATTATGTCCACCCAACAAAAAAGTTTTTGTTCTGGAGTTTGTACAGCAGATTTCAATGTTTGTTTATATGAGGTATATATGTTATTGCCCCCGCATTCATTCCATCATTTTAAGAGTATTACCGCTTCAACAAGACACAACCCCGCTGTTTTTCAAATTTGTCTGCGCGGTTTTCGCTTTTGGCTGACTGAGGGAATTTATATGGGGTAGTTCAGAGGTGTCGTCAAACTGTGGGTTCTTTCATGAAACATGACTATATAAATAAACTAGCTGCCTCGGCCCGGCTCCTGGCGAGGATCTATCTATCTATCTATCTATCTATCTATCTATCTATCTATCTATCTATCTATCTATCTATCTATCTATCTATCTATCTATCTATCTATCTATCTATCTCCTATGTAAATGTATAATGCTCTTGATGAACGAAAGATCTATCTATCTATCTATCTATCTATCTATCTATCTATCTATCTATCTATCTATCTATCTATCTATCTATATATCTATCTATCTATCTATATGTCTGTCTGTCTGTCTGTCTGTCTGTCTGTCTGCCCGTCCGTCCATTCGTCTCTCCCTCCGTGTATCCCTCCGTCTATCCTTCCATCTCGATCTATCTATCTATCTATCTATCTATCTATTTATCTATCTATCTATCTATCCATCCATCCACCCATCCATCCATCCATCCATCCATCCATCTATCTATCTATCTATCTATCTATCTATCTTCGGCGTACATATAGCAAGGGGACTTAACTTAAGATATAGCAATGCTACTAAAAGTTATGTCCCTTGATATAACTTTTCTTAAGTTAAGTCCCCTTGCTATATATTAATTATAATGTAATCAAACACGTACATTTTATTACGTCAATAACTGTTTGTAAACTAACAAACTATGACAGTTTGCTGGGCGGTAATAAGAAGAAGATGTGTAGAAAATTTCATCTCAATCGGATTCACCGTTCGTGAACGCAGAAAGGACATACGTACTTACATACATACATTGTCTTTTATATATATAGATTCGGCAAAATTACGTAGCTTTACTGTGGGAATATCCCAAACTGCTCTTTGTCGGCTTTCTGGAGCCTCTGTTAGAACCGACGTAAATAATGAAATCCCCGATACAATTCATACACAATAGGAAATCTCGGACAGCTTCTAAGACAATTCTTAGTGGTAATTCCTGCTTCAATGCGTTCATGTCCGCAATGTACATAATAACGAACCCAAAGCCACTGCATGAGACGTACAAGACACAAATACTGAGCAAGGTTTTTGTTGTTTTCGATGTGACCCTTTTTGTTGCCACTTTTATTTGATTTGAAGTGAGTTGTTTACGTCTCTTGGTAATCAACAGCACCTGAATCCCAATAACGACACACCCAACACATACAAAACATACAGGCATGATGCCTGTCAAGCAATTAACAACGTTTTGAAGTGACATATATAGTCCGCTGCCTACACTGTGAACATATATGTCAGTGTAATCAAAGCGCCCTAAAGAGACGTTACGTATAACAAATTGCTTAACCCCCATACATAATACATAATTATACAAACAGTACACTCCGTTTAAAATAAACACACAGGAAACTGTAATTATTGAACACTTAGGCGTTATAATTAAGTATACTTTCAGTGGGCATAATATGGCTATTATACGTTCTCCTGTTATTAAAACGGGGATGATCATTGCAGACTGAAGACCCACAATGTGGGAGCATATAAACAGCATACAGATTATGAACAATATGTAATTGATAGTGTTAGAAAACACGAATCCTTGTGGAACATTTTCTTTATATATGTGCATTGGAATGTTGTTTACACCCACCAGTAATAAAACATCAGAGACAAACAACGCCATGAGAAGTACATTGGAACATTTCCAGAATCCCTGCCGAGACAGTATGGCAATGCTGGTCACATTCCCCACTATCCCTAACACACTGGCACAGGGAAAGAGCACATAGCGGAATACTTGATATATTCTGTTAGCGATCTCCTCACTGAGAAGTAAGGAAGGTGTCAGTTCGGATCTTACCACAATCACCGTAGTGGCGTTGGGCGACATGTGTTGTATCTCTTCGTATTACTGATACACCGGTGTATTCTGAACACACAAATCAGGGAAGGCAGAGTCGTGGTAGGCAGTGTTTGGAGTGTTGCGGCTTCACACGTTCTTATTTTTGGTTCACTGTGAAGCCTTCAACCTTCTTATGTTGGTAGCCAGGTCCCACCAAGGTGATTCAGCGGGTTTACCTCCTAGCCGCCTTTCCTCCCTGGACAATTCCTAGAAAATAACACACATTCCACAGAATGAAGCATGTATTAGTGACACTAAAGCTGAGACTCATAAAAAGACATATATATTTTCAAAGTTGTCCTGTGGAGTGGAAACATGAATCTTGACAAATCAATGCAGGCCTAAACTAAGACATAAAATGTGGATCTTTAGAAAACTCGAGTTAGTCCCTTTAAATAACGAAGACACAAACAATAGATTGCACAATTTGTTGGCTGGCATATTTAGCTGCATCTCTTCGGGTACATACTGCAGAATTCACACAAAATAAAGTAGAATAACTCAATAAATCCTTCAAGCAGAAATATATACATGTTCGCACAGTACTTTCAATTAATATAGTCGCTTTAGTAGAAAATTTACAACGAAAGAAGTTTCAGAATCTGAGTCACAACACATTAACAAATTATCTGCTGAAACGAAAGAGGGTAGAAATTAATCTAATTTTTTCTCCAGAAACAGCATTTCAATGAAGCTATATTAGGATGGCCGGTCTCTCTGGCTGTGGGGTTACAACACTTTCTCTCTGTAATCCCGTTTATCACGCAGAGTCTCGCAGCGGAGCGAGAACTGAGGTGGTTCGACCCCCGCTCGTGACTTGCGGATACTGAGCCGGCCGCTCAGAAAGCAATGGCAAACTACTGAGCGTAATCTTGCCAAGAGATCAACAGACAGCTGAAAGATGCTGCTGTTGACAGCTAAGTCCTGTAAAAGGATACGCAAAACAAAACAAAAAAAAAATATTAGGATGTCTATCCTTATTTCTTGCATTAAAGCCAATTCTTCCATGGAATCAACACATAAACATCATTATCAGGGCTATAGAGTTCGTGATCTGTGTTTTATTACCTCTTCAACAGCCAGCGAATAGAAAGTGAAAAGGAGACGACGAAAAAAATAGAGAGAGAAGTCGTCAGAGAAATAGTAGCGTTGGGATAAGGAGAGTCAGAAACAACATGGATTCCCGTGGACGGGCACGTGGACACATAATCAGACTACATTTGTTTCCATTAGTACTGGGACTCTTCGCTGGCTGTTAAATATGAGGACGGAGCACTATAGAAATGTCCAGAGTGCTGTTATCCCAGTTCTTAACTCAACTCTTTCAATCACAAAAACCATATGCAAAGAATACTCTCAGGAACGTTCTACACTTAGTCCTCACCTGATGATAAGCGCAGGAACCAAACTGACTGTAACTGAACTCAATAGCCTATAAATGGGGGTGGGGGAGGAATTGCTAAAGCCCCACACAGACACTGCTTGGAACAAACTGTGACATAAATAATGAACTACTAGATGCAGATTTCAAGATAAAACCGAAAGATGTGATAACAAAAGCACGGCCAATACGGTTTCATCAAATTGGTATACCACCTGAATTAAACACTTAAGTTAAACACTTAAACACTTAAACTTAAACACTTAAACACTAACACACAGACAGACGCACACAGAAAGAAACATACTCAAACATACAAACACAGAGATGAAAAGTCATATCAGAGAAGACACGACAGTGTGTAATGAATATCTGTAACACAATATAACATTTAACGTTACAAGTATGAGTGGAGACATATTCGATGGAATCAGAACATTACTCGGCGAAATCAGACTATCATTATATGTCATAGATGATAACAATATAATTACTTATTCTTTCTTGTTGTCCATGCCGTGTGGCGTTGGTGGTCATGTACTTTATCAGCCCTCTATATCGTGTGCTGCCGACTATTTCTGATACTGATGTTCCCCCATGCCTTGATTTCAAAGAATCCAGTATCTTCTCTCTATCATAGTGTTTTTTTTTTGTTTTTTTTTTGCCTCAATATAAAATTCAATATCTCAGTAACCAACTGAGGGGAAATGATGAGATTTAGCATATAACCTTATAATTATGTCCACCCAACAAAAAAGTTTTTGTTCTGGAGTTTGTACAGCAGATTTCAATGTTTGTTTATATGCGGTATATATGTTATTGCCCCCGCATTCATTCCATCATTTTAAGAGTATTACCGCTTCAACAAGACACAACCCCGCTGTTTTTCAAATTTGTCTGCGCGGTTTTCGCTTTTGGCAGACTGAGGGAATTTATATGGGGTAGTTCAGAGGTGTCGTCAAACTGTGGGTTCTTTCATGAAACATGACTATATAAATAAACTAGCTGCCTCGGCCCGGCTCCTGGCGAGGATCTATCTATCTATCTATCTATCTATCTATCTATCTATCTATCTATCTATCTATCTATCTATCTATCTATCTATCTATCTATCTATCTATCTATCTATCTATCTATCTATCTATCTATCTATCTATCTATCTCCTATGTAAATGTATAATGCTCTTGATGAACGAAAGATCTATCTATCTATCTATCTATCTATCTATCTATCTATCTATCTATCTATCTATCTATCTATCTATCTATCTATCTATCTATCTATCTATCTATCTATCTATCTATCTATATGTCTGTCTGTCTGTCTGTCTGTCTGTCTGTCTGTCTGTCTGCCCGTCCGTCCATTCGTCTCTCCCTCCGTGTATCCCTCCGTCTATCCTTCCATCTCGATCTATCTATCTATCTATCTATCTATCTATCTATCTATCTATCTATCTATCCATCCATCCACCCATCCATCCATCCATCCATCCATCCATCCATCCATCCATCTATCTATCTATCTATCTATCTATCTTCGGCGTACATATAGCAAGGGGACTTAACTTAAGATATAGCAATGCTACTAAAAGTTATGTCCCTTGATATAACTTTTCTTAAGTTAAGTCCCCTTGCTATATATTAATTATAATGTAATCAAACACGTACATTTTATTACGTCAATAACTGTTTGTAAACTAACAAACTATGACAGTTTGCTGGGCGGTAATAAGAAGAAGATGTGTAGAAAATTTCATCTCAATCGGATTCACCGTTCGTGAACGCAGAAAGGACATACGTACTTACATACATACATTGTCTTTTATATATATAGATTCGGCAAAATTACGTAGCTTTACTGTGGGAATATCCCAAACTGCTCTTTGTCGGCTTTCTGGAGCCTCTGTTAGAACCGACGTAAATAATGAAATCCCCGATACAATTCATACACAATAGGAAATCTCGGACAGCTTCTAAGACAATTCTTAGTGGTAATTCCTGCTTCAATGCGTTCATGTCCGCAATGTACATAATAACGAACCCAAAGCCACTGCATGAGACGTACAAGACACAAATACTGAGCAAGGTTTTTGTTGTTTTCGATGTGACCCTTTTTGTTGCCACTTTTATTTGATTTGAAGTGAGTTGTTTACGTCTCTTGGTAATCAACAGCACCTGAATCCCAATAACGACACACCCAACACATACAAAACATACAGGCATGATGCCTGTCAAGCAATTAACAACGTTTTGAAGTGACATATATAGTCCGCTGCCTACACTGTGAACATATATGTCAGTGTAATCAAAGCGCCCTAAAGAGACGTTACGTATAACAAATTGCTTAACCCCCATACATAATACATAATTATACAAACAGTACACTCCGTTTAAAATAAACACACAGGAAACTGTAATTATTGAACACTTAGGCGTTATAATTAAGTATACTTTCAGTGGGCATAATATGGCTATTATACGTTCTCCTGTTATTAAAACGGGGATGATCATTGCAGACTGAAGACCCACAATGTGGGAGCATATAAACAGCATACAGATTATGAACAATATGTAATTGATAGTGTTAGAAAACACGAATCCTTGTGGAACATTTTCTTTATATATGTGCATTGGAATGTTGTTTACACCCACCAGTAATAAAACATCAGAGACAAACAACGCCATGAGAAGTACATTGGAACATTTCCAGAATCCCTGCCGAGACAGTATGGCAATGCTGGTCACATTCCCCACTATCCCTAACACACTGGCACAGGGAAAGAGCACATAGCGGAATACTTGATATATTCTGTTAGCGATCTCCTCACTGAGAAGTAAGGAAGGTGTCAGTTCGGATCTTACCACAATCACCGTAGTGGCGTTGGGCGACATGTGTTGTATCTCTTCGTATCACTGATACACCGGTGTATTCTGAACACACAAATCAGGGAAGGCAGAGTCGTGGTAGGCAGTGTTTGGAGTGTTGCGGCTTCACACGTTCTTATTTTTGGTTCACTGTGAAGCCTTCAACCTTCTTATGTTGGTAGCCAGGTCCCACCAAGGTGATTCAGCGGGTTTACCTCCTAGCCGCCTTTCCTCCCTGGACAATTCCTAGAAAATAACACACATTCCACAGAATGAAGCATGTATTAGTGACACTAAAGCTGAGACTCATAAAAAGACATATATATTTTCAAAGTTGTCCTGTGGAGTGGAAACATGAATCTTGACAAATCAATGCAGGCCTAAACTAAGACATAAAATGTGGATCTTTAGAAAACTCGAGTTAGTCCCTTTAAATAACGAAGACACAAACAATAGATTGCACAATTTGTTGGCTGGCATATTTAGCTGCATCTCTTCGGGTACATACTGCAGAATTCACACAAAATAAAGTAGAATAACTCAATAAATCCTTCAAGCAGAAATATATACATGTTCGCACAGTACTTTCAATTAATATAGTCGCTTTAGTAGAAAATTTACAACGAAAGAAGTTTCAGAATCTGAGTCACAACACATTAACAAATTATCTGCTGAAACGAAAGAGGGTAGAAATTAATCTAATTTTTTCTCCAGAAACAGCATTTCAATGAGGCTATATTAGGATGGCCGGTCTCTCTGGCTGTGGGGTTACAACACTTTCTCTCTGTAATCCCGTTTATCACGCAGAGTCTCGCAGCGGAGCGAGAACTGAGGTGGTTCGACCCCCGCTCGTGACTTGCGGATACTGAGCCGGCCGCTCAGAAAGCAATGGCAAACTACTGAGCGTAATCTTGCCAAGAGATCAACAGACAGCTGAAAGATGCTGCTGTTGACAGCTAAGTCCTGTAAAAGGATACGCAAAACAAAAAAAAAAAAAATATATTAGGATGTCTATCCTTATTTCTTGCATTAAAGCCAATTCTTCCATGGAATCAACACATAAACATCATTATCAGGGCTATAGAGTTCGTGATCTGTGTTTTATTACCTCTTCAACAGCCAGCGAATAGAAAGTGAAAAGGAGACGACGAAAAAAATAGAGAGAGAAGTCGTCAGAGAAATAGTAGCGTTGGGATAAGGAGAGTCAGAAACAACATGGATTCCCGTGGACGGGCACGTGGACACATAATCAGACTACATTTGTTTCCATTAGTACTGGGACTCTTCGCTGGCTGTTAAATATGAGGACGGAGCACTATAGAAATGTCCAGAGTGCTGTGATCCCAGTTCTTAACTCAACTCTTTCAATCACAAAAACCATATGCAAAGAATACTCTCAGGAACGTTCTACACTTAGTCCTCACCTGATGATAAGCGCAGGAACCAAACTGACTGTAACTGAACTCAATAGCCTATAAATGGCGGTGGGGGAGGAATTGCTAAAGCCCCACACAGACACTGCTTGGAACAAACTGTGACATAAATAATGAACTACTAGATGCAGATTTCAAGATAAAACCGAAAGATGTGATAACAAAAGCACGGCCAATACGGTTTCATCAAATTGGTATACCACCTGAATTAAACACTTAAGTTAAACACTTAAACACTTAAACTTAAACACTTAAACACTAACACACAGACAGACGCACACAGAAAGAAACATACTCAAACATACAAACACAGAGATGAAAAGTCATATCAGAGAAGACACGACAGTGTGTAATGAATATCTGTAACACAATATAACATTTAACGTTACAAGTATGAGTGGAGACATATTCGATGGAATCAGAACATTACTCGGCGAAATCAGACTATCATTATATGTCATAGATGATAACAATATAATTACTTATTCTTTCTTGTTGTCCATGCCGTGTGGCGTTGGTGGTCATGTACTTTATCAGCCCTCTATATCGTGTGCTGCCGACTATTTCTGATACTGATGTTCCCCCATGCCTTGATTTCAAAGAATCCAGTATCTTCTCTCTATCATAGTGTTTTTTTTTTGTTTTTTTTTTGCCTCAATATAAAATTCAATATCTCAGTAACCAACTGAGGGGAAATGATGAGATTTAGCATATAACCTTATAATTATGTCCACCCAACAAAAAAGTTTTTGTTCTGGAGTTTGTACAGCAGATTTCAATGTTTGTTTATATGCGGTATATATGTTATTGCCCCCGCATTCATTCCATCATTTTAAGAGTATTACCGCTTCAACAAGACACAACCCCGCTGTTTTTCAAATTTGTCTGCGCGGTTTTCGCTTTTGGCTGACTGAGGGAATTTATATGGGGTAGTTCAGAGGTGTCGTCAAACTGTGGGTTCTTTCATGAAACATGACTATATAAATAAACTAGCTGCCTCGGCCCGGCTCCTGGCGAGGATCTATCTATCTATCTATCTATCTATCTATCTATCTATCTATCTATCTATCTATCTATCTATCTATCTATCTATCTATCTATCTATCTATCTATCTATCTATCTATCTATCTATCTATCTCCTATGTAAATGTATAATGCTCTTGATGAACGAAAGATCTATCTATCTATCTATCTATCTATCTATCTATCTATCTATCTATCTATCTATCTATCTATCTATCTATCTATCTATCTATCTATCTATCTATCTGTCTGACTCTCTGTCTCTCTGCCTTTCTGCGTGCCTGTCTGCCTGCCTGCCTGCCTGTCTGTCTGTCTGACTGTCTGTCTGTCTGTCTGCCTGCCTGCCGGCCGGCCGGCCTATCCACTCACCCACCCACTGACCGACCGACCGACCGGCCCACCGACCGACCCACCGACCGACCGACCGACCGACCGACCCATCCACCCACGCACCCACCCAGTCAGTCAGCCAGCCAGCCAGCCAGCCATCCACCCACCCACCCACCTACCTTTCTGTCTACCTACCTACTTACCTACCTGCCTACCTACCTTTCTGTCTGTCTGTCTGTCTGTCTGTCTGTCTGTCTGTCTGTCTGTCTGTTTGTCTGTCTGTTTGTCTGTCTGTCCGCGCTATTAAATATTGATAAAAGTTACTGGAAAAAACGTCAGGACCATGTGTTTAAAGAGGAAGAGGACTACTGGAGAAAGGATGGATTGAATTTTATGCAACCGAGAGCAATCATCAACCTACTGGAATCGTCCGACACAGATTAAGGTCTGAGCAGATCGCAGACCTTAATCTACGTACACACTTACTGGGATATTTTGCTCCAACTATTCAGACGAATTGCAGGCCCTAAACATTACAGCATCAGCTGGAGAAACAAGAAGGAAATAAAAAATAAGGTAAGAAATATATTCCTTCCTGTTAATTTACAAATTATTTACCCCGTGCCTCTGTACATTCTCTGTCTTTACTAATATTACACATTGCACCCCTCTCGAGATTCTCCGTGGTGAAGTGGTCAAGCCGTCTGACTCGGGCTCCGAAGGTTGTATGTTCGATTCCGGGCCGCGTCCTTCATTTCACGAGTGCATTTTTTCGGAGACTCCCGAGGGTCGTCGCTGGAACTACGGAGTTCGTGCTTTGTGCGACGCTTTCCGCGCTGCAGAAAGAGAACTGAGCCATATGGGATAAAATCCGGTGCAATGCAGCCAACCCTGTCGATTTTAAGCTTGTTCTTTCATTGCATCCACTCCCATACGAATCCGGATACGCCTTTGTGTGTCATCAGAATTGACAGGTCTCCCATTACCGTAAAAATAACTTTGTTAACGAGAAATCACTAGTTGTTCAGCAAAACATCAAAGGAATGTCGCCGCTTTCAATGATTTAAGTTGTTTTTGGACCTATCAAAGACATATTCCTTGGGTGGGGGTAAATATAAGACGGCTGGAAACATTTCATAACTATGCAAAAGACAATTTTCAAAATAATTAATCGTGAATGAAGGCAAACAAATGTGGACATACTATAGTCTCTCCCTGCCACTCAACTCCTCCAACGTTGCAGTTGTAACAATTTCTACTTTCTCTGATGAGCGAGAGAGAGACAGACAGAGAGATTGAGAGAGAGAAAGAATATATATTTATATATACATAGATATATATAACTAAGTTGGATTCGGCCAAGCTTCCACCTGAAATTGAATATGACTGTTCAAGAGTCGATAGTCTATACATAACCGGTGTTCTCCACTCTCTCTCTCTCTCTCTCTCTCTCTCTCTCTCTCTCTCTCTCTCTCTCTCTCTCTCTCTTTCTCTCACTATATATATATATATATATATATATATATATATATAGAGAGAGAGAGAGAGAGAAGATAGAGAGAGAGAAAGAGTAGAGAGAGAAATAGAAAGAGAAAGAGAAGAGAGAGAGCGTGTGTGTGAGGAGAGAGAGAGAGAGAGAGAGAGAGAGAAAGAGTAGAGAGAGAGAAAGAGAAGAGAGAGAAATAGAAAGAGAAGAGAGAGAGCGTGTGTGAGAGGAGAGAGAGAGAGAGAGAGAGAGAGAGAGAGAGAGAGAGAGAGAGAGAGAGAGAGAGAGAGCATTAACTTCAATGCACCGGGCCCCTGTGACTGGCTGTCTTTCCTCAAGCCGACCTTCCGAAAGCGTCGCACACATCACAAATTCCGTAGTTCCAGATACATCCTCCAGGAAGGAAATGTTCGATGCGTGTTACATAATTTATTGCATAGTGATCTCTTATAGAAGTCACATATCTTTTAAGCCGGCAGTGGCGTTAGATTTACGGGCACAATTCCTAATCCCGCATAACGGGTTCAAAACACAGCTGAGGGCGATATGGCAGCAGACTACCTTGCGTTGGTTTTCATACAATGGTTTGTGTACCGGTAGTTCAGAAAGCAAGGGCAAACTATTGAACGTAAACTTGACAAGGAATCACAAACAGGCAAAACATTCTGTCGTTGACTGCGATGTCCCGTACATGATATGCAACAAAGTTTTTTTTTTAAATTTATTTTAACAATGACAATAGAAAACCATGATTCCAGCCTTCCTTAATCCCATCGAAATTTTTCTCCAGAAACATCATTTCAATGAGGCTATACTAGGATGTCTGTCCTTATTTCTTGCATTACAGCCAATTCTTCCGTGGGATCTACACATAAACAGCACCTGAATTCCTCCGTCTGGTATTCTCGCTATGTCTGCACACAGGACGCCATTCGGACCTGGTGCTATATTCTTTGGTCCCAAAAGCATGGTCCTCTATGGGTGATGTGGTCACTACCACTCCGGCTGCCTTTACATTCCAAGGCATTTCCTGGTACCTATTTAAGGCCAGGTGGCCTGAAAGTTTATGTCACTGAGTAATATCTATAGTGTGTGTTTTTAATGACTATGCTGTGTTTGAAAATATTGCCGGTCCAAATTTTGTATTCACCGTCTGTGAAGTTCATGCAACATAATAGGTTAATACAAAATTTGGACCGGCAATATTTTCAAACACTGCACAGTCATTAAAAATACATCCTATATTAACCGCCTTTCTTAGACCAGACGGAAGTCGGTTGCGTTGTGGTCAATATCACACCGCCGCCTTTAATCTCCAGGTAACTTCCCGCTCTCATCTTGTTAAGCTGTGTCTACCTGGGAGAAAAACTCAATGAAAGAAATCCGCACCGGGAAGATATTCGAACACGTAACCACTGAGCTGAAAGGCAAGCGTGCATGTCACTGAGACACCTTGCCTTCCCTGTATTCTATAACTAGTAATTAATGACTGATGTCTGTGAGGAATGTCTAAGTCCGACCCATTCGGCTATGTGTGCGTATATGATCTAATGTGTAATATATAATAAGCAAAGCCCCTCTTATGTCCATGGTGCATTTGGGAATGTAGAGCTAGACCCACATTTGTATAGACCAACCGGCACTCAGTGGCTGATGTGGTCGTATCAGGTCGGTCGCATTTACTTCCCAATAAATAGCCTGGTACCCATTTTAGGCTGGGTCGACCTGGGAGCTCATTACAATTTTTAAAAATTCAAAACGGCCCTGATGAGAATCGAACCCAAGACCACCGGTCGGCGGGCGAACGTCTAGCTACTACACCACCGCAGCTCCCTTTAATAACATAAATGCGAGGGGGTTTCAATTGAATACCTTGAACTGTGATAGAAAATACAATAGCCATGCCATTGCCTTGTAACCTGTGAATATTGTTGTTAGGGGTGTCAAGAGGGTTGAGCACGTGGCATCGCGGTGCAGGCGAACATGGTGACGTCATAAGGACAGGTTAAAGATGACAGACCCACTTTTTACTTGCATCAAAGAGAAGAAGCGTTCTGTTGTCAGTGACCTCCACTTTCAGTTATGTACCACATCCACTGTATTACCCAGACCCAGCCCCAAGTGATTTCCACCTGTTATGGACAACTCAAAGAGTCATTGGGAGGAAAGACTTTTCCGTCCGATGAAGACGTACAGCAGGTGGTGCGTGAGTGGTTACACAAGAGAATTTTATTTCTACAGGAATCCAAGAACAGTATCTGCTCTGGGGGAATTGCATTGAACACATTGGTGACTACGTCGAAAATGGTACATCCAATTGTTCTTACTATTTCAAAATATAATATTCACACACACACACACACACACACACACACACACATATATATATATATATATATATATATATATATATATATATATATATATATATATATATATATATGCCGGTCTCCCTGGTCTAGGTCTTACACGACTTTCTCCGTAATCCCGTATACTATCGTGAGTAACGTGACGTGTGTGAGAATTGATAGCCGTTCTCTCCGTGTCGGTAACTTACCGGGTATTTGAACCGGCCGCTCAGAAAGCAATGGCAAACTACTTGGCGTAATCTTGCCAAGAAATGAACAATCAGCTGAAAGATGCTGATGTTGACAGCGATGTTCTGTAAAGGATTTTTTTTTCTGCGTTTCCATCCTGTTTCAGGATATTGCGATCAACATCAGCATCTTTCAGCTGTATGTTGATTCCTAGGCTAGATTACGCTCATCAGCACGCCACGACTTTCTGAGCGACCGGCTCCATACTCTCATAAGTCACTGGTGCGACTCGAACCGCTTCAAATTCTCGTGCACTCACGTCAACCACGAGAGCATTCGAGGTTACGGAGAAAGCTGCTAACTCCTCGGCCAGGCAGCCGGGTCGTAAAGGATATGCGAACAATATATATATATATATACATATATATCATCTCATCTCAGAGACTTTCAAGGCACAGACCTCGCATGGAAAAAGTCGGATGCGGATAAAGGTAAGGCCCTTCTTGCACGCTACATAGAACAGACTGACCAGAAAGACGAGCCTGCCAGACAGAGGACCACAACGACACTCTCTCAGTTGTGCGAGGGGGTCGGGACAGACGAAGAAAGGACAATCACAGCTGAGATATTGCGTGCGATGCTCAAGAAATCACCTAACACCGCCCCAGGCCCAGACGGCATCCGATATGGTGACCTACTGGTGATATCAGATGATGACATGGAAGAACTGGCCAGAGAATTCAACACCAGTATCCAGAGAGGTCAGATCAAAGAAGAATGGCTACACAGCTACTTGCTGCCGCTGCCAAAACCGAACAAAGACCATTCCAAGATAAGCGGCTACAGAATCATTACGATGCAGAATACTGTTGGCAAGCTACTGGAGAAAATTGTAGCACACAGACTTGCTTGGGACTTGGAACAGCTCGGCTGCTTCCCGCCCACACTTGGAGGATACAGACGCAACAAAGAGTCATGGCTGAATGCGGCGGTCTTTGCTCAAGATGTTTACGAAGGATTTCAGGTCAGAGAAGAGACATGTGCGGCCACCATAGACTTAGAGGACGCATATAACAGAGTATCTTTCGAGCACTTGATGCAAACCCTCCTCAGACTGAAAGTGCACCCTCACCGTGTACGATGGATAGCTGCAGTTCTGCTCCAAAGGAAGGTGGTGCTAAGATGCGGGAGTTGGTCTTCTGAGCCGATAACGATATGTCCAAGATTGCCGCAGGGTTCACCACTGTCACCAGTACTATTCAACGTGTATACGGTGCCGATCACTGAACAACAGTTGGACGGGAGGGGTAGGACTCTGTCATTCGTTGACGACATCCTCGTGTATCGACAGGGTCGAGATAGACAGGCGGTTGCCAATGATATGCAGGGCGAACTAGCTTGAATTTCCTCATGGTGTGCTGATGACGATGCCCTTGTCAACCCTGCAAAGGCAACGGTAACATGGTTCTCACTAAACAACCATATTGTGAAAACAGACCTGCCGGCAGTAAGAATGGATGGGAGCATTTTGAGTAGAACCCAGTCAATGACATATCTTGGCGTGAGGCTTGATCGTAGCCTGTCCTTCAGAGATCATGTCGATTATGTCATAACGAAGGCTCGAAAAGGTTTGTCAGCAATGAGAGTCATGGCGACTGCCAATATCTAGCTAATACTTCTGTTCCAAGGACTTGTGCTTTCACGCATCGAGTATGCCTTGGCCATCCTCACTGTCAGCCCTACACAGATTGGAAGACTTGAAAAGGTACAAAACGAAGCCATGCGCATCATTTTGGGCTGCGCGAGAGACACCAGCTGTGTAGCAATGAGATACCTCCTTGACTTCCCGACAATGGAACACAGGATCAAGATCTGGAGAGCTCGTGCATACCTAAAAATAAGTGCAGATGAGCAGCACCCTCTGCATGACGCTATATTCAGAGAAAAGGGTGACAGGCTAAAGAGGGGCAAATCATGGATGGGTCGGGCGGAAGATGTCGTCAGACAGGTCTGCAGTCTTACCAGTATCAACCCCGGCAAGGAATGGGTGCCGGTGCCTCCAGCTTTTAAGTACACTTTCTCCTGCATTATCACACTCGACAGACGGTGCAGAGAGCAGAACCCTGCCGCTGTCAATGCAGAGGTTAACGCGCTCATCTATGAACACTCAGATAGCCCCGAAGTGCTCATCTATACAGATGGATCTGTTGTAAAGCAGCAGAGAAGTGCGTGGGCATTTACAGCCCGTTCAGCGGGCCGAACCGTTCAAGAATCCAGTGGTGCCCACTCTATGACCACGAGCAGCATGACGATGGAGGTGATGGCAGTTACACAAGCTTTCATATGGCTGGAATCACAGCATTATACCAACGTGTGTGTACTAAGTGATTCAATGAGCATGATTCAGAAGGTCGAAGCTGGATCTGTACGTAGACAGTGGACTGAATCGCTGCGGAAGTCTGTTGTCCGTAAAGTCACCTTTATCTTCGTCCCGGGACATGCGGGAGTCGAGGGAAATGAACGAGCTGACAAACTGGCTGGCTCTGCACCCCCTGTAGATGGCCAGCCCATGGATCGTGCCGATGTTATTAACGCCTTAAAGATATGGCGAGAACAGAGGACTTTGACGTCAGTGATTCCACATCGCTGTCCAGGATGAAAGACCTGGGAGTAAGAATCGGCACAGCCAGACGCGTGAGGTACATCGGGAAAACAAAGCGCCTCGTCAACCAACACAGAACTGGCACTATTAGCCACCGGACGCTGATGCATATGCTGGGGGGAGGATCTGAGCACCTATGGACATGTCCGGAGTGCAATGAAGATACCCCAACTGATAACTGATAACTGATCTCATCTCATCTCAACATGTTCCTCTTGTACCTTGCGGTGTCGAGGTGAAGTATAAACATCGTGAGAGTGCCCGCTTATGGGCTTCGTATATCGACATTCCCATGGACTCTGTTATTCCCTCCGTCCAACGTTTACGTGGTCGTCCTCTTCCTCTGTTTCCATCTGGTCTGTACATCATTGCTTTCCATTCTATAAGATTTCCATTTCAAGCACCCTCATATTTTCGCTAGCAATCATTTGTACCTTTTCTCGGCTATCCAACTGTAGAAATAAACACATTGAAAGATCTTACGTACACGAAGAGCTGACCAGGCGTACTATACAACATTTCTATCTCATGAGGTAAGTTACGTAAGTAACTCATGCGGAATTCAGGGCCACACTAAGAGAAATATCAGACGTGAAATTAATATGTATTGTTACATTTTTAACTTTCTAATACAGTAAATTATCTTTAGCTTCATATAAAACAATAAGGGTTACAGACATGTGTAGTGGATTATCCAAACAATTCGCTTCACGCATTGTCAAATGGAATTATCAGTTTCGTTACTATTCAGTGTTTTAAAACAATTGAACATTCTCTGTTGAGAACCTTTTCCGTTGTGTCCGTTGAAGTCATTTGTAATTATTGTATTTTAATTTAACTACATTTGAGTGGCATGTCCTAGTTGCACTTTTCTTTCATTTTTTCTACGACTTATGGCATTCTTTAAAAGCTTTCACGCTTTGCAGATAATTGTTGCTGCTTGCCGGGTCTCAAAATCATTCGCAATATAAAACAGTACCACTTCCTTGCTTCATCTTAGAATTTATCATTTACGCATTTGTAATTATTGTACATTAAATACATTTACGTGCATTGTGTGGGCACTTTTCGTTTTTCTACGACTTCGAGACTTTCTTTTAAGGGTATGACGCTTTGGCTATAATTATTGCTGATTGTCGAGCCATCTAGTACAATCACAATACAAAATGGTAGCACATCGTCCGTTGCTTCAACTCAGAATGTGTCTATTTTCTTCTTAATTTGGTGGCATATTAATTATTTCATCATTTTGTGCTGTTCCGGTTTATACTTGATTTGACTTCTGAAATGTCAACAAATGAAGCAGTTACTTACTTATTAAACTGTGAACAGAAATCATATTGTTTCTGTTGAAGAAATTACATAGACGGCAATAGGAATTACTGATCTCAGGCTGTCTAGGTCTATGATTTCTGTCGTAAATTAAAAGCAAGCTTTTATTCCTGGTTGCGAGCTTCACTATAACTGACTTGCCGAATCCGTAGCCAAGATGGATAACAACCGTTCTTATTAATACACACAGTAATGCACCCAGATGACATTAAAATGGCGAGGAAGAAACAGGGTATTGTATAATTTCAGCCCAAGAGCAATCACACAGCAATTTTTGAGAACAGAAATCCTTTCAATGGTTGGCGACTTCTCGTTTCGTGATATTCCCAAAACATCTGCCACAAAAGTTTGCTTCCTCGCGCTGGTCATATGAATACAGTACTCACTCTCAGATGTCTGCTAGACAGCCAAGGACTTGTATCACTGATAGCCTCCTTTATGTTATTCATCAATGCCACCTTGCCGTCTTGACAGACGATAGTTTGTAAGGGATGGAGTTATTGCCTCTCCATAGCACAAAGCCTGGGCTAAAATATAGAGACCATGTGTTGCCCATGCAGCATGATCCCTCTCTCGGTCTGCCTAGTTCACTCCAGTAGGAAGGTAACACCTCTACATCTGGAACAAGACAAGCTGCAGAAGCTGCCGGATCAGCAAAGTAATGCTCTAATTAACTTTGTTATTATATAATTAATAATGGAGGCCAACACGACGGAATGAATAAGAGCGTCCTTTCTTAAACATCTGGTGTGTTGATGTCGTGGTAACGGGTTCAACCCCTATACCGATCAGCTGGACTTCTAGTCCTTGACTTGGAGCGTAAATTACAAGTACCTCTGAAGGAGGAGCAGGCTCGCCTAATGGCGAGGGACACTGGTAATAGAGAAAGCTAATCCACTTGTAAAATTAAGTCCAATGTACGTGAATTGGACTACGCTTGAATTCAAAGCGAGCGAACCTCAGATTTAAAAACAAAAACATCTTAAATATATAATATTACAGCCACGCTGTTGATTTTATTTTTAAAATGTATAATATTACAAGCACGTTGTTGATTTCATTAAAAAATAAATAATAATACAGCCGCGTTGTTGATTTCATTTATAAGTGTATATAATATTACAACCACGTTGATTTCATTTTTTTTAAATATATAATATTACATCCACGCTTTTGATTTCATTTTAAAAATATATAATATTACAGCCACGCTTTTGATTTCATTTAAAAAATATATAATATTACAGCCATGCTTTTGATTTCATTTAAAAAATATATAATATTACAGCTACGCTGTTGATTTCATTTTAATGAATATATAATATTACAGCCACGTTGTTGATTTCATTTTAAAAAATATAGAAATTACAGCCACGCTGTTGCTTTCATTTTAAAATATTACAGACACATTGTTGATTTCATGTAAAAAAATATATAATATTGCAGCCACGTTATTGATTTCATTTTACAAAAGGTAGTTCCCTTGCAGATACTGCTGTTATGTGATGTATAAAGCCTTCACAAATTCTAGGTCACGGCATAGGAGTTAGGGTAACTAGTTTACACCCTCGTCCCCTTTTCTTTGCAAATAATTCCCACAACAATCTGATACGTTGTCAGCTATAATTTCGTGAATGTTACATTATGGATGCAATACGAACATTCTATTAACAAATCAAAGACAGTAAGCATATGTTGGCTCTTTTCCTCAGGACATGCTGGTGGAGTGGGAAACGAGCAGCCGGACAGACTCAGTGGGTCTGCACCGTTGGGTGAGTTACTGGTGCATGATGGGACAGACGTGGTCGAGCAGCACCGGGTCTGGCGGTGTGCAATGTAAAAATTCACGCAGGCAGCCAAATCCAGGACAACCTTATTATATTGCACTTTCTTTCTTTCTTTCTTACTTTCTTTCTTTCTTTCTTTTGCCTTTAGGCGTCGCAGGCTTTTTTGATGATTGGTTTACGAACTAGGGCTCGGTCGGTCGTTTGGTATGCTGAGATGTTGTATGTTTTTAGGGTTTTGGTGACTCCGTCGATATATCTTCTTCATGGTCTTCCCCTGCCGCTTGATGTTTCTATCCTCATGTTGTATGCTCTTGCTGCTGGTGGCATTGGGTTCATTCTTCCTAGATGACCGAACCATTTAAGTCTTTCCTTTTCAATGATTTAACAACTGGTTGCACTTTCAAAATCTAAAATATTATCCATTTCCAACAGTAAGCATGAAATAGAAGGTTAAATCCCAGTCCAAGTCTGTTGTAACCTGAGGGTCTTTTAAGGTTTCACGGAAAGAATAATTGGAAAAAACCTGATTGTTGAGTATTGCGGTGTTAATCGCATGTTCTACATACCTTGATGTGATTGGTTTATGGGTCACAGGTACGCGGGTAGGTGTAAAAGGTCCTTGTTTTTCGACAAGTTTAACCGCCCTCTCATCTGAAACCCCCAAGGTGGGTACAAGAACAATGCAATATCGTGTCGCACGGTGCACTAGTTAATCACCCGTTGATTGTGACATGGTTTCCATTGAAGATTCGTGGTTTTCTTCGACTCTTCGTGGGGCAGTTTTTAGATTATTCTTATGTGTCATCAAGCGGAGCTGCCTTTTATAGTGACTTGATGTTGGTTCTGTTTGAAGTTTCGGCAAACTGAACAGTTAAGCTTACTTCCCCTTGCTGCATTTTGATTATTTGTCTGTCATTTATTCACTCATTCAATAACTCACTCAATCATTAACTCGCTTAAATCATTAATGTACTCACTTATTTACTTAATCATTAACTCACTGAAACATTAACTCACTCAACAATCACTTACTCACTTAATTGTTATATCAATCAATCATTTACTCACTCACTCGTCTATGCACCTAATCATTTACTCACTCACTCATTTATCATTTATTCAATCTTTTATGATTTACTCAATCATTTACTCACAAACTCATTTTCTGACGATGTAAATTCCTTCGTATATAATGTACGAATTCTTTGATATATTATAAATTTATGTTTATTCACATTATTTATTAACAAAATGCATACAATATATACACATTTTGTACTAGTGACTGTTACGCTTGAAAGGTCCATAAATCCGACTTACTGATTGATTGACGAGAAACGACGTCATTATGCTTAATATATACATACCTTCAAACAGTGATCGCCAAGCTTGAAGTGTCCATAAAACTGGTTGACTGACTGACTGATTAAATGATTCACCAACGAGAATCAAAGTTATCAAAAATATAATATTAACATACCTTGCAACAGTGACTGTTAAACAAGATATATTCATACACTTGTCTGACTAACTGACTGATTAATCGATCAACGATAATCTGTTTATAACACTTGCCACAATCTGTAGGAGCTCTCCTCTCTCTCTCTCTCTCTCTCTCTCTCTCTCTCTCTCTCTCTCTCTCTCTCTCTCTCTCTCTTTCTCTCAGTCTCTCTCTCTCTCTCAGTCTTTGTCTCTCTCTCTCTCTCTCTCAGTCTTTGTCTCTCTCTCTCTCTCTCTCTCTCTCTCTCTCTCTCTCTCTCTCTCTCTCTCTCTCTCTCTCTCTCTTACAGTAATTTATGGAAGAATCAGATTGCTCCTGTAGCCCGCAGATTATGACTATGTGTCTCCATGAAACGTTACATATTCCTAGAATCTAAATACTCACTGGGAAGTATTGTCCTATTCTAGCAACGTTAGCCATACAGCGACTAAACTTGCCATTGACATCATCAACATCTTGTGTCTTGCCGACTGGCTTTGGTGATATTTCTCCGTACCTTGTGGCCTCGAACAGGATGTATCAATTCGTGTGCTGACGCCATTTCAAGCCATGACACAAGACTGTCAGCAATATTCTCTCTATCCCTCTTTCCACAAATGTTTCCAGTTGTCACAACACGTTCCAGTCTTTCTCTTCTCATGATAGAGCAAACAAATATCTGCTACCTCTTGCTGATCCTTGTGATAAGCTGTCTTTGTGTCTTGGTCTCCGTTAAATTATTTAGATTCCGTCTCTTGGCGCTGGGTAACCGTGGCAGACAATCACCTACCGTATCTTGGATACGAATTCGCAATGAGACATGTTTTTTAAACAGACTGAAATGTGTACTAGGAAATATTTGGGGAAATGAAGACAGCCGGCATGGATATGACCACACCATTCCTAATGCCGATTGGTTTATAAAAATATAGGCCAAACACTCTATACCCGAGACCCATGAAAAGGTCCTTAATGGTACTGCCCTACACTAAAGCACACAGAGGGAGTTTCCATGGCGAAGTGATCAAGCCGTCTGACTCGTGCTTTGAAGGTTGTGGGTTCGATTATGGGCAGCGTCCTTGGGTTCACGGGTGCATTTTTTCGGAGATTCCTGGGGGTTGTCGCTGGAGCTATGGAGTTCCTGCTTTGTGTGATGCTTTCGGCAGTTCGCTGCGGAAAGAGACTGGGCCATATGGGATAAAACCCATTCAATGAAGTCGACCCTGTCGACTTTTAAGCGACTTGTTAAGCTACTTGCTAAGCGACTTATTAAGCGACTAAAGCAAACAGCACGAACAAATGTAAGGACGTTGATAATTCCGAAATTATGTACTCAATGTATACTGAATAATGAATTTAGGAATCAACATCACGGCACTCGGGACTTTCTTACACATTCCCTCTCTTCAAAAGCCACTAAACTGTTCCTCTGATGATTATTCCAAGGGACATTTTATTAAAAGTCCCCGTGGCTTTTCCTCTACGCCTTGAGTATTGTCAGTCCTTCCGCTCACTCCCTTCTGAACCAGTCTATCCATAAATGGAATCTTCGTCTGTCCAGCTGCACTCTCCACTCGATTCCAGAGAGTTTTCACGACAGCACTTTATCATAAAGTAGCTCTCCTCCCAGAGGGGCAACTGCAGCTGATCTATCATCCTGTTCATTGTCCCACACATCTCCTGCGTGCCCTGAGTAGAAAATCCATGCTATTCTTGCAATCTTTGCTCCGTCTTGTGACATGTTAGGGCATTTACTGTTCCCTAGAAAGTTATTGAGTGTAAAGATGTACTGAATGTAAGGATATTTACTAATCCCGAACAGTTACTGAACCTAAAGATATCCTGAATGTTTGGAAACGAACTAATATCGGACATTTACTGAATCTAAACATATACTCATGTCCGATCACTTCACTGCAAATTAAGATACATTGAATGTTAACACAATTACTTATCCGGGATTGTTACTGAATCTAACGACATACTGAATATTATGACATTTTCTGATCCAGGGAATGTTAGTCAATCTGAATATGTACAGAATTTTAGCATATTTTCTTATCCCGGAACTGTAGACGATTCTGTGAATTTTAGAACACTTACTCTTCACAGGATAGCTACGAGATCTGAAGATATACTGAATGTTAGCACCTTTACTAATCCCGAGATAGCTACGTGATCTGAAGATATACTGATTGTTAGCACAGTTACTAATCCCGGCATAGCTTCGTGATATGAAGATATACTGAATGTTAGCACATTTACTAATCTCGTGATATCTACATGATCTGAAGATATACTGAATGTTAGCACATTTACTAATCCCGGGATATCTACGTGATCTGAAGACATACTGAATGTTAGCACATTTACTGATCCCAGGATAGCTACGTGATCTGAAGATATACTGAATGTTAGCACCTTTACTAATCTCGGGACGTTTATCGAATCCTAAGTCATATACTGTATCATGCAGGTGCGATTGTACAAGAAGTGTGGTAATCTGTATCTCTGTAGAATCCTTCTGAAATCATTGAAGGATATCAATGAGCCCGAAGCTTCCCGAAGAACCTTGGGCTGAAAAATAAGAATAAACAAATAGGATGTGACAAACAGACACTTATCTTCACAGTAGTTTCATTTTTCACTAAGTTTCGGCAAACACTTGTCTTCACAGTAGTGTCATTTTTCCCTACGTTTCGACAAACTCTTGTCTTCACATTAGTATCATTTTTCCCTAAGTTTCGACAAACTCTTGTCTTCACAGTAGTATCATTTTCCCCTAAGTTTCGACAAACTCCTGTCTTCACAGTAGTATCATTTTCCCCTAAGTTTCGACAAACACTTGTCTTCACATTAGTATCATTTTCCCCTAAGTTTCGACAAACACTTATCTTCAAAGTAGTGTAATTTTTCACTAAGTTTCGACATAAGGAGAAATAGCAGTATGTTGTGTTAAGTAAAGAACCGATATCAAAACACTCAGGACATATCCATGCACATTACGCAAGCTCATCTTCACCAACCAGCCAAGAGTCCCAATATTAATGGTATCAAATGTAATCTGATTTTGTCTCTGTCTGGATTTTCCTCGGAGTACTAAGGGCCTTTGGTTACTCCATGAAGCACCAATCTCGTCAGGCCACGATGGTGTGTCTGTTCTTCGACACTTTACACATGACCCCTGAGAAATCTGGCCACATACGCCTTATCGTGCACCAACACCCCAACCAACTGTGCAGATCCAGTCAATGTGTCCGTCTGCTCATTTCCCAACACACCGGCATGATCTGAGAGAAAAGATTCAACGAATGCATTCTATCTTTGCATTATTTTTCAGTGAAGCAAGAGACTCTGCACGAAGCATACCTGTCTTCAACACAAATACCTGTCTTTTCCACAAATATTCCAGATTGTCATAGCATGTTCCAGTTTGTGTCTTCTTATAATGTGGCCAAGAAATAATGACTGCTTCTTTCTGATGTTTGTGATAAGTTGTCTTTGCCAGGAAGCTTCCCTTAAAATATCCAAATTGCTCATTTTGGCTTTCCAATTAATTTTCAGCATTCTTCTATAAAACCACATCTCCAAGACTTCCAATTATTTTTTGCCTGTTTGCTAATTGCCCAGGATTCGCAGCCGTATATTAAAATTGGTTCTATCTAACATGCGCAAGAACTATTTTTCTAACTTTCAAGGACAATGACTTATTGCACAGAACACTCTTTACTTATAAGTTAATAATATCGTAGCAGACTTGTTGAATTATGTATATAATTAAAGTGAGTTGCATAGGGAAAACTACTGAATATAAACCCATGTCAAATACGGGAAGTTGCTTAAGACGATTAATCATCCCATGAATGAACAAAATGAGAAACTCCTCCGTCACCCATTACCAGCAAAGTAAATTCTTAAACAAAACAATCATTAGGAACATACCTGTCCGCAATAGAGCACCCGCACAAAGAAGTGCGAATCCCGCTCTCGGAAGTACAGTTCAAAAATGATGTTGGCAGCAAACGGTGGCCAGGCGAAGTCCCAGATGCCCAGAGCTTCCATCATGGGCGTGAGGGAAGTGTCGTGGGCAGCGTACAAGTACAGCTTGACCAGGCTGAGAAGTGCATACGAAGTCAGGTCAATATATGTAAACAGTGTGCACACAAAGTCAAGTCAATGTATATAAACAATGCTCTTTGCAGGATGTTGTGAGCAGCCCCAACTCATGATACTTTCATTTAATGTAACAAAGAATGCTGAAATATTATACAAACCCCCGGGTTGCTGTCTGGCAGTGAATCTTGGAGTATCAATCAACACATTAGGAAGATCTTATACGCAACAGAAATGTCGTTTCTGGGACGAATTTTGTGAATTCTTAGGACTGCCAGAGTAACAAACATCGATTGCCTCGAAGAGGTTAGTGAAACTAGAACATTATATAGAACTCTACGAAAGAGACTAATTGCTTTCTTTGGTCACGTGATGAGGTATTTGTTTTTTTTTTAAAGGGGGGGGGGGACGCTGTTGTACATCGTGACAACTGGAAAGATTAAGGTGAAAAGAGGCAGACCAAGAAATCGTGCAAAATTGTATTTATGACGACTGGTTTTTTTAATGCAGTTAGAAAATGAGAGAATGAAAATACAGCTAGAATGTAAATTACGAGAAGTTCAGGCAAATTTCAAGCAGAGCAGAGGAGCAAGGGAGCATATGTTCAGTATGAAAACCATCTTGGAGAAAAGCAAAAAGTACAATGCACATTTCCTTTTTTCCTCAATAGACAATAGTAAGATCATCGGCTGTGTAGAGCGTCATCGATTGTGGAACATGAGCACGGGGTCTAGAGTTTCCAGCACATTGTATCCATTTACATGAGAATTGCTCTGGCAGAGTAGCTTTTAAAAGAACACTGGGAGGCAGAGGTGTTTCCAGGGCTCTAGGGCCAGGTTCTATACTGGCAAGACCTACTAACACGTCCTAGTCGTGCGTCCTGGGCAACAGATCCTTTCAGGGTCCTGGCTAACGTAATAGGATCGCTGATTCTTCCGAAGTCGGAGAGATCTGCCTGCACGGCGAGGAACCACCAGTCTGCACACCAATAAACCAGACATGGGACAACGGATACTCACACAAACCTCAGACCTGTATGACATCACATTGATGTTGGACAACATGATGTTTACATCCGACATACAGGACCTTGCGCTGGAGTTCATAGCCAGCGAACACAAGCAAGCAAGCAAGCAAGAAAACTATATTTTGGGCTGTAAAGAGAACTAATATATGGCTCAAAAACTGTCATTGTCTGCCAAGATAGTACCTTGCGGTGTATGGCAGAGGGGTCTTTGAGCCTGAAGAATTAAGGCCGCCTGGCTAGTGCAATCGCCGCGAACTGTGCAGGTTAGGATTTTCTTTTTTGCCCCCGGCAGATGGCTCAAAATCTATGCAAAATATGTAATGAGACATACAAATGATAATACATGTGACAATTTCGATTCAGTCATAAGTCGTGGTAATCCAATTCCAGAAGCAGCGTTCTGTTATCCGTTTTCTGATCAATGAAGTGGTGAAACCTATAAATTTCATCGGCAAATGAGGGTTCAGTATAGTGATGCATGCCTGTCTGTCCAGCATGTGTATGAGTGGAGTAGGAAGTTTTACAACGGCGTGACTTCTGTGATGGACCGTTCACGACCGGGTCAGGCACACTGAGTACTGACCACAGAGTTGATTTTTCTACAGGACTCTAACACTTCATTGGCGCTGCAGGGTGTGCATTGAACGCAGTGGTGACTACATAGAAAAATTATTTTTTTTTATTCGCATATCCTTTATGGACAACTGCCATAGAGGAAAGCAACGGCAAACTACCTCTTTAAAAGTGCCTAGTACATCATGATTCGCTTAAAGATCAATGGGAAACGATGAAGAATTCAATCAATGTGGCTGCAGAAACAACTATTCCAAAATTAAAGAAGGTGAGTCGTAAGAAATGGATGACTGAAGAAATTTTACACCTCATGGAAACAAGAAGACTCAACAAAAATAATTCTGTCAAATATGAAGAAATTCACAGACTAGTCAGAATATTATGTAAGGAGGCAAAAGAATCATGGCTTGAGGAAAAGTGCTTAGAAATTGAAAACCAACACAACAGTCAAAATACTAAATTAGTGCACAAAAGAATTCAGGAACTTACTAATAAAAAAACAAGTACATCAACAGGGTGTCTAAAAACTAAAGATGGCAAAATCATAATAGAAAAAGACCAGATTCTACATGTATGGACAGATTATGTGAAACACCTTTATGATGATAACAGAGACGAACAGTATGATATTAGATTTAATAATGAAGGACCTCCAATTTTGGAGATGGAGGTTCGAAATGTTCTTAAGCATATGAAAGCTGGCAAGGCCCCCGGTGCAGATAACATCACAACAGAAATGATTAAAGCTTTAGAAGAATTTGGACTAGAGCAAGTTACCAGACTGATGAACACATTATATGTTACTGGAGTTATACCTCCTGAATTATGTAACTCTGTATTTATTGCAATCCCAAAGAAATCAGGAACCTTGGAATGTGATCACCATAGAACAATTAGTATAATGAGTCACATCACAAAGATTTTGCTAAGAATTATCATGCAAAGAGTGAGGAAGAAGATACAACCTGAAATAGGGGAAGAACAATGTGGGTTTGTAGAAGGAAAGGGTACAGTAAATGCTGTGTATATGCTGCGAACAGTTATTGAACGTGCTATAGAAGTAAACAAGGATATACATCTTTGCTTTATTGACTATACAAAGGCTTTTGATAGAGTTAGACATGTCAACATGGTGGATATGCTTGCAGCTCTACAAATTGATGGGAAAGACATTAGACTTATGAAGAACATATATTGGAAACAACAAGCTGCAATAAGGATTGACAATGAAGTGGGACAGTATCAGCCAATTAAGAGAGGTGTTAGGCAGGGATGTGTGATGTCTCCAGATCTTTTTTCCCTATACAGTGAAAATATTTTCAGAAATGTAGAGGATATAAAAGGAATCAGCATTGGAGGACGAAACATCAATAACATTAGATATGCAGATGATACAGTATTGATTGCAGACAATGCGCAGGACCTGCAACAATTAGTAGATGCGGTTGTTGTACACAGTGAGCAGCTGGGGTTAAAATTAAATTGTAAAAAGACTCAGGTTATAGTCGTCACTAGGAAGGAAGAAGTGCCACAATGTAATATACAAGTAAATGGGAATATTCTTCATCAAGTGAATCGGTACAATTATCTTGGAACAGTCATAACATCTGATGGGAGATGCCTTGAAGAAATTAGAACAAGAATCGCCATGGCGAAAGTAGCCTTTAGCAAGATGAAAAACATTCTGACCAATAAAAAGATGTTAATTGAAACGAGAAAAAGAGTGTTGAGGGGATACATAGAGCCTATTCTTTTGTATGGATGTGAAACTTGGACAATGGGCAGTCAAGCTGAGAGACATCTGATGGCTGCGGAAATGTGGTTTCTGAGGAAAATGCAAAGAATACCATGGACAGACAGAAAAACCAATGACCAAGTACTACAGGAGACAAATGAACATCGTGGACTGTTTAGAGAAATAAGACGTAGACAGTCAACATGTTTTGGACATGTTATGAGAAGAAATGGATTGGAGAACTTGGTGACAACTGGCAAGATCGATGGGAACAGACCAAGAGGAAGACAGAGAGGAAAATACCTGGATGGCTTGGCCACATGGCATGGACGAGACAGGAACACTGAGCTGATCCACGACAAATGTGATCGAGTGAAATGGCGAGTCATGACCGCGCACGCTTTCTGGCATGGCACATGATTGATTGATTTGATCCTTTACAGGACATCTCTGTCAACAGCAGCATCTTTTCAGCTGTCTGTTGATTTCTTGGCAAGATTACGCTCAGTAGTTTGCCATTGCTTTCTAAGCGGCCGGCTCAGTTATCCCGCAAGTCACCAGCGGGGGACGAACCGCTCCCAGTTCTCGCCCGCTACGAGACTCTGCGTGATAAACGGGATTACGGAGAAAGTGTTGTAACCCCTCTGCCAGAGAGACCGGCAGAAAAATTATACGTTAATTAATTAATATAAGTTAATTAATTTTTTTTCCAGAATATATTCACCCCAAAAACATTGCAGGTTTTAATTTGAAGCCCCTTCATGTGTGCGTGCGTGCGTATGTGTATGTGTGTGTATGTGTGCGCGCGCGCAATAATTTGGAGAACTTGATTTTAACTGGCAAGGTTGAGGGGAAATGACTAAGAGGAGGGCATGTGGTCAAGGCAGCCAAATATTTACTTCTCTGCAATTACATAAATAACTATTTATATTGAGAACTTGTACTGGGCAACGGCAATGAATAGCTTACCTCGGTTCACTGACGTATCTCTCCATGTGACTGATGATGGTATGAACAAGTCGTCCAATTGCTAACTTGGTTACTTCTATACCGATCTCCTTGAAACTGGCGGAGAGAAGATGCCACATTGTAACAACAACAGAATCACTTGCATATCCTTTACAGGACGTCGCAGTCAACCCAGTATTTTTGGCAGTTGTGACGTCTTGACAATCTTACGTTCCATAGTTTGCATAGCTTTCTGTACGACCGGCACTCATACCATTGCATAAAAATCGGCGCAAGACGATCTGCTTCAAAATCGCCGGCAGCTGTG